>CM060974.1:36402838-36737838 GCA_030765045.1 Tenodera sinensis
GAATACCAATTTTGGTTTTTAATCGATTTTTCGTTTGAGTTATGCTGTACACAGATACACACACAACTGGACTTTTTTCTAAAAATGCTTTTTTTGGGGGGATTTAGTGGGCCTCAAAACGTATATTTCCGGTTAAATCTGGACATCGAATTTTTGGGTGGAAGACAATACTTCCTCTACTTACCATACGTAGTAGAGAAAATAGTGTAATGATTCTGGTATCATGACGTAAATGTATCGTCACACTCATACATGCCATTCCGCCACTGACAATGATCACTGTATTATGTGAAGAGGATTACTCTGGTGATTTCCAGTACAAACACACGTACGTACATAAGCAGGCACGCACCCACGATGGGAATTAATTCTCAAGGACCACTCAATCTGCAACCAATTCCAGGAGTGCGTACCACGTGAATCTCTGATTGCTCCCCAATCCCCAAAGGATTGTGGGTACAGAATCCCCTTTCATTTTCAGAACAGTTTACTCAGTCATTAACTTCCTGCAGAAGAAAGGACTCCACTGGATGGAATGTTAACGATTGAATCTCATTCAGTCCAACGATAGAATTTCCCAGAGGAAACTTTCGATCTCTATAGAAAATATTATTGGTTTGCATTCCATTCTTAGTGTTGAAGCTCTCAAACCACTTGCCACATACTCTGAAGGTTTAAAGCATTCTTATCTTCAATAGATCTTCACTTTGAAGAACCATTACAGAATATTTGTGTTATTGGCAAATGCCTTATGCTTATGAACTTTTTCCTTAGTTTTGAAATTGACAGAACAAGAGAAACAAATCTGTTGTGTAGCGCTCACATGGAGTTTTCTACTCACTCGTCTAAAAACTGTTGTTCCAAAGGCTTATTCTTCTATTGAAGTATTCTTTGTTAACCAAACCTTCATTTCACATTTACCTACAGTATAAGGAATCTAAAGTAAAAGCCAGATTTCTAAAGTATCTCTGTGATTTGAATTTCGGTTTTCTTTGCATGGCCACTAGAAAAAATACACAGTTCACTTGAGAGAAGTGTAACTATTTGAAAATCCAATTTAAGCAAGAATATTTCGGAAAAAGTTAGAGGCACAGAAAATGGTATTCAACATATCTACAATAACATTTTACGTATTTATCGTTTACCAATTACTCACTATTCCAGCTATAAATTTAATTTGTAATGTAAACAATTTAAAGATGTTCTCTTAATTAATATCCTTAGACTCAGTTTCGAGAAAAGTTTTCCATGTAAATGGTTGTTTGGAATGGGAGGATTTTATTGGGATGTTTCATGTAGAATCTTTCGAAAATGCTGAAATTTAAATACCAAATTGGATATTTAACCGACTTTTCGTTTTTGAGTTATGCTGTTGGCGGCCCCTTGCCCGAGTGGTTAGACCGTTCGTTTATCACCTAGGCGATCCAGGTTCAATCCCAGGGACCCACATGTGGTATTCGTGGTGGACGAAGTGGCGTCTGGGCGGGTTTTCTTCGGGTTCTCCGGTTTCTCCCGCCACTCATTCCACCAATTGCTCCCTTGTCACCTTTTCTATTCATCGTTTTCGCCTGCATTTATCATTCTCAAACCTGGTGCTTGGCTGACCACCCGCTTCCAGGTCTTCACTCTGAAATTCTTCTGCTCTCCGACAGGCGTCTGACCATAGGCATTGGCTTGTAAGTCCTAGAGTATGTAAGTCCTACATAAGGGGAGGATAATCAGATAAAGAAGGTCATGTCGTTTATATGCACAGTCACAAACACACAAACAGTACATACACAGTCCTTTTCCTAGTTCTTTTTCTCCTTTTTATTCGTGGAGTCTCAAAATGTGTATATACAATCTCGGTACCAATTTTTGAATGAAATATAATACTTCGCCTACTTACTGTAAACTTATAATAGAAAAACTATAAATCAAAATCACTAGAAATATTTTTAATAGAATAAAAATTTCGAAAAATCTCCATGCATGGTAGCTTGGGATGGTGGAATCACTTGATAATCCTCGTGTTGCACCCTTGGAAGAGACATTTTAAAAATGACTTGTCTGTTAAAAACACAACTCCAAAACAAACTTTAATTAAAATGTCTATCGCGTGTGTAGATGACCCGAAAAGGAGCACAAGTCAGCGTAGGTCCCTAACGTGTGCTGAAGACGCCTTGATGTTGGCACAGCCCTCCCCTGTAGGGACAAGCGACCACAGCACCGCCCCTACGTCGACAATAACTATAGAATTCAATTGCCACACTCCTTTGTCTATACTTCCGACCCGAAAAGACTAAATTGAAACGGAGGGAGGGGAAGTTGCAGAAAGGAAAGTAACCAATCCAGTATCTCGTCAAACGTGAGAATATTTAATATAGTTCATGCAGGTATGAGCGCCAAATTGGCAACGCGAGTGACTTAGGTTACCAGCACAGAATGCAGAGATTTAAATGGAAAACAAACTATGAAATATGATTCTCTTGCATCTATACGATAATCAATATAAAAAGTTAGAAGATTTAATATCTACCATTCTATGCAGCTAAAAGATTAGTCAACTCTGAATTCAAAAAAATTATTGCAAAATATTACTATGAAAAATCAAAGAATAAAAGATGGGAACTACCAAACATTCAAACAGTAATTCCTGAGTATCCTCGAAAAATAGGAGTTGTAACCTTCAGGTTGATTACAGGACATGATTGTCTGGCAAAACATTTAAACAGAATTGGGATATATTCTTCACCACTCTGTCCTCTGTGATCTGCAAGAGGAAATGGATCGAGACCACCTTCAAATATGCCCGGCCACTTCTAGTGCCCCATCCATCAGTGAAAAATATTGGAGAGCAAGAGGATTAATGACTTCATTGTCAGAAATCCAGCATTAGCTAACAACATATAGTTCATGCACATACGTGCAAGGGTTACGTTACCAGCACTGAATGGAGGAAAATTCAAGTTCCCACATATCAGCTTGATCTAAACACACTATCATTGAAAAAATCATGCTAACCAGCCAGCTGTTATTAACATTTCTAACGCTTCTGGAGTATACCTTTTATCTCCTTGTTCCCACACATACATCAGTTTCTCCAGGCTCTTTATTTTGGAATATTTTTCCACATTTTCGGTCCCGCATAATCTCTTACGGGCACACCACACGCTAATGCCGTGACTGCGTGCATTCAAAAGACTTGATCCATAGACATCCGTTTCGCCTTGATTCCCTCCTCTTGCTTTCCCTTTACCGTTTCCTCGGATTGTTCTTTTAGATGTCCTTTTCCAACGCGTATACTCCAGCACCTACGCAACCTCCTCAGGCATTTCTTAAGGAAGAAAGGAAAAAAAAAAAAAAAAAAAAAAAATAAAGGAACAGCACGAAGAGTATACCCGACCAGAAAAGACGACGATAAGAAAAGAAAAGGAGATTCAGAACTTCTCGGCATTAATTCGTGCTCGCTCATCCGAAATAAAAGGAAAATTACCAAGGGGAAAGCTAGTTATTTCAGGGGCCTGAAGAGGGAGGTGCTTCATCCTGTTCTGAGATGGGCCAGTAAAAATAGGTTCAACAGATTTGATGCGTTCTGTAGCTTCACAATGTCAGCATGTCTCCAGCGTTCATTTATTGAACTATAGTTCAGCAAGTGGGAAAAGTTGCATTGGTCAAATAAGCTCGAATATCCAACTCCCTCAAGAAAATATTACAATTCATACTAGAACGAAATTCTGCTAAAGTTTCTACGTTTGGCAGAACTATGCTAGGCATCTGAAACTCCAAGGTAAAACTGTGTTGAGCTGTCTCAACTCCAGCCACTCACACGACTTTCTCTACTCACTCTTCTACAAACTATTGTTATAAACTCTTATTCTATCTGCTTTCCTTCCTTCTCTCTTTTTCTCTCTTTCTCCCTTTCTCTCTCTCTCTCTCTCTCTCTCTCTCTCTCTCTTTCTCTCTTGCTCTTTCTTTCATTCTTTCTTTCAATTGTTTCATTTTTGCAGCCTTCATTAACTTCTTCGGTCACATGGGGGACTTCGACTTCAGAAACAACTGACGGTGTTATTTTCACTGAACTGTAGGATTTTGTTAACATTGATTTTTATAATTTTTAACGTTAAACACTCACATTCGCTCCCAGATTCATACTTCTAGATAGGGAATTGTTCTGGTTAAAGAAGAATTCCAAACTCCAGCTAGGAAGTGAACCCAAGACCGCTCGGTGGAGAAGCTCAACCTTTGGTTAATCAATATAAACTTTCTTTATACATTTACACATTTCGTTATCGCAATAAGAAAAACAGGAAAATAAAATGATGATTGACTTAGTGGGCGAGTGCGTGCGTGAGCAAGTAGGGTTTAAGGACCCGCTGAGGTCAAAAGTTAAAAATGGGGAAACTCACCACCCGTTAAGAAGCCCCATAAAAGGGGAAGTTAAAACAGATAACAGTTAAGTTTAAACGTAAAACTCATATTACAGTAAGTCTTTAAAACGTTAAAAATAAAAAGATAAACATCCTAAAAGTCTAAACAAGCTACGAAATAAAATACAAATCTTACCACAGCCAACTTGGGCGACAAACCGTTGCCGTCATCACCCCAAACTGACTGCAGAGTAAAACCCAGGGCAAGGGACTGGCGCTCACATGGTATCGTGGCCGAGCAACGATGAGGCTTTTAAACTTCCATACTCTACATGACCAGGAGAAAAATGGAATAGCAAATTGCCATATGAACAAAGTATTGCAAGATTTCAATTGGCTATATATAACAGAAATCATGGTAAACAGGAGATTCTCAGCATAAGAAATAATTTGTACTCCTATTTCTTTAGGAAACACAGTTGTATTTAATGCATTAACTGTATTAATTTGTTCAGCTATTACTTAAATTTTAATACGAAAATAGTGATACCTATTATATTTCTTTGAAATTATTATCAAAGAACAGAAGTTTAGGCAATATAAATCATTAAAATAGACGGGCAAAAAAGCTACAATGGGAAGGAAAAAAGGCATTATAAATACTAAAACAGGCAATAAATTAAAATTAGAATACCCAATTTATTTAATAGATTAAAATATGACGATGGAGTTATTGAAGAGTGCAAAGAACTTCAAACTTTTAAACAAAATGCTAGTGTTGTAATAGACACAAAAATGAAATATTGTTTAAAAAGGCCTGTGTTATTCGTTATTCGTTGCACATAACCAAATGCTTTTTAAGTTCTCTGTGGTCGTGTTGAATTTCCTGTCAGATAACACATTTTTTCATATGACAAAATGACCTCTCAACATTGACAGAGGTTATTGGGGAAAATCTAAAACATAGCAACATTTTAGGATCCATTTCAACTGCAACAGAATTGTCACCTTGTAGAAGTTTTAAAATGTTTATAAGTTTATCCAGATAAATAATGAAATAAAGACAACACAATTTATTTCGTGAAATAGGCATTTATATTTAAAAACGCAATTTGTGCAGATTCACTTTCAAATTGAAGATAATTTGACACATTTAAGGCATTCTGCCTAATTTCCGCTCTCTGATTATTATTAATTTGTGTTATAATTTTATATAGTTGTAATTTTTTAAATAAATGTTGATTGTGGAGTTATAATTTGTCTTAAATGAGGAAACTACATTAAATAAAATAATCTATTATTTATTTATGCAAACAAACTTACTGTTGGTGTTTTTAAACACACAAGCCGTGTGTAGGCAAAGTTTGAGGGGTAGAACTGGAAATTAAAAATTCAATGCCACAACTGGGATTTGAACCACAGACCTTCCGCTTACCGGGCGGCTGCTCTAACCACTGAGCTATTGTGACAAACTGCCAGAATGGCATTAAATGCTGAAACCAGTTCCCAGTTGTGGCGTTGAATTTTTAAGTTCCAGTTCTACCTCTCAAGCTTTGCCCACACACGGCTTGTGTGTTTAAAAACACCAACAGTAAGTTTGTTGGCATAAATAAATAATAAATACCATTCTGAAGGTTATTTAATCCTGGGATATAAAGTACTTACAATAGTAAGTCACCATTGGGGTAATTTGTCTCTGATGTGAGACTGCCTTTGTGGTTTACCAGGAGAAATACGAACTGGTTTGAGAATTTAATGCCATTCTGGCAGTTTGTCACAATAGCTCAGTGGTTAGAGCAGCCGCCCGGTAAACGGAAGGTCTGTGGTTCAAATCTCAGTTGTGGCGTTGGATTTTTAAGTTCCAGTTCTACCTCTCAAAATAATCTATTTTAAAACAGAAGCCTCTGATGTTCTACTTGGCACAGTAACGTTTATAAAGGAATGTCTTTTTTTTTTTTTTTTTTTCTTTTTCAAATGAGTGAGGAAAATAATCGGTATTATAAAACAGAACACGAAAGCGGCGTTGAGGATGCTCGGGTTTTAGAGGACAAACAAATTTTGGAACCGTTTGGCCAGAAGGGCAGCACGGCCCGCACCCCCTCCCCTCCCAGTTCAGTTGCTAAGAGCATATGGAGTATTCTCCCCCCCCCCCCTTCCACCCCAGTTGATTTCAGTGCTTCAGTTCCCGATGCATAAAAGCCCTTTGCAACATTGTGAAACATTTATTCCAGTGAAAGTTTTTGCTGTGGCGTGAAAAACCGGGTTAATCCTGCAATTGGAAACGTTTGCACACTCTTTTCACCCTCGCAATTAACACCCTCGTGTTGCGCGTCGCATGGCCGAGCACAGAGTATTATTTTATCTCACCCTTCGTTTGAATATTAAAACTGAAGGCAGTGGTTTGAAAAAACACATAATATTGCAGTGGAAAAAACTGTTCAAATGCACAGTTTCCATAGTAACAACAGTTGCGATAAAAAAACTAACCACCCCATCTTTCCTAGAGTTTTTATTTACAATACGTATTTTTTTGTGAGGACACGAGGAACTTCAAAAACTGTTCATGTATTTGTATGTGACTAACTTTTTTGTACCTCCCCTCTGTGAAAAAATGGAATGGTGATGTTTTTGTGTGCTTTTGTTGGACCCCACAGAGTTGTGATAACATGCGAGAGTTGCAGGGAGGGAGGGTGGGGGAAAAAAGGTGGTTCTATTCCGCAAAACCAGGACTGCAAAAACTCAGCTAATACAATTTTTGCCGCGGACGTTTTGACGAAGGTAGATGTCATGTCGACATGCTTAATTAAATGGCCACTCTCCAGGACTCTCTGACGTGTCGCTTGTAAAATGTGACGACTGTTCCCCTCTTACATTGGCTTTTCAAGTGTGACTTAATTGCTTAGCATGTTGCTTCACTCTTCACGAATGGAAGCGAGAATCTTTATAGAAATTGTCATTTTTCCCTTGCTTTAGTTTAGGAACAATCTGGGGCATTCTTGGAGCTCTTATAAGCAAAATTCGAAGTTATATTGGACTGACTTGCTGTATATTTTATCGTTTATTATGGTTATACAAACTATTCTTGCAAACGCTTTTATTTTCTCCACCACATTTAGTAATTAGAGGAATTATTGTATTCCAGCTAAAATAGAAATCTGATGTGCAGTACTCGCATGAATTTCTCTACTCTTGTACAAACTATTTGTACAAATTCTTATTCCTATATCTTCGTCTTCGTTGAAATTCACATTGGTACAAATTGTCTTATTGCTTATTTCCTTTTAGGTACAAGGGGAATATTAGAATACAGTAGGCTTTGAGCAATAGTCAAGTCTTTTAAAGTTTTGAGATTCTCTTCTCTTTGCACCCTTGCCATGTAAAAAAATGAACAACGATGTTCCATTTCACGGAAGTTTTAAGTTTTCAGAAACTCTCACACATAACAAGGAATATCTTCGAAATGGTTAACCCTACAAGAGACATGAATTGTGTATTTTAGCAAGATCTACATTTTTTGTGCAGTAAGATTTGGTCTATCTCTTACGGTTTACCACTTATGCAAATGTCATCCAGAGTAAACAGGACTATATGGGCTATAGCCAGAAAATTCAAAATATACATTTCATTTCTCATATGAATACCTTAAACATGTCATTTTAATCAAAATCGTTAGAGCCATTTTCAAAAAAGCCTGAATTTTAAAAAATGTTCCAAGTAAAGGGTAGTTTAGGTTGGGGCAATTTTCTTCAAAATCTTCATGTTGCATCCTTGAAAGACATTAAACTTAAATCCCAACTTTGGCATCTAACTGACTTTTCGTTTTTGAGTTACGCTGTCCATAGTCACTCACTTGCGGATATTTTTCTAAAAATGCTTTTTTGGATTCAGGAGGCCTCAAAACCTGTTTTCGGTAAAATCTCGCCATCGCATTTTTGGGTGGAATAGAATACTTCCTCTACTTTTCGTAGTTGAGAAAGTACCAACATTTTCAGAAAAACTATGGGATTATGTATCTAATTGTCTTTGAACAGTTTAACCCAGGAACAATGCGACACGAACGTTTTCAAGACTTCAATCCAAATTACACACTATATGCAACATTTTTTAAAAATGTTGATTTTCTCAAATATGCTCTAAAAATCTCGATTAAAATACCACATATTTGAAATATTTTCGTGCCAAGTGTTATAAACATACATCTTGAGTTTTTTTGGAATTGTGTTGAGAAATCCTCTTCGTTTTGGATGACTTACATAACTGGTGAACTCTAAGAGACAGTCTTGCTATACAAAAAAATTTAGATATCTTAATGCATACAGTATGTCAAATTTGCAGATGTTTTTTGGCGTTAAGCATTTCCAAAATATTGGTTGTTACTGGTTTAAATATGGCTAGCAGTAGGCTCTTATTGGTATACTTGGCCAAATTCAACAACACTAAAATGCGGTCAAATATGTGTATATTGTCAATAAAAGCTGATCCATTGTGGCCATAAATATTCGAAACATGCCTAAATTAACTGGGTATAGAACATGTTACTTTCCTCTTCCTCTGATCAAAGCAAGCAGAACCAGACCTGCTAGTCAGAGGCGGATGGCGCGGAGTATATATAGTAGTACATACAATTCAATGGCAGGACGAATATTTTTGTTTTTGAGATGAAGACGATAAATATAAGTGCTTGATTTGTAAGACTGGTAGTTGCAGATTTATACCATTTCCCTTGCTTACGTTATGTTATTCTCCTGGAAAACTACAACGAACTTTTGAAGCAATTGTGCCACACATTCTCTTCACAATTTGAAGACCTGAAAAGATTTGAAACCAAAATTCAATTAATTTGCACTTTTGAAGTTTCCATGTAGTGTGGCTTCACACGAGCTACAAAATATGAAACTACTAACATTGCAGAATTCACGACCGTCAAATGTTCGGAGAAAGAAGGGTGGGAATTATTTAGCTCTCTGCCCTGCTGTGAGTGTCCGAGATTACGTTTGTTTGCACCTAGTTTAATGACAGTCTTTGGCTCCACTTATATCTGCGAAGAAACATTTAAAAAAATTAACAAATGAGTATCGCAGCAAGATAAGTGAAAATCACCTTGCTTATCTTTTGAGACTGTGTAGTTCATCTTTTGCAACATATATTGAAGATCTTAAATTAAATTGTGCCAAAAAGTATCCTCAAACATCGTGGGGGTAACTCAGTAACCACGGATAAATGCATAATTCTGTCCCAGCGGGTGGAAGGAGGTGATTTCAGCCTCCCCCCCCAACTTGCCTGCCGTTATGTATTTCTTAGGTTGTATTGAGTGCATAGAAGGATCCTTTCCTGTGCCTCAGCCATGCAGCAGATCGAAGTTTGGGCTGAGAAGGGGGGGACTGGCCTTGCAGTAGTCTACCGTATATGACTTGACCCGGAAATTGAAAAGGACAGGATCCCTTTTGGATGTACGTGGGAAACCTGGGCCCCACTATAAGTGTCGTGCGTGACAAACGGGAAATTTCACAAAAGAACTGCGTTAGGCCCATTTACTGACTGCATCTGAAAATGTGCTTCTACACTATAAAGTCCAGAAAAGATACAATCAATTTGATTACATAAAACTGTAACACAATAGAGACAAATCTACGTGTAACATTCACACGCCTTTCTCTACCTCACCTAGCTTTCAAGATTCATGCAAACCATTGTTTAAAGGATACACAATTGTAACAATCCCCTCAGTATATATTTTAGAGTTACTGACCTATGTATATAAAAATTGACAAATTTATGCAAAAACACTGGTGAAACATAAAATCTTACTACACAAAAACATATCTTTCGTGTCAAATTATTTTTACTTTCTCTACTAGTAAGTAGAGGAAGTATTGTATTCTACGCAAAAATTCGATGTGGAGATTTCACCGGAAATATGTTGAGACCCTCGGAACCCAAAAAAGCATTTTTAGAAAAAGGTCCGTGTGTCTCTCAGTCTGTGAACAGCATAACTCAAAGGAAAAGTCGGTTAAAAACCAAATTTAATATCTAAGTTTAATGTCCTTCAAGGATACGACACAAAGATTTTGAAGAAAATAGTCTCACCCTAAACTATCCTTTACATGGAAAATATTTCTAAAATTTTTATTTTCTTGAAAATGGCTCTAAGGATTTTGATTAAAATGTCAGATGTTTGAGACATTTTTATGACAAATGAAATGTATATCTTGAATTTTCTAGCTATAGCCCCTATAGTCGTATTTATTCTGGATAACTTTTGCATAACTGCTAAACAGTTAGAGATAGACCAAATCATACTATACAAAAAATGTAGATCTTGCTAAAATACACAATTTATGTCCGAATACATTTTTTAGTAGAGTGAACCATTTCGGAGACATTGCTTGTTATGTGTGTGAATATCGGAATACAAAAGCTTTCATGAAATGGAACATCGTTGTTGTTTGTTTTTATATGTTAAATGTGCAAAGAGAACGAAATCTCAAAGCTTTAAAACATTTGACTATCGCACACAGTCTACTGTATTCTAATATTCCCCTTGTACCTACAAGGAAATAAGCAATAAGATAATTTGTACAAATGTTTATGTTAACTAACACGAAGAAGATATAGGAATAAGAGTTTGTAAGAATGGTTAGTACAAGAGTAGAGAAAGTCATGTGAGTGCAACACATTTTTTTTCTCTTGTAATGCAAAGGGAGCGGAATTTCAAAGCCGTTACATAACAACCAGCTTTAAAATATTTGAATATCGCTATATTTCCCCTTACAGCTAATACAATAAGACATATTCTAGAATGTTTCTCTATTAATATGAATAAAGAGGAAAAATCTTTTGTAAGGATAATTTGTACACGAGTAGAGAATATCGTGTGAGCGCAACACATTAGATATATTACTTACTGTTCACCCAAACGCTGATAGTTTTTTAAATGTCCTTATTTTGATTCAGGGCCCCTCAAAACGTGCATTACCTGTGAAACCTCAATATGGAACCGTGCTAAGGGTGACACGTAAATGCAACAAAATCAATTTTATTTTAGTAAATTAATAAATATTATTGTAAAATAACCTTGTGATACGAAGGTTATGTGTACCCAACATTGGTTATAATATTTATTTTGAGGGGGGGGGGAGCTCCTTACAGGAGCTAATTAAACTGAAAGTCAATAAAAACAGGGCCCGTTCCATTGTACCACTTCCTGCCTTCCAATAAGCCTTTGAACCTTGTTGGAGGTAGCAAATATTTCGTTCCAGGATGCTGGAATGGCATCTTTGTTCCCCTGTTGAAAGATTATACTCAATAATTTCCTCCAGATCCATCAGTAGCTAACTGTTCACTTTCTTACATTCCGTCTTCCGCTGTTTGAAAAGAGAGAACAGGGAAACCTCTATTGTTCATGCAACTTAATTGGAAATCTCATCTCCCGTCTTTCTTTTCGGATTTTCTTGGTATAAAGAAGATGTATACTGTTACAGCAATACGACCCACAGTAGCTACTGGGTAAAATAATAATGAAAGGAGGTATCTAATGCAGTGTACGTGCTGGAGGGACCGGCTGCGAACCCCGACCGCGTAATAATAACCTTCTTCAGATTTATTACTCACCAGAAGCAGTATATGCTATTAGGGAAAGCAGTTTCACGACTTGTTTGGTATCTCGTTCATTGTTGCCACTATTTCCAACAACTTTGCCCTGTACTAGTCACGTGATAAGTCTCCCAAAATATGTTTTGCGGCCTCTTGAACCCAAAAAGTAGGTACCTTGATTTAGAAAAACTCCTGTGTGTTTCAGTCTGTGTTTTTGTGTGTGTTTTTGTGTTTCTGTATGTGTTTTTGTGTTTGTGGGTTTTGTGTTTTGTGTTTCTGTATTTGTTTTGTGTTTGTTTTTGTGTTTGTGTTTTTGTGTGTGTGTGCTTTTGTGTTTGTAAGTGTGCTTTTGTGTTTTTGTGTTTTGTGTGTGTGTTTTTGTGTTTTGTGTGTGTGTTTTTGTGTTTTGTGTGTGTGTTTTTGTGTTTTGTGTGTGTGTTTTTGTGTATCTGAACAGCATAACCCCAAAATGAAAAGTCTGTTATAAACCATAGTTGATATTTAAGTTTAATATCTTTTAAGAATGCCACACGAAGAATTTCGAGAAAATTTCTTCACTTTGAACTGCCCTTAAGATAGAACATTTTTCGAAAATTTTGATTTTCTAAAAAAATGGCTAACGATTTTGATTAAAATGCCATGTTTAAGAAATTTTTAAGCTAAATGAAATGTGTATCTTTAATTTTCTGGCTATAACCCATGAGGTCCTGGGTTTAAAATGTTAAAAGTTTAAAATTTAAATTTTGTATAATATACAGTTTTAGCTTATGGTTTTTTAAGAATTTGAAAGAATAGTATGTTTTGTTCTGAAAATTGTTAGCGAGTTGAAATTAGTGGTTGGTTAATATTATGAATTTAGAGAATTGTTTAGGAATAATTTGAAATTTTTGTTGTAGGTAATTTATGTATTGAATTTAAATTATGTTGAGTTTTTGTGGTAATTTTTTTTAAAAAATTAAAAATATTAAAATTTTAATTTTATTTTTAATGTAAAAATTTGAAATGTTATATTATTAAATATTTTTAAATTATTAAGTTTAAAAATTAATAATGCTGATATTTTTTGAGATTGTTTAGGTGTTATTGTCTACTAATAATCTATATATTTTAGTTAATATTTAAATGTTATATATTTATCGTTTTAAAATTTTGGTTGTTAAAGTTTTAAAATTTAAATTTAAATTTTTAACTTGTGGTTTTTAGGAATTTGAAAGAATAGTAAATTTTGTTTTGAAAATTGTTAGTGAGTTGAAATTAGTGGTTGGTTAATTTTATGAATTTGGAGAAATGTTTTGGAATAATTTGAAATTTTATGGAGTATTGTGTGTAATTTTTGTATTTGTATATGTTAATTGATTTAATTAGATGTAAAAATGGGAGGTCGTTATTCATCTTTTTATCTCCTGGTCATAGAGTGACCACTCTTAAAACATTTGACTATCACTCAAAGCCTACTGTATTCCCATATTCCCCTTGCAGCTACAAGGAAATAAGCAATAAGATAATTTGTACAAATGTTTATCTCGATTAACATGAAGTAGATAGAGGAATAAGGAATAGTGTATGGAAGAGTCAAGAAGGTCATGTGACGTCATTTATTTTATTTGTGGACACTTTAATTGCTATTGTTCTCAGCGTCCCATTCTATATTGGCCATGAAACACCCTTTAATTTTGTTCAGAGGTACCTTTAGCACGTTTGAGATTCTTTTACGTGCTGTAGATCTAAGACACGGGACCACCGGCTTTACTTCCCTTCCAAAAGAAGACGTGCTGTGTTATTTTATACCAGAAAAAAATCCATCGCGTGTTCCACTAGACTGCGGTGGACGACACAGAGCCGACACTGGGGAGTTTAAAACTGTAGTTGTTAGGGACCCGCCTCTGCTGTCATATTCCTTCAGCACCACCCGCCGTTAGTATCCCTTCACCTTATTCCTCCCTCCCAGGGGCATACCGTAATGGGAATAAGTACGAAAGATCGTTCATAGGTCAAAGGGCTAAATTGTCCCTCCAGTCCTTGTCCTTTTCCTCAATACTAACTGAGCAATATGACTCCATTCGTGAGACCTTAGGTTCGACTTCCGTCGACCGCCCCTGGCCTTTGCTAGGAATGACATTTCCCTACATCTCAATATGCTCCATCACGGAAATTTGTAGAATTAGTAACTAAAGTGATGAATGAGTTTGAGCACAACTCATATTTTGACACACCAATAAGGATTATGCACAAATATCTTATAAAACAAAGCTCTTGTTCTTGTACATTCATGCAACAGCGATTTCCTAAAACGCTGCCTATGTGTTAACTCTGTGTCCTTAAGTCTAGCAATAATATGTGCAGTGGAATCCTGTGATATCTGACATTTACAAGGATGTATTTCATCTGTAAGATATGTTTAAGTATTGATCTCATGTATAACATTTTTATTTCTATGATAAACTATATAATTTTAATTGCTTCCTTGTTTCTTGATGTCTGTAACACTAAGGTTTAATAAATTTGTTGCAAGCAAAAACCACTTACTTATTCTCATGTGTTCTGTAACTGCAAACCTTAACCCTAGCAACACCAACGGGGGAGGGGGTAGTTTATTCCCACCTTCTATAATTGTATAACTCATTTAATTTGTTTATTAAAGGCATGCAGTTAATATGTATTGTCAGTCACTGTTTCTATTACTGAATTGCGTAATTGTTTGTGTTCATTGTTGAGAAACAATGAAATGTCAAGGTGGTTATCAAGTACCCCCTCCCCCGTTGGCACAATGTGATTCATGTAAAAAGTAAAAAATAAATACTTAAACAATGACATTACCTTAGTAAATTTGACAGGATATGATACCCAATTTTAAAATAAATGCTAGGACATTTTGTTTCCAGTGGTGGATTAGATTAGACTGGATTGTGTTCAGAGAATTCACAAGTAGTCATGGAGGCTGCAGAACAGCCCCACCCCTCCCCCCCCCCCCAAAAAAAAAAAGAAAGAAAAGAAAAAAACAGGTTAATGGAAAAGCAATCTTTTTCTTTACCTTATAAATTTGGCAACCTACAAATGTGGGAAGTTTTTGATTTGTTCCAGTAAGCTTTAATATACATTTGATGCCTGTGTGAAAGCTACTTCAATGTATAGCTAAATTATAACTAAAATGTAGGACGTGGCTGGAAAACCCTAGTGAAAGCTTAAAACAAAGTTCAATTTGTCTCTGTAAATATACATTGTTAGTCTTATTATTACAGGGAAGTTTTGATCCTGTTTTTCCATGATCCGTTTTTGTTGTTTCTTTTTTTCTTTCTTTCTTTCTTTGTCTGTGTATAATAAGCTTTATGTGCTATTCTGCACATTTATTAACATTTTGTATCAATTGACATGTTCAATGTTCAACTGCCTCCATGATTATTTGTGAACTCGCTAAACGCTGTTCTGGTTTAAAACAAAATTACATGCATAAGGAAACTTGACAACATGAACGATAATGAATATGAGATAACATTAACAACTGAGTCCTGAGGTCACAATATTAGACTGTTATTTTGTGCTTAATGAATTTATATGGGAAAAACTGAACAAAAATGAAAGCAAACAAAGAACTGCATTTTTTTTTCTGGGGGAGGCCAAAAATGACATTCAGACAGCTACAAATGTTATGTGGATCAATGTGTCATTAATTATAAAAATTTTGTGTTTCGGTAGGTTTGAGATACAGGGAGTTTCAGGGGTGAACATAATAAATCTACGTTAACATAATGAACTTTGAATAAAAGTGAACTTTATAACAAGGTCAAGTAACAATATTCGTTAAAGAAACAATTGAATAACACTTAAACAGTGAAAGGATAACTGAGGTGAAATAATTGAGGGACAGGGAATTTGGGTAAAACATGGCAGGCGAATGGAACCCACGACTTCTGGAATAAGGGCCTCATCCAGCTCTGTATTTCATTTTCATATACTTCGACCTTCATAATTTGACCCTTTAAACTATTTTATATGGGCACCTTGACTCTATGGACACATCCGCGATGCCAACAAGGCACACAATAGAATTACACATGCCAGATGGGTAAGATAAGGATACAAAATGAAGCATTATTCCTTGATATCTCATACCGCTACCTGAGACAGGAATTAAAGGAGAAGGTAAGATGAAATAAGTAAACATAATCTAGGTTCCTGGTCACGTACGCGGGGTCCCCATGCCTTCACGCACTGGCCAGCAAGGGAAGACGACGAGCGCAGAGGAAGATGTCCGTCACAGATGAGCAAGTCCTTTATTTCACTCACCATAATCCGTATCCTGCGCAGTTATACATTAGCCATGCGTACTTAGACATTCACCTAGCACTCATACTGATGTTTCCTAAATAGATGTCATGCATACTATCATTTCTGAAATACCTTTAATTTGACATCTCACCTAGCAATGCTGAGTCTCAATGTCCGGAAGTTTGGTGAGCATAGGAACAATCTCAAAAATTACGTCATCAGTATGAAATAGCATTTTTTTATTATTATTTAAAGTAGCTTCAACACAAACGTCACATCACGACTAACAATTCAGAGAGAAAAAAGAAGGAAAAAATCATGTAGTTTGCCATGAATTTAAACATTAGTTCAATTCAATTTATTCATCCTTAGATCAAATATGTACATATTGGATATATCAGGTATATAAAAAAAAATATTAACATTTATTGCGTCCCATTGATTATGAATATGGACTTGTCAAAATAGGTATATACATAAGTATTACATAGTAAAAGCAGCATCAATCACATAATAAAAACTACTTTAAAAACGTATTTATATTAAACAAGGGCATGAAATATACAAATCATTCTTTCAAATGCAAAAATTTAGCAATTTTATAAAAAAATTTAGATGAGTTCGTGAATCTGCTTATTGAAACTTGCTATAGTTTGTATATTTTCCTCCGAAGGTTAATTATTGTAGAATGTGATACCTTTATAATGCAAGCTGTTCTAAAATAATCTTTGCATGCCTTGACGAACTTTTTTTTTTTTGTGATGGCATGTTACTTGAAAAACCTTAAGTAACAAGAGCCTAAAATTACCATAATATTTAAGTTTCACATAATTTAGGTTCCAAATTGTATATCACTTCCCGAGTCCCGAGTCCCGAGTCCCGAGTCCCGAGTCCCGAGTCCCGAGTCCCGAGTCCCGAGTCCCGAGTCCCGAGTCCCGAGTCCCGAGTCCCGAGTCCCGAGTCCCGAGTCCCGAGTCCCGAGTCCCGAGTGCGGAGTGCGGAGTGCGGAGTGCGGAGTGCGGAGTGCGGAGTGCGGAGTGCGGAGTGCGGAGTGCGGAGTGCGGAGTGCGGAGTCCGGAGTCCGGAGTCCGGAGTCCGGAGTCCGGAGTCCGGAGTCCGGAGTCCGGAGTCCGGAGTCCGGAGTCCGGAGTCCGGAGTCCGGAGTCCGGAGTCCGGAGTCCGGAGTCCGGAGTCCGGAGTCCGGAGTCCGGAGTCCGGAGTCCAGAGTCCAGAGTCCAGAGTCCAGAGTCCAGAGTCCAGAGTCCAGAGTCCAGAGTCCAGAGTCCAGAGTCCAGAGTCCAGAGTCCAGAGTCCAGAGTCCAGAGTCCAGAGTCCAGAGTCCAGAGTCCAGAGTCCAGAGTCCAGAGTCCAGAGTCCAGAGTCCAGAGTCCAGAGTCCAGAGTCCAGAGTCCAGAGTCCAGAGTCCAGAGTCCAGAGTCCAGAGTCCAGAGTCCAGAGTCCAGAGTCCCGAGTCCCGAGTCCCGAGTCCCGAGTCCCGAGTCCCGAGTCCCGAGTCCAGAGTCCCGAGTCCCGAGTCCCGAGTCCCGAGTCCCGAGTCCCGAGTCCCGAGTCCCGAGTCCCGAGTCCCGAGTCCCGAGTCCCGAGTCCCGAGTCCCGAGTCCCGAGTCCCGAGTCCCGAGTCCCGAGTCCCGAGTCCCGAGTCCCGAGTCCCGAGTCCCGAGTCCCGAGTCCCGAGTCCCGAGTCCCGAGTCCCGAGTCCCGAGTCCCGAGTCCCGAGTCCCGAGTCCCGAGTCCCGAGTCCCGAGTCCCGAGTCCCGAGTCCCGAGTCCCGAGTCCCGAGTCCCGAGTCCCGAGTCCCGAGTCCCGAGTCCCGAGTCCCGAGTCCCGAGTCCCGAGTCCCGAGTCCCGAGTCCCGAGTCCCGAGTCCCGAGTCCCGAGTCCCGAGTCCCGAGTCCCGAGTCCCGAGTCCCGAGTCCCGAGTCCCGAGTCCCGAGTCCCGAGTCCCGAGTCCCGAGTCCCGAGTCCCGAGTCCCGAGTCCCGAGTCCCGAGTCCCGAGTCCCGAGTCCCGAGTCCCGAGTCCCGAGTCCCGAGTCCCGAGTCCCGAGTCCCGAGTCCCGAGTCCCGAGTCCCGAGTCCCGAGTCCCGAGTCCCGAGTCCCGAGTCCCGAGTCCCGAGTCCCGAGTCCCGAGTCCCGAGTCCCGAGTCCCGAGTCCCGAGTCCCGAGTCCAGAGTCCCGAGTCCCGAGTCCCGAGTCCCGAGTCCAGAGTCCCGAGTCCCGAGTCCAGAGTCCAGAGTCCAGAGTCCCGAGTCCAGAGTCCCGAGTCCCGAGTCCCGAGTCCCGAGTCCCGAGTCCCGAGTCCCGAGTCCCGAGTCCCGAGTCCCGAGTCCCGAGTCCCGAGTCCCGAGTCCCGAGTCCCGAGTCCCGAGTCCCGAGTCCCGAGTCCCGAGTCCCGAGTCCCGAGTCCCGAGTCCCGAGTCCCGAGTCCCGAGTCCCGAGTCCCGAGTCCCGAGTCCCGAGTCCCGAGTCCCGAGTCCCGAGTCCCGAGTCCAGAGTCCCGAGTCCCGAGTCCAGAGTCCAGAGTCCAGAGTCCCGAGTCCAGAGTCCCGAGTCCAGAGTCCCGAGTCCCGAGTCCCGAGTCCCGAGTCCCGAGTCCCGAGTCCCGAGTCCCGAGTCCCGAGTCCCGAGTCCCGAGTCCCGAGTCCCGAGTCCCGAGTCCCGAGTCCCGAGTCCCGAGTCCCGAGTCCCGAGTCCCGAGTCCCGAGTCCCGAGTCCCGAGTCCCGAGTCCCGAGTCCCGAGTCCCGAGTCCCGAGTCCCGAGTCCCGAGTCCCGAGTCCCGAGTCCCGAGTCCCGAGTCCCGAGTCCCGAGTCCCGAGTCCCGAGTCCCGAGTCCCGAGTCCCGAGTCCCGAGTCCCGAGTCCCGAGTCCCGAGTCCCGAGTCCCGAGTCCCGAGTCCCGAGTCCCGAGTCCCGAGTCCCGAGTCCCGAGTCCCGAGTCCCGAGTCCCGAGTCCCGAGTCCCGAGTCCCGAGTCCCGAGTCCCGAGTCCCGAGTCCCGAGTCCCGAGTCCCGAGTCCCGAGTCCCGAGTCCCGAGTCCCGAGTCCCGAGTCCCGAGTCCCGAGTCCCGAGTCCCGAGTCCCGAGTCCCGAGTCCCGAGTCCCGAGTCCCGAGTCCCGAGTCCCGAGTCCCGAGTCCCGAGTCCCGAGTCCCGAGTCCCGAGTCCCGAGTCCCGAGTCCCGAGTCCCGAGTCCCGAGTCCCGAGTCCCGAGTCCCGAGTCCCGAGTCCCGAGTCCCGAGTCCCGAGTCCCGAGTCCCGAGTCCCGAGTCCCGAGTCCCGAGTCCCGAGTCCCGAGTCCCGAGTCCCGAGTCCCGAGTCCCGAGTCCCGAGTCCCGAGTCCCGAGTCCCGAGTCCCGAGTCCCGAGTCCCGAGTCCCGAGTCCCGAGTCCCGAGTCCCGAGTCCCGAGTCCCGAGTCCCGAGTCCCGAGTCCCGAGTCCCGAGTCCAGAGTCCCGAGTCCCGAGTCCAGAGTCCAGAGTCCCGAGTCCCGAGTCCAGAGTCCCGAGTCCCGAGTCCAGAGTCCCGAGTCCAGAGTCCCGAGTCCAGAGTCCAGAGTCCAGAGTCCAGAGTCCAGAGTCCAGAGTCCAGAGTCCAGAGTCCAGAGTCCAGAGTCCAGAGTCCAGAGTCCAGAGTCCAGAGTCCAGAGTCCAGAGTCCAGAGTCCAGAGTCCCGAGTCCAGAGTCCCGAGTCCAGAGTCCCGAGTCCAGAGTCCCGAGTCCAGAGTCCAGAGTCCAGAGTCCAGAGTCCAGAGTCCAGAGTCCAGAGTCCAGAGTCCAGAGTCCCGAGTCCAGAGTCCAGAGTCCCGAGTCCAGAGTCCCGAGTCCAGAGTCCAGAGTCCCGAGTCCAGAGTCCCGAGTCCCGAGTCCAGAGTCCCGAGTCCCGAGTCCCGAGTCCCGAGTCCCGAGTCCCGAGTCCAGAGTCCCGAGTCCAGAGTCCAGAGTCCCGAGTCCCGAGTCCCGAGTCCCGAGTCCAGAGTCCCGAGTCCAGAGTCCCGAGTCCAGAGTCCAGAGTCCAGAGTCCAGAGTCCAGAGTCCAGAGTCCAGAGTCCAGAGTCCAGAGTCCAGAGTCCAGAGTCCAGAGTCCAGAGTCCAGAGTCCAGAGTCCAGAGTCCAGAGTCCAGAGTCCAGAGTCCAGAGTCCAGAGTCCAGAGTCCAGAGTCCAGAGTCCAGAGTCCAGAGTCCAGAGTCCAGAGTCCAGAGTCCAGAGTCCAGAGTCCAGAGTCCAGAGTCCAGAGTCCAGAGTCCAGAGTCCAGAGTCCAGAGTCCAGAGTCCAGAGTCCAGAGTCCAGAGTCCAGAGTCCAGAGTCCAGAGTCCAGAGTCCAGAGTCCAGAGTCCAGAGTCCAGAGTCCAGAGTCCAGAGTCCAGAGTCCAGAGTCCCGAGTCCAGAGTCCAGAGTCCAGAGTCCAGAGTCCAGAGTCCCGAGTCCCGAGTCCCGAGTCCAGAGTCCCGAGTCCAGAGTCCAGAGTCCAGAGTCCCGAGTCCCGAGTCCCGAGTCCCGAGTCCCGAGTCCAGAGTCCAGAGTCCAGAGTCCCGAGTCCCGAGTCCCGAGTCCAGAGTCCAGAGTCCAGAGTCCAGAGTCCCGAGTCCAGAGTCCAGAGTCCAGAGTCCAGAGTCCAGAGTCCAGAGTCCAGAGTCCAGAGTCCAGAGTCCAGAGTCCAGAGTCCCGAGTCCAGAGTCCAGAGTCCAGAGTCCAGAGTCCAGAGTCCCGAGTCCCGAGTCCAGAGTCCCGAGTCCAGAGTCCAGAGTCCCGAGTCCAGAGTCCAGAGTCCAGAGTCCAGAGTCCAGAGTCCAGAGTCCAGAGTCCAGAGTCCAGAGTCCAGAGTCCAGAGTCCAGAGTCCAGAGTCCAGAGTCCAGAGTCCAGAGTCCAGAGTCCAGAGTCCAGAGTCCAGAGTCCAGAGTCCCGAGTCCCGAGTCCAGAGTCCAGAGTCCAGAGTCCAGAGTCCAGAGTCCAGAGTCCAGAGTCCCGAGTCCCGAGTCCCGAGTCCAGAGTCCCGAGTCCCGAGTCCAGAGTCCAGAGTCCAGAGTCCAGAGTCCAGAGTCCAGAGTCCAGAGTCCAGAGTCCCGAGTCCAGAGTCCAGAGTCCAGAGTCCCGAGTCCAGAGTCCCGAGTCCCGAGTCCAGAGTCCCGAGTCCAGAGTCCAGAGTCCAGAGTCCAGAGTCCCGAGTCCAGAGTCCAGAGTCCAGAGTCCAGAGTCCAGAGTCCCGAGTCCAGAGTCCAGAGTCCAGAGTCCCGAGTCCCGAGTCCAGAGTCCAGAGTCCCGAGTCCAGAGTCCAGAGTCCCGAGTCCAGAGTCCAGAGTCCAGAGTCCAGAGTCCCGAGTCCAGAGTCCAGAGTCCCGAGTCCAGAGTCCAGAGTCCAGAGTCCAGAGTCCCGAGTCCCGAGTCCAGAGTCCAGAGTCCCGAGTCCAGAGTCCCGAGTCCAGAGTCCCAGAGTCCCGAGTCCAGAGTCCCGAGTCCAGAGTCCCGAGTCCCGAGTCCAGAGTCCAGAGTCCAGAGTCCAGAGTCCAGAGTCCAGAGTCCAGAGTCCAGAGTCCAGAGTCCAGAGTCCAGAGTCCAGAGTCCAGAGTCCCGAGTCCAGAGTCCAGAGTCCAGAGTCCAGAGTCCAGAGTCCAGAGTCCAGAGTCCCGAGTCCAGAGTCCAGAGTCCAGAGTCCAGAGTCCAGAGTCCAGAGTCCAGAGTCCAGAGTCCAGAGTCCCGAGTCCAGAGTCCCGAGTCCCGAGTCCAGAGTCCAGAGTCCAGAGTCCAGAGTCCAGAGTCCCGAGTCCCGAGTCCAGAGTCCAGAGTCCAGAGTCCAGAGTCCCGAGTCCAGAGTCCAGAGTCCCGAGTCCAGAGTCCCGAGTCCAGAGTCCCGAGTCCAGAGTCCAGAGTCCCGAGTCCAGAGTCCCGAGTCCAGAGTCCCGAGTCCCGAGTCCAGAGTCCAGAGTCCAGAGTCCCGAGTCCCGAGTCCAGAGTCCAGAGTCCAGAGTCCAGAGTCCAGAGTCCAGAGTCCAGAGTCCAGAGTCCAGAGTCCAGAGTCCAGAGTCCAGAGTCCAGAGTCCAGAGTCCAGAGTCCCGAGTCCCGAGTCCAGAGTCCAGAGTCCAGAGTCCCGAGTCCCGAGTCCCGAGTCCAGAGTCCCGAGTCCCGAGTCCAGAGTCCAGAGTCCAGAGTCCAGAGTCCCGAGTCCAGAGTCCCGAGTCCAGAGTCCAGAGTCCAGAGTCCAGAGTCCCGAGTCCAGAGTCCCGAGTCCAGAGTCCCGAGTCCAGAGTCCAGAGTCCAGAGTCCAGAGTCCAGAGTCCAGAGTCCAGAGTCCAGAGTCCAGAGTCCAGAGTCCAGAGTCCAGAGTCCAGAGTCCAGAGTCCAGAGTCCAGAGTCCAGAGTCCAGAGTCCAGAGTCCAGAGTCCAGAGTCCAGAGTCCAGAGTCCAGAGTCCAGAGTCCAGAGTCCAGAGTCCAGAGTCCAGAGTCCAGAGTCCAGAGTCCCGAGTCCAGAGTCCAGAGTCCAGAGTCCAGAGTCCAGAGTCCCGAGTCCAGAGTCCCGAGTCCCGAGTCCCGAGTCCAGAGTCCCGAGTCCCGAGTCCAGAGTCCCGAGTCCAGAGTCCAGAGTCCAGAGTCCAGAGTCCAGAGTCCAGAGTCCAGAGTCCAGAGTCCAGAGTCCAGAGTCCAGAGTCCCGAGTCCAGAGTCCAGAGTCCAGAGTCCAGAGTCCAGAGTCCAGAGTCCAGAGTCCAGAGTCCAGAGTCCCGAGTCCAGAGTCCCGAGTCCCGAGTCCCGAGTCCCGAGTCCAGAGTCCAGAGTCCCGAGTCCCGAGTCCGAGTCCAGAGTCCCGAGTCCCGAGTCCAGAGTCCCGAGTCCAGAGTCCAGAGTCCCGAGTCCAGAGTCCAGAGTCCAGAGTCCCGAGTCCAGAGTCCAGAGTCCAGAGTCCCGAGTCCAGAGTCCAGAGTCCAGAGTCCCGAGTCCAGAGTCCAGAGTCCAGAGTCCCGAGTCCAGAGTCCCGAGTCCAGAGTCCCGAGTCCAGAGTCCCGAGTCCAGAGTCCAGAGTCCCGAGTCCAGAGTCCCGAGTCCAGAGTCCAGAGTCCAGAGTCCAGAGTCCAGAGTCCAGAGTCCAGAGTCCAGAGTCCAGAGTCCAGAGTCCAGAGTCCAGAGTCCAGAGTCCAGAGTCCAGAGTCCAGAGTCCAGAGTCCAGAGTCCAGAGTCCAGAGTCCAGAGTCCAGAGTCCAGAGTCCAGAGTCCAGAGTCCAGAGTCCAGAGTCCAGAGTCCAGAGTCCAGAGTCCAGAGTCCAGAGTCCAGAGTCCAGAGTCCAGAGTCCAGAGTCCAGAGTCCAGAGTCCAGAGTCCAGAGTCCAGAGTCCAGAGTCCAGAGTCAGAGTCCAGAGTCCAGAGTCCAGAGTCCAGAGTCCAGAGTCCAGAGTCCAGAGTCCAGAGTCCAGAGTCCAGAGTCCAGAGTCCAGAGTCCAGAGTCCAGAGTCCAGAGTCCAGAGTCCAGAGTCCAGAGTCCAGAGTCCAGAGTCCAGAGTCCAGAGTCCAGAGTCCAGAGTCCAGAGTCCAGAGTCCAGAGTCCAGAGTCCAGAGTCCAGAGTCCAGAGTCCAGAGTCCAGAGTCCAGAGTCCAGAGTCCAGAGTCCAGAGTCCAGAGTCCAGAGTCCAGAGTCCAGAGTCCCAGAGTCCAGAGTCCAGAGTCCAACCGTGGCGGTGGTCCCTTCTGGGCTGGCTGGCGTTTTTGGGCTGGCTAGTCAGCCTGGTGGGGCTGGCCGGGTAGCCTCCCGCCCTTGGTTCCCCCCTGGCGGTGGTCCCTTCTGGGCTGGCTGGCGTTTTTGGGCTGGCTAGTCAGCCTGGTGGGGCTGGCCGGGTAGCCTCCCGCCCTTGGTTTCCCCCTGGCGGTGGTCCCTTCTGGGCTGGCTGGCGTTTTTGGGCTGGCTAGTCAGCCTGGTGGGGCCTGGCCGGGTAGCCTCCCGCCCTTGGTTCCCCCTGGCGGTGGTCCCTTCTGGGCTGGCTGGCGTTTTTGGGCTGGCTAGTCAGCCTGGTGGGGCTGGCCGGGTAGCCTCCCGCCCTTGGTTCCCCCTGGCGGTGGTCCCTTCTGGGCTGGCTGGCGTTTTTGGGCTGGCTAGTCAGCCTGGTGGGGCTGGCCGGGTAGCCTCCCGCCCTTGGTTCCCCCTGGCGGTGGTCCCTTCTGGGCTGGCTGGCGTTTTTGGGCTGGCTAGTCAGCCTGGGTGGGGCTGGCCGGGTAGCCTCCCGCCCTTGGTTCCCCCTGGCGGTGGTCCCTTCTGGGCTGGCTGGCGTTTTTGGGCTGGCTAGTCAGCCTGGTGGGGCTGGCCGGGTAGCCTCCCGCCCTTGGTTCCCCCTGGCGGTGGTCCCTTCTGGGCTGGCTGGCGTTTTTGGGCTGGCTAGTCAGCCTGGTGGGGCTGGCCGGGTAGCCTCCCGCCCTTGGTTCCCCCTGGCGGTGGTCCCTTCTGGGCTGGCTGGCGTTTTTGGGCCTGGCTAGTCAGCCTGGTGGGGCTGGCCGGGTAGCCTCCCGCCCTTGGTTCCCCCTGGCGGTGGTCCCTTCTGGGCTGGCTGGCGTTTTTGGGCTGGCTAGTCAGCCTGGTGGGGCTGGCCGGGTAGCCTCCCGCCCTTGGTTCCCCCTGGCGGTGGTCCCTTCTGGGCTGGCTGGCGTTTTTGGGCTGGCTAGTCAGCCTGGTGGGGCTGGCCGGGTAGCCTCCCGCCCTTGGTTCCCCCTGGCGGTGGTCCCTTCTGGGCTGGCTGGCGTTTTTGGGCTGGCTAGTCAGCCTGGTGGGGCTGGCCGGGTAGCCTCCCGCCCTTGGTTCCCCCTGGCGGTGGTCCCTTCTGGGCTGGCTGGCGTTTTTGGGCTGGCTAGTCAGCCTGGTGGGGCTGGCCGGGTAGCCTCCCGCCCTTGGTTCCCCCTGGCGGTGGTCCCTTCTGGGCTGGCTGGCGTTTTTGGGCTGGCTAGTCAGCCTGGTGGGGCTGGCCGGGTAGCCTCCCGCCCTTGGTTCCCCCTGGCGGTGGTCCCTTCTGGGCTGGCTGGCGTTTTTGGGCTGGCTAGTCAGCCTGGTGGGGCTGGCCGGGTAGCCTCCCGCCCTTGGTTCCCCCCTGGCGGTGGTCCCTTCTGGGCTGGCTGGCGTTTTTGGGCTGGCTAGTCAGCCTGGTGGGGCTGGCCGGGTAGCCTCCCGCCCTTGGTTCCCCCTGGCGGTGGTCCCTTCTGGGCTGGCTGGCGTTTTTGGGCTGGCTAGTCAGCCTGGTGGGGCTGGCCGGGTAGCCTCCCGCCCTTGGTTCCCCCTGGCGGTGGTCCCTTCTGGGCTGGCTGGCGTTTTTGGGCTGGCTAGTCAGCCTGGTGGGGCTGGCCGGGTAGCCTCCCGCCCTTGGTTCCCCCTGGCGGTGGTCCCTTCTGGGCTGGCTGGCGTTTTTGGGCTGGCTAGTCAGCCTGGTGGGGCTGGCCGGGTAGCCTCCCGCCCTTGGTTCCCCCTGGCGGTGGTCCCCTTCTGGGCTGGCTGGCGTTTTTGGGCTGGCTAGTCAGCCTGGTGGGGCTGGCCGGGTAGCCTCCCGCCCTTGGTTCCCCCTGGCGGTGGTCCCTTCTGGGCTGGCTGGCGTTTTTGGGCTGGCTAGTCAGCCTGGTGGGGCTGGCCGGGTAGCCTCCCGCCCTTGGTTCCCCCTGGCGGTGGTCCCTTCTGGGCTGGCTGGCGTTTTTGGGCTGGCTAGTCAGCCTGGTGGGGCTGGCCGGGTAGCCTCCCGCCCTTGGTTCCCCCTGGCGGTGGTCCCTTCTGGGCTGGCTGGCGTTTTTGGGCTGGCTAGTCAGCCTGGTGGGGCTGGCCGGGTAGCCTCCCGCCCTTGGTTCCCCCTGGCGGTGGTCCCTTCTGGGCTGGCTGGCGTTTTTGGGCTGGGCTAGTCAGCCTGGTGGGGGCTGGCCGGGTAGCCTCCCGCCCTTGGTTCCCCCTGGCGGTGGTCCCTTCTGGGCTGGCTGGCGTTTTTGGGCTGGCTAGTCAGCCTGGTGGGGCTGGCCGGGTAGCCTCCCGCCCTTGGTTCCCCCTGGCGGTGGTCCCTTCTGGGCTGGCTGGCGTTTTTTGGGCTGGCTAGTCAGCCTGGTGGGGCTGGCCGGGTAGCCTCCCGCCCTTGGTTCCCCCTGGCGGTGGTCCCTTCTGGGCTGGCTGGCGTTTTTGGGCTGGCTAGTCAGCCTGGTGGGGCTGGCCGGGTAGCCTCCCGCCCTTGGTTCCCCCTGGCGGTGGTCCCTTCTGGGCTGGCTGGCGTTTTTTGGGCTGGCTAGTCAGCCTGGTGGGGCTGGCCGGGGTAGCCTCCCGCCCTTGGTTCCCCCTGGCGGTGGTCCTTCTGGGCTGGCTGGCGTTTTTGGGCTGGCTAGTCAGCCTGGTGGGGCTGGCCGGTAGCCTCCCGCCCTTGGTTCCCCCTGGCGGTTTTGGGCTGGCTAGTCAGCCTGGTGGGGCTGGCCGGGTAGCCTCCCGCCCTTGGTTCCCCCTGGCGGTGGTCCCTTCTGGGCTGGCTGGCGTTTTTGGGCTGGCTAGTCAGCCTGGTGGGGCTGGCCGGGTAGCCTCCCGCCCTTGGTTCCCCCTGGCGGTGGTCCCTTCTGGGCTGGCTGGCGTTTTTGGGCTGGCTAGTCAGCCTGGTGGGGCTGGCCGGGTAGCCTCCCGCCCTTGGTTCCCCCTGGCGGTGGTCCCTTCTGGGCTGGCTGGCGTTTTTGGGCTGGCTAGTCAGCCTGGTGGGGCTGGCCGGGTAGCCTCCCGCCCTTGGTTCCCCCTGGCGGTGGTCCCTTCTGGGCTGGCTGGCGTTTTTGGGCTGGCTAGTCAGCCTGGTGGGGCTGGCCGGGTAGCCTCCCGCCCTTGGTTCCCCCTGGCGGTGGTCCCTTCTGGGCTGGCTGGCGTTTTTGGGCTGGCTAGTCAGCCTGGTGGGGCTGGCCGGGTAGCCTCCCGCCCTTGGTTCCCCCTGGCGGTGGTCCCTTCTGGGCTGGCTGGCGTTTTTGGGCTGGCTAGTCAGCCTGGTGGGGCTGGCCGGGTAGCCTCCCGCCCTTGGTTCCCCCTGGCGGTGGTCCCTTCTGGGCTGGCTGGCGTTTTTTGGGCTGGCTAGTCAGCCTGGTGGGGCTGGCCGGGTAGCCTCCCGCCCTTGGTTCCCCCTGGCGGTGGTCCCTTCTGGGCTGGCTGGCGTTTTTGGGCTGGCTAGTCAGCCTGGTGGGGCTGGCCGGGTAGCCTCCCGCCCTTGGTTCCCCCTGGCGGTGGTCCCTTCTGGGCTGGCTGGCGTTTTTGGGCTGGCTAGTCAGCCTGGTGGGGCTGGCCGGGTAGCCTCCCGCCCTTGGTTCCCCCTGGCGGTGGTCCCTTCTGGGCTGGCTGGCGTTTTTGGGCTGGCTAGTCAGCCTGGTGGGGCTGGCCGGGTAGCCTCCCGCCCTTGGTTCCCCCTGGCGGTGGTCCCTTCTGGGCTGGCTGGCGTTTTTGGGCTGGCTAGTCAGCCTGGTGGGGCTGGCCGGGTAGCCTCCCGCCCTTGGTTCCCCTGGCGGTGGTCCCTTCTGGGCTGGCTGGCGTTTTTGGGCTGGCTAGTCAGCCTGGTGGGGCTGGCCGGGTAGCCTCCCGCCCTTGGTTCCCCCTGGCGGTGGTCCCTTCTGGGCTGGCTGGCGTTTTTGGGCTGGCTAGTCAGCCTGGTGGGGCTGGCCGGGTAGCCTCCCGCCCTTGGTTCCCCCTGGCGGTGGTCCCTTCTGGGCTGGCTGGCGTTTTTGGGCTGGCTAGTCAGCCTGGTGGGGCTGGCCGGGTAGCCTCCCGCCCTTGGTTCCCCCTGGCGGTGGTCCCTTCTGGGCTGGCTGGCGTTTTTGGGCTGGCTAGTCAGCCTGGTGGGGCTGGCCGGGTAGCCTCCCGCCCTTGGTTCCCCCTGGCGGTGGTCCCTTCTGGGCTGGCTGGCGTTTTTGGGCTGGCTAGTCAGCCTGGTGGGGCTGGCCGGGTAGCCTCCCGCCCTTGGTTCCCCCTGGCGGTGGTCCCTTCTGGGCTGGCTGGCGTTTTTGGGCTGGCTAGTCAGCCTGGTGGGGCTGGCCGGGTAGCCTCCCGCCCTTGGTTCCCCCTGGCGGTGGTCCCTTCTGGGCTGGCTGGCGTTTTTGGGCTGGCTAGTCAGCCTGGTGGGGCTGGCCGGGTAGCCTCCCGCCCTTGGTTCCCCCTGGCGGTGGTCCCTTCTGGGCTGGCTGGCGTTTTTGGGCTGGCTAGTCAGCCTGGTGGGGCTGGCCGGGTAGCCTCCCGCCCTTGGTTCCCCCTGGCGGTGGTCCCTTCTGGGCTGGCTGGCGTTTTTGGGCTGGCTAGTCAGCCTGGTGGGGCTGGCCGGGTAGCCTCCCGCCCTTGGTTCCCCCTGGCGGTGGTCCCTTCTGGGCTGGCTGGCGTTTTTGGGCTGGCTAGTCAGCCTGGTGGGGCTGGCCGGGTAGCCTCCCGCCCTTGGTTCCCCCTGGCGGTGGTCCCTTCTGGGCTGGCTGGCGTTTTTGGGCTGGCTAGTCAGCCTGGTGGGGCTGGCCGGGTAGCCTCCCGCCCTTGGTTCCCCCTGGCGGTGGTCCCTTCTGGGCTGGCTGGCGTTTTTGGGCTGGCTAGTCAGCCTGGTGGGGCTGGCCGGGTAGCCTCCCGCCCTTGGTTCCCCCTGGCGGTGGTCCCTTCTGGGCTGGCTGGCGTTTTTGGGCTGGCTAGTCAGCCTGGTGGGGCTGGCCGGGTAGCCTCCCGCCCTTGGTTCCCCCTGGCGGTGGTCCCTTCTGGGCTGGCTGGCGTTTTTGGGCTGGCTAGTCAGCCTGGTGGGGCTGGCCGGGTAGCCTCCCGCCCTTGGTTCCCCCTGGCGGTGGTCCCTTCTGGGCTGGCTGGCGTTTTTGGGCTGGCTAGTCAGCCTGGTGGGGCTGGCCGGGTAGCCTCCCGCCCTTGGTTCCCCCTGGCGGTGGTCCCTTCTGGGCTGGCTGGCGTTTTTGGGCTGGCTAGTCAGCCTGGTGGGGCTGGCCGGGTAGCCTCCCGCCCTTGGTTCCCCCTGGCGGTGGTCCCTTCTGGGCTGGCTGGCGTTTTTGGGCTGGCTAGTCAGCCTGGTGGGGCTGGCCGGGTAGCCTCCCGCCCTTGGTTCCCCCTGGCGGTGGTCCCTTCTGGGCTGGCTGGCGTTTTTGGGCTGGCTAGTCAGCCTGGTGGGGCTGGCCGGGTAGCCTCCCGCCCTTGGTTCCCCCTGGCGGTGGTCCCTTCTGGGCTGGCTGGCGTTTTTGGGCTGGCTAGTCAGCCTGGTGGGGCTGGCCGGGTAGCCTCCCGCCCTTGGTTCCCCCTGGCGGTGGTCCCTTCTGGGCTGGCTGGCGTTTTTCTTTATATTAGAGATTCTTTTATATTCGAGATTTTTATATTGTGATTTTTTTTATTTTTCGATGTTATTTTAGTAGCTCTAGTTCAATGTGGAAATATTACATATTAATAGATCGGGAGAAAAAAGATAATATTTATAATAATATTTTAATTAGATTTAATATAATTTTTAGTTCAAGTTTTATCTAGTAATTACATGCTAAGGGTTCTAAATTGGTGGAAAAATATTTACGGATAGTCATGTCTGAAGGTAATCATGTGTTGGCCTGTTGACTCAGTCTTATTCATTCCAAGGTCCTGATACCTGTTCCATAACAGAAATGTCCTGATGGAATCTCTCCCCATGTCCAGCTCTACAACTAGGAGGGAAGAAGTCTAAGTTGTTGGATGTATGATGGTTTTGTTAGTGCGGCTGTGATTCCAGTCTTCCCTGTTGAGGCATCCTTAAGCGAATATCTTAACACATATCGCTGTCCCTCTCTTGTAGCTGTGATCACGAACGCACCTAAATAAGAAGAAATGCAAGATTAATGGTTTTGTTCTTGTTCGGTACAAATACACATGACAGTGATCCGACAAAGTATACTTAATATGGAGATTCAGGAGCGCGGCAGACAGTTTTCGATGGTGGGGGCGGGGGGGTTGCATATGTTTGAAATCAGATAATATAAATTTATTATTTTTACTGTAAAGATTTATATTTGTTGCATATAACCATATTCATTTCTGCTATATAAAAATTGATCTTTACAGTAAAATTGAAATAGAAGTTTAATAATCAGTAATTGATTGCACATTAAGTTGTCAAACTTCCAGGGGGGCCTTGCCCCCCCTTCCCGGCCCCCATGTGGAGATTCTCTGCACACATGACTTATCAATTTCGTGCCTAATATGCGACTGAAGCACAGTTAGTGTACTGTAAACGATAATGTTAGGTTTATATGTTCGTCTTGTATTTCTGGTGCATCTAGAAAGTAAGTCCGCGATCGCGTCCAAAGATAGCACCACCAGTCGGATAGGAAAGCGCGTGAGCAGAAGAAGAGAGAAGGTATGTGGTGCCATTGTTTTATGACGGCAGTGGTTACTGATCTGTGCTAGGAGAAAATGGCTGTCCCTGATACTGTCTCCCGCCAAAAGCAAGGTTCGTGCAGCCATCCGATCTCCAGCAGAGGTCCATCGTCAATTGTGTCACGTGTGTGGACAGGACTTTATGTGTGACAGTATGGTGCAAGCAATTCACGGAAGGAAGAACTAATATTCATGACGAAGACCGTAATGGTCGACCGTCGCTGGTGAAACCAGAAGTGTGCGGCAAGCAATTGTGCAGAACCGGCGGTTCAGTACTTTGTCAGTTTCGCCAGATGTCTTGCTCATTTTTGCCGCTGCCTTGGTTTTCAAAAAGTGTGCGCAAGATGTGTGCCTAGACATCTTCCAGATGAACACAAAACCAAACGTCTGGTCGCAGGCAGCTATGACATTCCTACATCATTACGCAGTCGACGGTGACCAGTTTCTCGACAATGTTGTCACTGGGGATGAAACATTGGTGGCGCATGCACACCAGAAACAAGACAACAATCAATACATTGGCGGCATTGTGGTTCACCTGTGAAGACCAAACTCAGGCACACTATCTCTGTCGGAAAAAAGCATGTGCATTGTCTTCTGGGACACTGTCTTGTGCGAATTTTTACCGCGATGGGACAGCGTAAACGTTGCATAAACTCAGGTGGTGGGCAATCAAGAAGACGTGGAATGTTGACAAAAGGCATGACAATGCAAGAGCCCATACAGCCACCCCACAAGAAATGTATTGAATAAGTTTGGATGGGAGGTCTTCGAAGATCCACCCTACAGCCCCGAGCTCGCTCGAGGCGACTTTCATCTCTTCCGTTTCTGGCAGGGAAACGTGACACTGAGGTATAGAATGGAGTGACTTCGTGGCTGCGGACATTTGTGGCAGAATCCTATTACTTTGGCATACAATTTATTAATGGTGCACCGTTACGATAAATGCCTCAACAACGGTGGTGACTGTTGAAAAGTAGCCAGTGGGTCAGTTTACTTATTCCAATAAATATTTCTTACTTAATGATGTTTTTGTTCTCTTTATCGGTCATCGGGTCTTACTTTCTGGATGGAACTAATATTTTATCGGCAATCTTTCGTGTTATCCCAAAGTTTTTCCGGAAATTCGCGTTTTTAGAAATTCGTACTTTTTAAAAGAACATCTGGGCGTGTATATGTCTGTGCGTCTGTTTGTGAATAGCATAACTCATAAATGGAAAGTGGTTTAAATACTAACTTAGTATTTTACTTCTTCCAAGAATGTGACACGAATATTTTCAAAAAATGTTTTCCACGCCAAAGTACAGGTTACATGGTATACTTTTAGAAAATTTTACATTTCCAAAATTGTTTAACTTAAGTGTCAAATGTTAGATTAATTTTTGATAAATGGAAATTATTTAAATCTTCTGGGAAGAGGCTGTGATGTCTTCATTTTGTCGATTCACACAAGTGATCAAATGCATTTTTTGTGGAGTGAATAATTTTGGAGAAATTCCTTATTATCTGTGCGAGATTTGCAGTATTTAAAATGGAAAGTCATTATTCATTGTTTTATCTCTTAACCGTGTAAAAACAACGGAACTTCACAGCCCATCAGCTTTAAGGTGAAATTTGGTGAAATTTGCCAAACATTTTTATTTTTACTTTTTGTATTTTTTATTATGCTTATATTGTGTACTTTAACGGCACATTCTAATTTTCGCAATATCAGCAATTTTTGAAGCTCCAGGTGGGTATTCAAGTGTGCTAGTGTGGGTGAGCGCTCCTCGTATTTTAAAAAAATATTGAATATTGAAATTAATAATTAATTGAAATACATTTTTCGTTTTCACTAGTTCTGAGTTTGGTCTCTTGCAGGGAATCTTACTTCAGAATCTTGGCTGTTGTGAAATTAATTCGATATTCGAACTGAAATGCCCCGAATGTGATATGTTTTGCTTCAAACAGAGAAATGCAGTCAGTGTTCTGTAATTCTATAATCTTGCCAGGTTATGTCACTGTTCCAGTTATATATTACATTGTTTAGGTAGTTAATAGGTTTTAGGTTATTTATTAGTCTATAGCAGCTAAGAACAATAAATTTATAAATTTTGTGAAAAATGTCAAGGTGAAAGGAAAACTTTCATATTAAGAAACAACCAAGTAAGCTTAAAATTCTCAATAAATGCTGCTGAGGCCTTGAAGAAAGCAACAGAGAATCCCACATATGGTGCTGGGAATTTCAAGTTGATTGACTTTAGGTAAATAACAAAAAAATACTGTTAAATTTTAAAATTAATTTTTCTCAGTACTTATGTTTTTTCAGAATGTTTCACTATTGCAAATGCTCCTAGTTTATAACTTATAAGCTTTAAATTTTCAGGAGACTTTCAGAGAATAAGGTATTGAAATTTTTCGTTGGCTTTTTAAAAAATGTTAAATACTTGAGCTGAAATTAAATATTATTCATAACTAATACTTAAAAAATCGAAAATATTGATAAATTGTAAACAAAATCTTTATTTTCTCTTAAACTAATTAAATCTAAGCAACTTTTGGTATGACAATTTCTTTATATTTGTATAGTGAGCTCAAATTAAAAATTTAGGAGAGATACAATAAACTGTAGAGTCCAAGGTTAATTTCATATAAGCATATCAATATATTAAAATGTATTATATAATATTAATACTAATATATCATATATATTATGATATATATATATTATAGTAATATATAATATGTAATAGAAATAATAATGATATAAAATATAAATAAAAATAAAAATGTTTTGACATATGACATTTATGAGAAGTTTGGGTAACCAAATTTTAATTACTCATGATTTAAAAAATAATTACCCTTCATAAAATTACAATGCATCATCTCCCTGGTTTAAGGGGTGATCATGGTTACACGTGGACAACGAATCTAAATATATGAATAATATTGTCTAACAAAGTATACTTTTAAATTTCAGCTGAATACATAATTGCAGAATCTAGTAACACTTGTCCAATTAGAACAACCCAGAATATGGAACGAGGCACAGCATGTCTAAAGGTTACGTAACCGTTTAATTTGAATACAAATATGACCTTATTTCATCTGCCCATTGGAAGGTATGGGAATTTGGCTCAAATAAGTAGCTTCGAATAACCTGAGGCTTTCATTAACAAACTAAGAGTATTACTTTGCTCAATTTAACCTGAACAAAGGTCTAGAACTAGACCATTCCTGTTTACCTATCTGAAATCTGAATCAGTCGCGTACGCGAAGAAATAATCCACAAAAGATCATTAACGAAAAAAAATCATGACTTAAATGACGATGCCATAATGAATTAGAACCCATGGACTCCCAATTTTACCATGCTGGTTAGAAATCGACTCTCATACTTACTGCGGTATGCTTGTGGCGAAAGAGAGAGAGAAACAGCTCGAAACTACTCCAGCAACCGTCAACAGACTGACCAGAGACGCTCCCAACTACTACTACTCCGTCTAGCTCTCCCCTCTAGCGGGCAAATCTTGAGTCGCGAAACAAGCGAAACACGGGGTTGAAAACAAAAGATGTGCAATCAGCACACATTGATATTTTGTGTATACTTTTTTTTTTCTTCCTATTCTAAGTGTGTATAAAAATAAATCAAAGCAATCAGAAGAAAACTGTGGATTTTTTTAATTTTTACATATACATTGTCTTAAAACATTTGACTATCGCTCAAAGCTTGCTGTGCCTGGCCCCGTGACGCAAATGGTAGACCACCTGCCTGCTGTACAGAGGGTCCCGGGTTCGGTTCTCGGTAGGGAGGTATACATACCGCAAAGACCGAAAAACGTATTCTCTAATATAATTGAAGCCACCACAATTGGGATTATCACTACACATATACCGCTGACCTACCTGAATAACGACGCAGGTCCGTGGTAGCCAATCCGCTTCAACTTAATGTCACGTTGCGTGGAAGGAGTGAAAGCACGTGTGTACACATGGTGCGCTGAACGACATGCCTGGCCTACTGCATTCTCATTGCCCTACAAGAAAATAAGCAATAATATAACTTTTGCAGTGTTTATCTCAACTAACATAAAGGAAAGAGAAGTTTGTAAGAATAGTAAGTAAAAGAGCAGAAAAAGTCATTTGAGTGCAACAAATTCTTTTAATGTCCTGACCATGTAAAGATAATAGAGTTTCTAAGTCATCAGATACTGACTAGCTCTTAAAAGAGTTGACTATCACTTAAGCCTACTCTATTCCCATATTCATTGCACCTACATGCATTTCTACAAACGTTTATCTCGATTAACACTAGATCGCCCAGCCTTTCGCTAACCTATCACCCAAGGGGGTCGATTCGTCCCCTAGTGTGCACATTTGGTTTTCTTCATCTTTATTTCAAAAAATATATTTATTTATTGCATTTTAAAGCTGTTCTTTATTACTCACATGAATATAAAAGAACATCGAAGAAGGTACATATAACACAATTACATTTTCCGAACAATAACTATAAAGTTTATAAATAAAACCCATCGAACACAAACGTAATTGATCAGTTTACTTAGTTTTAAATGAATACAGCAATTAAAGTAGGTATCCATTTTAATGTAAAATCTGAATACTTCATCCTTCTACACAACTGACACATTTAGATTGAATTTTCTTACATACAGTGCATTTAGAGGTAGTTTTATTGCATTTACAGAATTTAAGAATTTGCCATTTCCTCCGTTTTGATGCCAAGTACTCAAGAGTAGTTCCTCTGCCAGTTACTGAAGATATTCTTATTTTAATTTGATTCCCACTAATGCATCTGAGCTCTTTGTAGCTAGGCAAGTATCTCATTTGCATGTAAATAACATTTCCCATAAATTTCCAACTTCACTTCACTGTCACATACATAAAACTAGTTTTGGAAGTGAAGGACATTTATTGCTCATTGTTGCTGATTATTGAGGTCAATCTAAATGAAAGTTCATTACTGTTACTCATTGTTGCTGATTATTGACGTCAATCTAAATGAAAGGTCATTACTGTTATTCATTGTTGCATCATAAACTAAAATAGCTTATATATAAACTACATAAAATAAATGTCAAGCATATATACAAGGTAATCAAATTACCTTAAGGGGAGGTTGTAAGCTCTATGCTTTCAATGTTAATTTTAAGTGTGAAAATTGGTACACATCAATCAATGCAATGTAATATTGTATATTGACAATATTATATTACATAGACATGTTCGTATTTTTTTTAAAAAAAGGTAACAAATATATTATTTTTTCACCCCTTTTTTAACAAGAAATATTTCTAGTGTTCATGATTTTAATGATACTGTTCTAAGCAGGGAGCGGGGTTTTAGTAGATAAACATAGGAATGATATTAACAGCACAGAGTATAGAGCCGGCAGCTAGCGTGAGGCTTGAGGAAACGACACGCCCACCCCTACACAACAGCTTGTCCCTTGCGACTGCCGTATGTTATATTTAGTTGTTTTCTTTTTTTCTTCTCTCTATTGTTTCTGTCCAAAAACACAAAATGGTTTACTACTTGTTACGGACGGGAGTTCCTGTATGAAGAAAGCTGCCACAGCAATACAGTAAGCATTTACAAAACGAAAACTTGTCTACCATAGTCTCCACCGAGTTGTGGAAGAAATGATATCCTGTTTTCCAGATGTAAATGCTCCCAATATTTTGCAATACCAGCAAAAAACACAAAATTTATATTTTTTACCCAAACCAGCTTACAACCTCCCTGAAAGGGGTCAATATACTACCCTGGGCGTTAAAGGTGAAACCTTACATAGTTCATATTGGATTGAGCGAAAAGCACATATTTTAAACGATGAAAGTCAGAACAGGAAATCTTCCTTGGATCGCTCTCTGAAAAGTAGTTAAGAGTTAAAAACGGAAAAGGATCATTTTGACCCCTCTGAGCATTCTTAGGATTAATATGAAGTGGATAAAGAATAGTTAGCACAAAAGTAGAAAAGGGCATGTGTATATTAAAATTTTGTTAATATTTCCCAGCCAAGTTTCGTGCTATGAGCTTGTGATATTGCACACACGACATACTTGCTGCTTGAACTGTGTTAAAACCGGGGGAAAGGGAAAGGGAGAGAATGGAAACTGATGGCTGGGGGAAGGGAGAAGCCTTTCTTTGCTGTTCCCATTAGCTCTCTCCATTAAAGTTTGAGGAGAAAAGCTTTAAGAAGAGGTGCTCAATGGTCAACATTTACTACACCACTCTGTGGTGTGTCAAATGTTTTCTCGTAAAGTTGGCACTACTTTCTCTTGCGCATCCCGTCGCTGATTAGTAAAGGAGAAAGAGCTACTCCTATTCTCTCCTCAGTTGTCACCATGCAGATAAATGTCTTGCAGCCGTTCGTTTACCTATTTCCGTACTTAATAAACAACGCAAATTTGAAATCTTAATAGCCATCCACGAAACTATATTTAATAGCTTTCTGCCTGCCAAAACTTGTTTTGGTAATTTAAGCTTAAGGATTGCATAATTAAAAATTATGCCGACGTTTCGCCGTAAATATGTTCGGCTTCTTCAATGGGCGACTGCAAAACTCAAGCAATTTGTCACTGCCTACTCTGACTGGCCTCACTGGCCCGTCCCACTTGCAATCCTATTGGTTCCTTCTCCTCCAATAGGAAGTCGTCCTGTTTCCATATCGTCTTGAGTCGTTTGACCGTATCACGTTTCAGACTGCTCTTTTCTTTAAATATTTCTATGCTTTCCATCACTATTCTTTGAGAGAAGTTGTCACAGATTGCTAAAACTGAGGAAAGCTAGTGTCAAAAACATTATCATAACAGCATACCGGGAACAAATGACACATGTGGATGGAAATGACTAAAGACCGGAGGTGTGTGCGTTTTTCCACATGGACTTTACTGTTATCGCTCGCGCATGTGAACAAATGCAGGTAGGTACAGCCTGACCATTAAAACCGCGTCACTATGCATTCTGGAATTGCACTTCAACTCTTATTCATACTGATATTTATTAACCATAATATCATCATAGAATTCATTACAGTGGATTAAAATGCACATTCCTAAATTATTAAATGTAAAATTTAGTGAAAAACTTCTTTCCACGTCACACGATGTCAGAGGTGCAAATGTAACGAATTCCACCCTGTAGTCTAGCGTGTTTTCCTTCTTACTCATTTTCAACATTTCACACATAGCTTTATAACAATATTTTTGTTTACAACTTTCTGGAATTTAGCTTTCAACTTTTTGATACCTAGCACAAGAAGTAATCTATTAATTGAATTAGCTAAGTCTTCTATTATGCTTATGGTCTTAAACATCTCCAAACCCGAGTTTTTTAATTGTTTAATAGCTTTGGGCAACACTGTAGAATTGTTGAATATGAACTTAAATTTTCAGATAGTTCATGCGTTATGCTACACTTTGACCTTGCGTCTGCATACACTTGCAAGGCAATGCTTCATCAGTTTGCAGAGAACTATGCTACGTTGTTTTCCACTCTTGCCTCTAGTGGCAGTTGTTTGCACATTTGATGGCCGTGCTGTACTTCTGACGTCATTCACACTCTACGTGCAGCATGCAAGAGCACATTCCTCCGGCCTTTAGAAATGACAATGGTATTCAACGACTTCCCAATCATTGGCTCCTATGTGTGTATGCGCTGGGGACTATTTTCAAGGACAATACAGCAATATGGATTTTAATAGGTTTATTCTCGTTCCATTTGTACTCGTGCACAATAAATTTACACAAATTTCCATTGTGTGTTTTTCATTTCAACCTAAGTCGTTAACTCCTATCCTCTATCCCACCTTTTTTAGCATTCAGATCGACACGACCTCACGATGTAATGCAGTGGATTTCTCCTGTAGTCCCATTATCAAACGTTATGCCATAGTTGCCAGAATTTATGGAATGCCACTTGTACTTATATGTAGGCAAGGGAAGCCCATAAGAAAGGGTTAGTGGATCGAGAACTCTAGGTGACCACCTGCCCAAGTACTCCTAGTCATGGCATGTAGAGTAATACGGTAAGTATAAGCACAGGTTTCTCTGCAGCACACGGTCTCCGTGACGTCCGCGGTGTATGTGTAGCTGTATGCCGTGGTCATCGTATTACAATAATAGCTGCTTGAATTTACAGATGCAGATTTTCGGTATCAAAAAATAGCTTGCTGGCTCTAACTATTAGATTTAAATGAGTAGAGGTAAACAAACAATTGTTTAAAATATTAACTAATACAAGACTTGAAAGCGAGTAAAGTCACAATTTATCTGTAGCAAAGTAGCTTGTATATGTCCAGTACAACGAAGCAATTTCATCTCGTTTTGATTTTCTTAATCTATATGCTACATAGCCTGCCAACATTTCTAAAAGTTGTTCGTCTTGGGAAGCTCCTAGGTGACCCGGGTTCAATCCCAGGTACCCGCATGTGGTGTTCGTGGTGTACGAAGGGGCCTCTGGGTGGGTTTTCTCCTTCCGCCACTCATTCCACCAATTGCTCCATCATCACCTGCACTTCATATCATCTTCTTCCTCACTATCATACCTGGTGCTGGGCTGATCACCCGCTTCCAGGTCTTCACTCTGTCTGGTTCAGAGGTCCCTCTGCTCCCCGAGAGGCGTCTGACCCTAGGCACTGGCTTATAAGTCTTAGGGAGTGTAAGTTCTACATAAGGGGGAGGTAATCATGTCAAGAAGAAGTGCTTGTTTTTTGTATGTAATCTAGTTGTTCATTAAGATGGTAAACACAGCAAAGGAGCTCATAATCCTCATATTCCTGCTGGTCTCTTCCTTTCCTCTCCCCCCCCCCCCCCGCCCTCAACTTCTTTTGCCTCTTCATCGTAACTTTCAACTCCTCTGATCATAGTTGCACTTAACGTAACGCTAATATCCCGTACATAATTCACGGAACAAGTGCGTCCGTAGAATTTTATTCTCTGATTCACGGTAGTTGGTAAGGGATGACAAAGAAATCTATCTACACCCCTGATTTCGGTAAAACAACTTAATTACGTTTCGATTACAAAAGGTATACTGCTACTGAACGTAGGTGACTCTTATCAAAGCTTTCGTTTAAATATTTCAGTGTTATAAAACGAGCTATGCTATCACTAGTCCTGTCATTTCAATCAGAGCAAGCGCTAGCCGGCTACAGCAGCTGACGTCACTAGCACGGAAGTCAACTGCGCATCTAGCTGGTGATGAATACCGCATTACTCAATATACCGTACTCCCAGTTACACTTAGTTATGCCCACGCATTTTCCTACAGGGAAACCCTTATTCATTGTTCTTTTAGAGATACAAACATGTCACAAACCAATAGTTGATTGGTGCACCTATTGTTGGGAGGTGTGCGTATTCTCAATGGAGAACAAATACATCGACAGGGGCAAAACAAACTTACACCATCAAGAAAATTAAGCACAAATCACATATCACGACCACAAAGACAAAATCTGATAGATCCAAAGAATATAAGCCACCACAGATACGACTAACCAACAGGCCCACCGACCCACCAATAGTTTTTATACTCAGGGAGTATAAAGAGGCCAAGTTTGCAGAAGACCAAGCACACCAAGAACATCTGGAACAGCTTCTGATGCGACACGGGACGTCGGGAATAAGTCCTCGATCAAGCATTGAATGTCAAATTAAAACTAATGAAATAAATTGTATATTAGAATAGTCCTCAATCAACCTATATATGTTATAAATAAAATAAAAACGAAAATAAAACACAAAATAAAATAGTTAAGTTATATGTAGACATGGGAGAAAATCTCACATGGACATTACGTTGACTACGCATCGATCGTAGGGTGCAGCAACTAGTCAGGGATGTTGCGTTGTGATTGTCATGTAAACAAAAGAGGTAGCAAGGTCACTGTCAATAACGCACCGTGCACTTCACGCCACAGTTCCACTTTGTCATTGGAAGAGACTACACACCCTCGCATATGACCTTCCACTCTGTGACGTAGAATTTCCATTGTTCAGTTATGCTTACGCAGAGATCATTACAACTAAGTTTCCCCCGTGTCTGGTTATATGTAAAATAAATAATACTAATAAAAGATCTTCATTTCTTGTACGGTAAGATGTCTTGTCTCTTACGATTTAGCAGTTATTCAAAAGTCATCCAGAGTAAACAGGACTACATAGGCTACAGCCAGAAAACTCAAAATACACATTTCATTTGTCCTAAAAATATCTTAAAAATATGACATTTTAATCAAAATCGTTAGAGCTATTTTCAAGAAAATCAAAATTTTCGAAAAATTTTCCTTGTAAAGGGTAGTTTAGGGTGAGGCTATTTTCTTCAAAATCTTCGTGTAGCATCCTTGAAAGACATTAAACTTAAATACCAACTTTGGTTTTTAACCGACTTTTCGTCTTTGAGTTATGCTGTCCACTAACAGACACACATAGGCACACATGGAACGATTTTTAAAAATCTGATGTGTTGCACTCACATGACTTTCTCTACTACTGTACTAATCATTCTTAGAAACTCTTATTCCTATATCTTCTTCGTGTTAGTTGAAATAAACATTTACAGAAATTATGTTCTTACTTATTTCCTTGTAGGTGCAAGGGGAATATTAGAATACAGCAGGCTTTGAGCGATAGTCAAATATTTTAAAGCTTTGAGATCCCGTTCTCTTTCCACGCATAACATATAAAAAATGAACAACGATGTTCCATTTCACGAAAGTTCTAAGTTTTCCGAAACTCACATACATAACAAGGAATATCTCCGAAATAGTTCACTCTACAAGAAAATTTATTCAGACATTAATTGTGTATTTTAGCAAGATCTACATTTTTTGTATGGTATGATTTGGTCTATCTCTAACGGTTTACCAGTAATCCAAAAGTCGTCCAGAGTAAATACGACTACAGGAGTTATAGCCAGAAAATTCAAGATATGCATTTCATTTGTCATAAAAAGATCTCAAACATATGACATTTTAATCAAAATCGTTAGAGCTATTTTCAAGAAAATCAAAATTATCGAAAAATTTTCCATGTAAAGGGTAGTTTAGGGTGGGGCTATTTTCATCAAAATCTTCCTGTTGCATCCTTGAAAGACATTGAACTTAAATACCAACTTTGGTTTTTAACCGACTTTTCGTTTTTGAGTTATAATGTCTACAACTGACAGACACACACGGAACTATTTCTAAAAATGCTTATTTTGGATTCAGGGGGCCTCAAAACATATATTTCCACTAAAATTTCGACAAGGAATTTTTGGTGGAATATTTCCTCTACTATATGTATAGATAATCCCGTAACAACAGCATCGATTGTTAAGTACGAAATGTGGTAGGTACATAATATATAATAAATTAATAATAGTAATGTATAATGATATTAATAAATTAGCGTAGCTATCAGATGAGAGCACATGTATATATCTATCTCAGGTTGAATGACACTGGACTGGAGCACCATACAGTTTACAGCTGTGACCAGGAACTTGATTTTCCATATGCAAATCATTTCCTGTACCACTTGTCCAGCATCATCCCGTTTCCAAACGTGACATTATGCGAGCGTGTTTTATTCTTTTTTTAATAGTGCAGATAACACAACATTCCGTTATACTGCAAAAAAGCCGATACCATTTCATGCAAACATTACAATGCTCCACGAACAATCCAAATGGAGGTACCAGTCAAAGTTTCCATGGTTTACATGTGATTAACGTTTCATCCATTTAAGCTGTACGAGAAGGGGAAAATAAAAAAGATTGAAATCACTCTCATCCAATCGGAGTTACCGAGTGCTCGGTTGCCTTTATGGTTTGAAAAACGAGGGCAGGGCTTTCACTGGGTGGAGCTACCATGAAAAATAAATTGTATTTCTGGAATGATGATTAATCTAACCTTCTGTTTCCATTTCAAAGCCAATTCTTCAACGGGAGAATGAAGGGAACATATGTTAGCAGCCCTTCAAGCCTCTTCATTTATTGTTTACTAGTGCTGAATGAAAAAGTGAAACAAAAGCGAAACTGATGATTATTAACATCATCAATAGCATTCACTCGATCAGTTTTATCAAACTAGACGCCACTAGCTCTCTATGTCCTAATTTGTGAAGTATTCACCGTGATTAATGGAGTGCAGCCACTGAAATTGTAGACCTCCACACGAAAGGTTTATTGTTTACTTGGAAATGTCCTCAAATTAAGTAATACAGAACTATTACAACGGGCAGAATAGCTCACTTGCTAACGTTTGACCCGCCGAGTTAAAATTCGCGAACCCTCCAAAATGAGTGAGCTTTTTCGTGGTTTCCCTCAGTTGACAAAGTAAATACCGGATTGGATATTTAATACCACAATCCAAAATTCCATCTTAAGTCTAAAACAATACTACAGCTCTGATGTGTTGCATTCACATAGCTTTCTCTACTCTTGTACTAACTGTTCTTACAAACTCTTATTCCTATATCTTCTTCCTGTTACTACAAAGTATTTTATTGCTTATTTCTTTGTAGATGCAAGGGGAATATTAGAATATAGTAGGCTTTGTGCGATAGCCAAGTCTTTTAAAGCTTTGAGACCCCGTTCTTTTTACACGATTAACATATAAAAAATGAACAACGATGTTTCATTTCACCAAAGTATTAAGTTTTCGAAACTGACAAAAATAACAAGGAATATCTTCGAAATGGTTCACTCTAGAAAAAAGTTTATTTGGACATAAATTGTGTCTTAGTGAGATCTGCATATCTGTATTTCAATAAAAATAAAATAAAGAAAACAAAACATTACAATGCTAAAGACCATTCTTTGTCATCCTCGATTCCTTTGCAAAGATTACATTTTAATTTCATGTCTATACTATTTCTCAATTTGTATAAAATTGCTATTTCCATTAGAAGAGTTTGGACGCGTGTCGTTTCGTAAGCTTTTCTCCTTGAAAGATTATAAACTACTAATAGGTTTCTTATGAACGTTTTTTGCTTTGAAGGTCATATCTGGAGCGGCCTCAACCCATTTGAAATTTTAGTCACTCACCCCATTTACTACTATGTATAATTGATTAAATGAAGCTCAAGTGAAAAATAACTTGTACTTTACTTATGAATTGAGATGGGACCCAATAGGTTGAAAACCTCGAGACTTCGAGATAAACCTTCAATACTTTTCCGATACCTTTTTAATTATTGCATTGTATTATTGAAAGTTGTTGCATATACTTTTATGCTAGATTAGGAATGAAAGGAGCTAAGATTTCAACTTGTCGCCTCGCATGTGCCCCTAAAATTGCTGTATTAATGGATCTCGATACTGAAATAGCTCAATTTAGCATAAACAAATCAGAACTTAACCTGTAAGCACTAAAAACCCTTTCACGTGTTACTACGAGGTCTCGCATAGCACCCTGGTCAGTATATGAATCCTGCTAGACTGGCATGCATTGCATACGAGCGCGTCAGGTGTTACTTCTTGATAGAATCCATGAAACCTAGACAATACCAAGTGAGACTCATGCACTGCTTATCTGTAGTGATGCACAGGTACTGTTGAATTGTCTACTAGTGTTTAATGTACTTAATGACTTATGGGCAGTCGCATTCATAAGGGACTCGAACCAGCACCAACATGGACTCTTTAGTGAACGTGCCTATGGTATCATTTCAAGCTCATAAACCAGTAAAGTGCACTGGTACTGAGAGCATAGATCATAAGGCAATCAATCTCTAGATGACAGCACTAAACTCTTCTGAACAGTGTTCTTAATTATGTGTTGTAAATCTTCCAAGTTTATACGCTGCTATAAACCGTTCTAACAGACTATCAGGATTACTGCTAGAGCCGGGCAAATGGTGTGCATATGATCAAACTGACTCTCTAAGACAGAGATGTGCCTTCGTACTGAATTATTGTCTGGTAAGATTAATACTAATTTTATAAGGAAGTGACATGGAGGAAGATAAATCACTACAATAATTTCCACATCTTAAAATCAATTCTTAATGTAGAGGCATGAGGTAAGATTTTATCATCAGAAAGAGTCATTAGTAATACAGTTTAAGAATTTAGGAAAAGGTCTGTGTGGCTAAGGTAATAGGTGTTCTAGTAAAATCTATACTATTAGCTTAAAGGAAAGCTGCCTGGAAAGTAGTTAGTTCAGGAAGATGCAGCTATGAAAAGTAGAAAGGAAAATGACATTGTTAGAAGTTAGCAAGTTTTCCGAGTAAGATTTGAAAGCTTTTTCGTAAATCAAACGCAATGGACATGTAACTAAACCGCCACTGGAACACAATGCACGACTGGGGGTTAAACAGAGTCAAAGTCCGCGAGTAATGGAAGGACGCAAACCCAAACTCCCCTCTTTCGCAAAAGTTGGCAGTGAAGTAGTGACTCTCAGCAGATCTTTAGCCTTCTTTGTTTAATAAATTAACAGCTGAAGCTCATAATTAAATCTAGAATGAAGCATTGGTTAATTTATAATCCTATGACATAATAGTCTTTTGCATCCTCCCTAAACGTTTTGTTTTAGTTCTGTTATTTGTATTTTTGACACACCATTGTTTAACATTGTACAACGCAGGTAAACAAATGCACATTCACGCAACCCTGGGAGTGACACTACTTCTGCTGTGACAGCATTAACGGGAGAGGCTGTACATGGCAGAGAGAGAAATAAGTTTTGCTCTGACACAACTTTCTCTACTTTTGTACTAACTGCTGTTACAGACTCTTATTCCTCTTTCTTCTTCATGTTAGTTGAGATAAATACTTGTAGAAACTGTCTTATTGGTAACTTCCTTGTAGGTGCAAGGGGAATATGAGAATACTCTGGCCTTTGAGCGATAGTACACTATTTTAAAGCTGGTCGCTTTAAAATTACGTTCTCTTTGCATGGCCAAGAGATAAAAAAATGAATAACGACGTTCCATTTGAGAAAAGTGTAAGTATTGCAAACCTCAGAAAAATAACAAGGAATACCTCCGAAATGGTTCACTCCAAAAACAAAATTGTGCTTTTTAACGAGATTTTCATGTATTGTATAGTAAGATTTGGTCTATCTCTTACGGTTTACCAGTTATGCAAAAGTCATTAGGAGTAAACATACATTTCACTTTCCATAAAAAATCTTAAACATCTAACATTTTAACCATAATCGTTAGAGCCATGTTTGAGACACAGAATGTTTGAAACATTTTCCACGTAAAGGGTAGTTTAGGGAGGAGGAATTTTATTCAAAATCTTCGCATCATTTAAAGATATTACATGTAAGTACCAACTTTGGTTTTTAACCGAGTTTTCGTTTAAGTTATGCTGTTCATAGACAAACATGGAATTTTTTCTAAAAATCTGATGTGTTGCACTCACACGACTTTCTCTACTCGTGTACTAATCATTCCTATATCTTCTTCGTGTTAGTTCAGATAAACATTTGCAAGCATTATCCTATTGCTTACTTCCTTGTAGGTACAAGGAGAATATGGGAATACAGTAGACTTTGCGCGATAGTCAAATATTTTAGAGCTTTCAAACTCCGTTTTCCTTGCACGGCTAAGATATAAAAAAAGAATAACGATGTTCCATTTGACAGAAGTATAAGTTCTCCAAAACTCACAAATAACAAGGAATATCTCTGAAATGGTTCATTCTACGTGTTTTAGCACGATCTACATTTTTCTTGTATAGTAGAATTTGGTCTATCTCTTACGGCTTACCAGTTATGCGAATGTCATTAAGAGTAAATAGGGCTACATGGGCAATAGCTGTAAAATTCAAAATATACATTTAATTTTCCATAAAAACATCTTAAATATCTGGCATTTTAATCAAACTCGTTAGAGATATTTTCAAGAAAATCAAAATTTTCTTTGTAAAGGGTGGTTTAGGGTGGAGCAATTTTCTTCCAAATCTTCGTGTTACATCCTTGAAAGACATTAAACTTAAATACCAACTTTGGTTTTTAACGGAATTTTCGTTTTTGAGTTATGCTGTTCACAGATACACACAGATAATTTTCTAAAAAGTATTATTTTTATTTCCGGTGAAATTTCGACATCAAATGTTTGGGACGAATACAATACTTCACCTACTTACTATACCATTTATGAACTTTCATCGAAGGGTCTCCTTATAAAGGAGAAATCTCTAAGTGTCCAGAGTATAAATGTATCTTGTGCTTCAGTTAGATATAGCAGATTTAGTCCCATCACAAACGCCCTGTGTCCGTGCCTCTCCTGTTCGTTTAAGTAATATTTCGGCGCAGGTACCATCACTCGATGTTGCGTGGGTGGAAAGGCAGGGCCTAATGGACAACATCCGGTGAAGGTGCATTCACATTCACACCTCTTTCCTCGAACAGAGAGAGATGTTTGCACTGCATACAAATGAAAGAGAAATGTGGGTGCAACATTTTGCAGAAGAACACTATGCTTTAGGGATATCATATTTTCAATTTCCATAACACTTCGTGTATAATAAATTCTCACTAGATATCTTTTAGATTTTTTATAAACAAACAACAATTTTACCTTTCACAGGATGCAGCAGTTGTGATTTTAAAAATTATAAAAATATAATGGTTGTACCTTTAGCACAGTGCTGCTTACCATGCGGGAGATCTGGGTTCGATTCCCGGTACCACGTGAGGAATTTCCCCTGGTTCGGGATGCACTCAGTCTCGTTAGCTCCCTGAGGGGCCAATTGAGAAGCTGAATTAGCAGTCCCGGTTGCGAAGACCGCATAGAGGGTCGATGACCACGTCCCACCCTTCAATACAGCACCCCCTCGTAACACCTGTGGTGGGTAGAGGTGGGAGACGCAGCGGTCTGACGGTAGGTCTTGGCCCTAAAAGGGCTCTTGCGCCACTGGGTTAGGTTTTTGTTTGTTAAATAATTAATAATAACAATAATAATAACAGTAGCAATAAATTAGAATACAGAAACTTTCATTCTGTTGTTTCAAGGGAAACAAAAATACATCACAGGGATCGAATGCACAACCTGCGCGTCAGTCGGTCTGGGTGGCTCAGTTGGTTAGACGCTGGCCTACTGATCCCAAGGTCACGGGTTCAAATCCGGCCCAGGCCGATGGTTTTTAAGTGTGCTTAAAAACGACAGCTCCATGTCAGTAGATTTACTGGCATGTAAAAGAACTCCTGCGGGACAAAATTCCGGCACACCGGCGACGCTGATGTGATCCTGGCAATTGACAGCGTCGTTAAACAAGAAAATATTTTTTCCCCTGCGAGTCACGTGCACTACCACTTGCGACATCTGTCTCGGTATACGTGGTTTAAACCGCAATTGTATGCAATGATGACAACGACGACAAACCTATACATCACTGACCTTCACATTTATAGAAAGACAATGTTTTCATCATTTCCTTCCTCTTCCGTGCTTTCGGGAAATCCTGTCTTCTTCAGCTCATTTCGAGTTTGGAGTAGTATTAGCAAATAAAACAAACAACAGTTTATGTAATATTAAAGGCGCAAATTATTTTACGATTATTCTAAAGTATGTTTCTGTAACAAATCATCTTGTTACATTCGTAAGCCTCAGAATGACAATCAAAGAAGAGTGGGCAGAGAAATTTCTATGAATGTAACGTACAAGACATCGACATAGGATAAATCTCCCTTCCCCAGAGGGGTGGTATCCGGTGAGCAAACCGGAAGCCTCTGCCCTATCTTGATTCCTAATTCGGCTGCCCTTTGTCGCCTTTCATCTTATCCCTTCCTTCCGGGAGCTCCTCGTCAGAGACGCGCACAAACGATCTACTTAAGGTTCAAGTGCCAACACCTGGTCATTTGTCAAACGTCAACACAAAATACTTTATGTGAAGACTATAATATAAAATCTTACGTATGGCAATCATCTAATATTCTCTACTCACTCTTCTGCACGCTATACTTCTTCTAGCTAATGGAAAGAAACATTAGCAGAAATTGTTTTATTACACATTGCGTTGCAGATATAAGGTAAATACAGTGGCCTTAAGCATAGTCAAATCGAAGTGCGGGACCTTGATAGCGTCGATATCTCGTTAGCCTCGATTCTCCGTGGTGTCGAGATATATCTAATACTTTGAGATAAAGCTTCGATACTTTTTCGACACTTCTAAATGTTTAAGTTTTGCATTACTGAAAGTTGTTTACGTTCAATTTTGTTAGAATGTTAGAATCCAAGGCGTCGAGATTTCACGTTATTGCCTCGCACGTGGCCCCAAAGAGTTGCTGAACTATAGTACTTGATAAACTTTTACTGTTTTTCCTGTGAGTGTCTAAATGAAAACATGCAGAACAATGAGGGAAGAAGTAGAACATGCAGCGTTAACCGAGTTGTGAATGAAGCTGATTTAGCTGTGCATTAAATCAAGCCTAGGTTGGTGACTCACTCTCGACCGTTACATTGGCCTACTTGGTGAACTTATGACGTGAGATAATACAGGCCATGAAAATGTTTGTTCTTTCCTTTCATCTGTTAGGTACCTTACAGGTATATCGCACAATTCAATGAAAAAACATGACTATTTTGAAGTGGACAGTGTTAATAATAGAGCAGTATGTAAAATATGTACAAAGACATTTTCGCGCGTGGTATTGAATCGTGTATCTAAAGCAGCAAAAATATCGAATTTACGGCTTTTTAATAAAGTGAATGTAAAACCCCCTAACCCCTAGCGCAAGAGCCCTGACGGGCAAAGGTTACCGCCCGACCACTGCATCCCCCACCTCTGCTCACTACAGGAGTCATGAGTGGCGTGCAGTAGTGGAGGGTGGGACGTGGTGAGCGCCCCGAGCCCTCCCGGTCGGGTTATCTGGGGCCACTACTTCTCCATTAAGTTGCTTCTCAATAATTGGTCCCCCCAGGACCTAACGAGGCTAAGTGTACCCCGTGCCAGACCTCCCAGAGGGGAAAAGTCCCCATGCTGGTACCGGGGATCGAAATGCACTATAGAGGTGGGCATAAAATGAATATAGAGTATCGAATATACGTGTTTAAAAATCAATACCCTTATCAACCATGGACTATGAAATGTTGGTATGGTCCCATCACTGGTAAACTCCATCGCTTTGTGTCGGCTTTTGGTCACAAAAAATACCGAAAAAAAGGAAGGTAAAAGAATAGCGCTTTTCCACTTTCAATGATGATGGTGGCGGTGGTGGTGGCGGTGGTGGTGACGGCAGTGGCGGCGGTGCAGGCGGCGATGATGCTGTGCTAAGGGCCATCAACTACTTGGTAATGAATGTCCTTATAAAATGGATAATTGCAATAGCCAGGGATAAATTCCAATAAGCACAAGTATTTAAATATTCAAAATGAGAATTTGCGAAGCATAAACTTATGCAAATGTCTGTTAGTTCACCAATACTATTCCAAATAACTCAATTGATTGTTTCAGGCAAGTTTCAGCAAACAACAATGGCTAAAAATAAATGAATGGTTTGAATTTATGAATAACACAAGTTTTAGATTACATTATACTAAAAGTAGCCCTAGCTTAAAGATAATTAGGCAATTAGTTAATTTTCTGCAAGCGCTGTTCACTTTCTTATAGCCAATCTGTATAAAAGGTTGTTTAATTAATGACAAATGTTGTTTCGTTGTTCTGAATTAATTTTGCGGCAAGCAGTAATTAATGAGAGTGGCGCCTTTTTCGATCAACACATGTTGCCCCGTAATAGGACATAAAAGCTATAATGAAATAAACCATTAAAACATACCTTTAAATTAACTTGTACACTAATTTGGGCTCGATAAAACATTTGAGCAAAAACTATGATTTGTGCTGCTTGGATAGTAATTATGAATTTAATTCATGTTTTTCTGTTTATTATTCGAGTGCCATAATTTCTCCATAAAGTCAGTCACTTTTTGATAGACCTAACTCACTAATTATTGCATTTCATTTGTTGTCATAATATTAACAATTTATTTTTATTAAAAAATCTGATGTGTTGCACACACACGACTTTTTCTAGTCTTGTACAAAGAGGTTCTAAGAAAATCTTCGGCGGATTTTGTATAGCTTTCTGGGGTCTTTTGAGGCGTCTTGTTCACCTTACATATCATTGAGCGTATTGGCTTGATAGCACAGCAATAAAGGGGAAAAGTGGGGAGGTTCATCCATTGTTTTTTCTGAAAACGAACCAGTGATACATATTTAGAATCTCCCTCTCTTTGTCCCTCCTTCCCTCCCTTCCCCTCTGTCACTCTCCCTCTCTCCCCTCTCCCTCTCTCTCTCACACACACATTTTTACTTTCTCTACTGGTAAGTAGGGGAAGTATTGTATTCCACCCAAAAATTCGATGTCGAGATTTCACCGGAAATATATGTTTTGAGGCCCCCTGAATTAAAAAAAAAGCATTTTTAGAAATAAAATAGCCCCACCCTAAACTACCCTTTACATGGAACCTTCTTCAACAATTTTGATTTTCTTGAAAATGAATTTTTTGGCTATAGCCCCTGTAGTCGTATTTACTCTGGACGACTTTTGCATAACTGGTAAACCGTTAGAGATAGACAAAATCATACTATACAAAAAATGTAGATCTTGCTAAAATACACAATTTATGTCTGAATAAATGTTCTTGTAGGTTGAACCATTTCAGAGATATTCCTTGTTATGTGTGTGAGTTTCGGAAAACTTGGAACTTTCGTGAAATGGGTCATCGTTGTTCATTTTTTTATATGTTACGTGTACAAAGAGAACAGAATCTCAAAGCTTTAAAAGATTTGACTATCGCTCAAAGCCTACTGTATTCTAACATTCCCCTTGTACCTACAAGGAAATAAGCAATAAGATAATTTGTACAAATGTTTATTTCCTACTAACACGGTGAGTGAGTGAATGTGTAGGATTTAACGGCCCGTCGATAACGAGCTCATTTGGGCCAATACGAAGATCTAGGAATAAGAGTTTGTAAGAATGGTGAGTACGAGAGTAGAGAAAGTCATATGAGTGCAACACGTCAGATTTTTATAAAAATTCTTACTTTAATTTAACAATTTAATGTCAGTTAAACGCAGTGTCAACAATGTTTCAAAATACACTTTTAAATCTTCCTAACTTGGGTTTTAGCAAGGAGATATGAAACTAAAAGAATCAGCGAAAGATTATTCTACAGGAAGACGAACGTTTAGCAAAGACCTTGGACAAGGTCTCTGCTTAAAATTCAAGCAGTTTTAGTAACATAGCTTAAATGTTACGCCTCGGATATTATGCGCATGTTAAACGCAGGTTTATTAAGGGTAATAAGTTTAATAAACTACAATGGAGCTATTAATTTGGCCTCGACGATCCAAATAATTAATCAACCCACGTGAGATCACTTACGGCCCACATATTTCAGATTTGAATTTGAAAGCAGCCACTAAATGAGGAGTTAATGACGCTCCTAACATATCGATGTACAGGGATTCATAATCAGCCTAAGCCACAAGCGCCTGTTTTGAACATGCTTTAGCCTTGTTACTAAGTAAAACATTACTAAAAACTGTGTGGCACTCACATGAGTTTCTCTGTTTTTGTACTAAATATTCTTGAAGCCTCCTAGGCCCACCTAAAAAGGCTTATTGTGTAACCCGTTTAAAATTGTCCTAGCGTCGAATTTTGAGCTCCAGAGGTTTGGTTGCTATACTAGATCTGTTCCTAAATTTCTCCATAGTCCAAAAAGAATGTATCATCTTTTTTCTAGAGATGGACAATCAAATACAATATGTACAGTTGATTCCTCAGCTCGTCTAGACAATCAACAAGTGAGAACACTCACCATATGTAAATATTTTCTAAAATGCCCATGTAGAATAGTTAAGGCAATTGCTGTTCTAAGAATGCTTCTATCTCGTCCTTATAAAACCTAGTTTTTTATTGTCTCAATCAGCATGTCCCATTTTCTTGCAATAGTGCAATACTAATTGCTAACGTTCCTCAATTTGTAGATACTACAGTGTTCCTATCAATATTGTCAAGCTCCCACAATGAATATTAATTTTTGCCCTAAAAACATATTTATTCTATTTCTTATTTATTATGTATTCACAATGTGTTAAAGACTATTGATGCTGTGAAGTTTTAGAACTGGTTATGAGTTGATTTGGAGCTACTAACCACTTTCCATGATTGGTCAACAGTTTGATCAAGAATATGTAGCACCATCTACAATCCTGACTCTATGGAGATAGAGTTTTAATATGCTGTGTCCTGTTACCATTGTTGCAATGGAAACCTTCATATTAATCTTGTTTTAATCTCTGACGAACCGATGGGAAAGAAGGTTCTAAATACTGTCTCTGGTCGTACTTCTCCATTCCTCGTGCCATTTTGTTAGTGCCTCTTCTTTGATTTGTCCAATAATAGCAGTTTTGGGTTTTTTTGGTGTATATCGCTTCTCTATATTTTTCTTCTCCTGCTTCCTTACCTAGTTTATCTGACTCTTCGTTCCTAAGAATTCCTGCAGAGGACTTTATACATCCAAAATGGATCTGGTGGTTCTTAACTTAGATTCGGATCAGCTCTACTATATAGCTATGGCTGCAAGTTTTCCTGAGTATTGCTATAGTGATTTTGCTGTCTGTAAAGACCGCCACTGTTCTTTCTTCCGGCTAAATTCTTAGCTTTTCGGATGGCCTTTGTTCAGCTTGGTTGTATGAACAAGCGTTGTGGAGTATGTTCTTCATGGAATTTTACTTCCATCTCTAAGAGTACCGAGCGAGATGCTTCAGGTGATAACGCCTATGGCCCACATTCGGAAAATCAGGTGTTTGATTCCCGTAGTTGACCTTCCTGGCCCATGGGATTTTTCGGAGTTTTCCTGGGGTGTTATATACCCTGAATTTCCTCTCCCGCCATTTTACCTCGTTTCTCTTCACAAACTTGGTTTTTCAGGATTAACCTGTGTCTTGGGCGCTGCATGGCAGGGAAAAAGGATGATCTCTGTAAGCCCCCATCCCACGGCGGTGATGTAATATATGTTATTTCAGTTTGCGAGACTCCCAAATGGGTGTGCCCGCGTCTAACGATGAAGGATTCCAATTTGTACAAGACACCACCAGGGAACTCCAACCTGGAACTCTTAGGGACCCTGTTATCTGCTCTGCTCTCATAGATTGATTCTCACCCTACCCTCCCTCTACCTCCCGAGACGCCCCCTTCTGAGGCAGTGGTACAAAAGACCATATGCCTGAGCTGGCGAAGTTCTCGTTCCAAGTCTTACCTTAGGAACAGTAACAGGAAGGATACGGAGGGGGTGAAGCCAGGCTTACTGTACCTATTTTCCTAAGGGGATACCCCCGGGAGGAACGATGAGGCGAGAGGAGACACCGGGCGGCCAGATCCAAACTAACAGCACAGACATTGATAGAGGCCCCAAAGGTTTCCCCATGTTTGACAACACCTCAAAGTCTTTAGGTCTTCCTGGGCTGACTCTAGTGGACCTTGGCGCGAGGTTCAACGCCTCTAGATGCCACCGCACCTTTTCCACCTGTATCCCATGAACAACGAGGGTTAGAAAGAGTTCCTGTGCGCATATCAGCCTTGCCAAGCTGCACCTAATGCCTTCGCTGACACTTGCGACCCTGAAAGGCATAAATGGTGAATGAAATGATTAATGAAATGAAATGTAAGAACAGGAATTTCGAGAGATGTATAATTATTCTCCTGGTGATCTGAGGAAACCCCCGTTAAAAGCTATGGGTCAGTAAGATCGGCAACAGGAATCGAACCCACGACTTCCTAAATGCGGGCCTACTCGCTACCGTAGAGCCATTCCGAACAGTTTAGTGTTATCTTACCTTCAATCCTTTTTTAGTTTCATTAAACTTGATAAAAAAATGTAGGCTTATAGTATGAATAAATTAAATGTTCAAAATCTGGTTCCCAAAATTGGTCAGTCTACAATCCATATGGGAAAAGAGATATAGAACGTCCACGTGGAAACAGCAACACTTAATCTGAGTTTAAAAGAGCATTTGCCAAGCCACTCAGTTTTAATCTGTGAAACGACTACAATTTTTCACAGAAATTTTATCATATTACGATAACATCACATTACCATATTATGCGTGTTTTTTAGAAAGATGCTAATTTCGCTTCAAGTGTCTTTTTATCCTCACAAAGACGGTTAAAGTAATTAAATCTTAAAGCATGAAAATAAGGCAGACAACATCAGCAAGAATGTGAATTAAGTGTAAAATTTATCGGTGATCTAAATTAATGTTGCTATCATTCCGGCATAATTACATAAAAACACGCTTCTCGCCTGGATTCTTCCTCCTCTTCGTGAATATCTGATTTACAGCTAGAATGATGAATAGCATTTTTCATCCCACGTGACTTGTGACGTGTAATACTGATGTAGCACGGTCATTATTGCACTTCGTAATTTCTAGCCTTTCTACTCGTTTCGGATGTAATGATAAATGATGATGTATTTTCTGTCGGAAATAATGAAGTTTTTAGCTTCTGTTTTGTTTTTCAAAGCCCCAATGATTAACATCCTGTAGCTAACTGAATAGTATCGTAAATAACATGAGCCTACGGTGAAAGCACTGTCTGCAAATCTCATATATTACATTCAAATGACCTTCTCTACCCATATTCTGCGTATCCTTCTATTTTCCTCGTGCTAATACAGAAAATTTCCTATTTCGTTGTAGGTATAGGCAAATATAATACAACTAAATCAATAGTCAGACTTTTTAGAGTCGGTCACTATGTGATGGGATTGAAATTTTGTTCTCTTTCCATCTATACAAAAAAATTAGTAATTTGAAGTCGAGAAAAAATGTAGTATTTGAAAATTCTATTAAATAACGAAGAATATCTGTCAAACTGTGTTTTAAGAAGACCTACATTTCTACTTCCTCTGTTAGTAAGTAGAAGTGTTGTATTCCATCCAAAAATTCGATGTCGAGATTCCATCGCAAATGTTTTGAGGCCCCCTGAAAAGAAAACAAGCATTTTTAGACCAAAGTTGGTATTTAAGTTTAATGTATTTCAAAGATGCAACAGGAAGATTTTGAGAAAATTGCTCCAAGCTAGACTACCCATTATATAGATAATTTTTCCAAATTTTTATTTTCTTGAAAATGTCTAACACATGTTTAAGATATTTTTATGACAAATGAAATGTATATTTTGAATTTTCTGGCTATAGCCTATGTAGTGTTGTTTACTCTGGATGACTTTTGAATAACTCGTAAACCGTAAGAGATAGACAAAATCTTACTATAAAAATGTAGACCTCGCTAAAACACACCAAATAAATTTGTTTGTACAGTGATCCATTTCAGAGATAATCCTTGTTATTTGTGTGAGGTTTGCAAAACATATTTCCGTCAAAGAAACATCGTTATTAATTTTTTATATGTTAAGTGTGCAAAGAGAACGGAATCTCAAAGCTTTAAAAGATGTAACTATCGCTCAAAGCCTACTGTATTGTAATATTCCCCTTTCACCTACAAGGAAATAAGCAATAAGATAATTTGTACAAATGTTTATTACAACTAATACGAAGATACACAAATTAGAGTTTGTAAGAATGGTTAGTACAAGAGTAGAGGAAGTCATGTCAGTGCAACACATCAGGTTTTGTGTCTACCTCTTTCTGTTCGCTAGTTATGCAAAGAAATGAAGAGGATTTCAGAGGCTATTCTCAGCAAATTCAAGAAATACCTACATTTTATTTAAATAAATATTGTGACTTCAGCCCACGGCAGCGGCAAATAACGAAGGACGGCCGGGGTTCCGGACTGACCCACCCCTTTGGCGCGGCACATAACAAAGATGCAGTAAGTCAAGCTTCTCCACCCCACTCACGCGGGCAAACACGTGACTAACAATCAAGGGCAAACACAAAGGGTTTTTCAGAGCATTCGAGAAGCGTCAGGCGGCCAGCTTGTTTGTAGATGTTCCAGAAAGGTCTGGCTATGTCATCGTAGGGATGCGAGATCAAGACGGCTGTGTGCTACTGTTATTATGAAAGATACGTCGCGCCGAAGTGAAGACGTTGTGGAGAGTGTTGAGTGATTGTACCATCAGGGTTGGTGTATAAGAGACAGAGAAAGTGAAGAAAGACAGTGAAAGGACTGAATCAAGGCTACTGGAAGAAAACAGTTGTGAGTGGAAGTGATAGAGTGCTAAGAAGAAAGTAAATAAGTGAAGTGTAGGAAATTGTTAACGAGAAAACGTAAGGAAAATGAGTGGAACAATACATTTTAGAATGGAATGGGTAATCTAAAATAGTAACAATCTTAGGGAAAAGAATTTGGTGAAAATAAGAGAAACGAAAAGCTGAAAGTTAAAAAGACAAGTTTCAACAAGGTTAATTAACTAACGTCAAAGAATAAACAGCACAGGGAATAAATCGCAGAGGGCTGTCAAATGACAGAGGGGCAAGGGCCCAAGTCCATGGGCAGCCCAATATGTATATGCTTTGGCACTCAAATTCATATTCATATATTCTAACCTCTAACGTGTCAATAACTCTGCAATTTAAAATAGCCATTTCGGCAATACGTAATAATGAGAAGTGTGTTATGAGGTACTCATGCAGCGACTGCCAATTATGTAAAACCCGAGCGCGGTCTTTAGACGCTATGTACTTTCGATAATCAGTAACGGAAAAAACACTTGTGTAAGATTAGAAGAATTTTAGAAATATGTTCTTTTATCAGATCCCCTTACATCATAACTACTCCCACATCATAAATTGTCATACTTTAATAAGTTATTCAACTAAAACACTATATTTACTCTAAGAAATTTTATCTTTCTAATTTTCTGAACTAGCCTACTTTCCAGATACCGAACTTTGAGCTAATGGATTTCACAAGAAGGTCTAATTGCCTTAGCTCCTCTGACTTATCATTAATTCCCTTCCCTCAACACAAAACTTCCCTTGTTACTGGTTTTTTATTCCTTGACAATTTTATAAAATTGTTAATCTTCTAAGTCATTGATTCTGGTATCACTGTTCTGGTTTACTGTGGACCAATTGTGGTAAGGGACCTTGCTGTAAATTAAGCAGTCATACCACTTTGGGGCGCATTCATTTTAGAAAGTTCAACCAACGAAAACACACGTGTGTAGCGAAAAATATGCGTAGGCAATAAATCGTGACTGAGTAAATCTTTAAAAAAACACACGGCCCAAGGATAATAAAAAAAGAAGACGTGCCGCTGATGAATCTAAGCATATTAATTATGCAATTTTACGAAACATATGCTTAAGGTTTTTGCATAATGTTAAAACAATGGATTCAAGAAGATTCACCATTGGGTGGAGCACAACGAGAAAGATAATATGAAATCGCCCAAATATAGTAACGGTTTGATTACAAATTCTTGAAGGAATTTTGGAGGTTGTCACTTTTCTTGGCAAAGGCGGATCACTATTCCTTCATGGCGAATTAAATTTACAGTGGAGATACCTTCCCGGAATCCCTGAATGATTTGTATCTAGATTGCCTTCCTTCATCTGTTCTTTGCACGGTCATTCGTTTTAAATTATCTGCGGGAAGGCTACAGAAGGATTAATTAAAAGCATGCCTTTTCTGTTTTGATTAATGAAGTTAATTAATTTTGTTCATGGACCCACACCTATTTCTATCATTCTAAGCTGTCGCTCTTATTCTCTTTGCCGGATAGAGGATAGAAGACTCGCTGTACTAAAAGCTAAAAGCTCTGTTTTCAAATTGTGACAAAAAAGTTTCACTGTCATTTAAGCCAGTTCTGTTTCCGCCGTGTCGCTTAACTTCACTAATGTGCACTAGTAGTTCTACTTTTCCACATTTATTTTACTTTCTTCCACGACATAGTAGCGTAACAAAACACGCCCAACTTTGCCTCTTCTTCCGGGCGGTTCACTAGCTACGTAATCGAACACAAGGCGTCTCTAATGTGTTGCAGTAACAGCACTCATTGCAGCATAGTCATCCCAAACTCGCTCGGAGAACAGCGCTTTTCGTTGCAGCTGAAATGCACTTGCTAATTCGTTCTAGTTTACTCATATACTTCCTGGTTCAAATTATGGCAGCGCTCGCTTATATAGCTGTTGGAAATTTCCACAGTTCCAGAATGTTTGAGAAGGCCAAACGTCTAGAAGGTTCTAGTTATCTGGCGATAGGACACAGTGCTTAAGCTGGGCGAGCGCGCTGCTTATCTGTTTTCGGTTCCGGTTGTCCGACGCCTTCACACCGGTAATCTTGCACCATACTACATACCACTTTGTAATCGCCGAGCTGTAAGACGCGACAATGCGTCGGCTTAAGGACAAACACCGTTGCACGCGTTTCCAGAGTTGTTGAAGTGCAAAGACTTTCTTCACAACAGGAGCCGAGAAACTTGGGTTTTCTACAAAACACTGTGGTGATTGAGGAGAGTATATAAGACTGTACAAGATTACTAGACGACCCGGGGAACTTCGTACCACCTAAAAGTGATTTGATTGTAACTTTTCATAAGTGATTATCAATTCTAATCGACCTTTTAACTCCAATTCACTGAGACAATACGTGAAGTAGCTCGCCGCGCACATGAATGACTTCGACGACATGTCCGCTCGTCCTCTCCTTGGCATTGTAATGAACACTGCAAAATGACATTGGAACTGTTTTCACGGCCACTTAAATTTGTTGAACTTAACTTTAGAACTTTACAAAATTTGAGTTACGCTGTTCCTGTCACACATCTTTTTCCAAAAAAAATTTTAGGGGGGGGGGTCAGGATTATCGAAACATTTCGGGTGAAATTTCGACATGGAGTTTTTTAATAAAGCACTATACTTCCCCTACTTACTTACGCAGTAGAGACATACAACTATATTTTACATGATCGTCCGTTTTCTAAGTTTTTCCAATGATGGTTACACAGAAGGAATTTTGAAATTGTAAAATGTGAATCAAATTTCCAAAAGGAGATCGACGAACATTAACAAGCAAGTTTAATAACATACAAATATTCGTGCAGTGGAGTAAGAAGCAAAGTATGTTTGAAGGCATCATGTATATAGAATTCTAGAGGTATAAGTGTGCAGATTTCGGATGATGGTACGAGTAGATTCAAATATAACGAGTAACAGAGCCCAATAACAAATTCACCTATTTCGAAAGGTAAAGAAGATAACTGAACGTTATTGAATTCTGGCAACAGAGTTAGTCTGTAGAAGCGAATGCTTCTTCTGCTTCCATACATACGTTCACACCTACGACGAGTGAAAGTTTAAAGCAAACCAGATCTAGAAAACTTGTTTCGGTACGTATCTGAGTGCTTGTTATCAGCTACCACGAGTAACGAGAAAAGGGTGGTTTTCTTTCAAGCTTTCCGAGCAGGCAATTTTTATTGTCAGCATTCCTGGCCTTCCGCTCTATACACAGAACGAAATTGCGCACTTGTTGCCAAACATGTCAACAAATTTATTCCAACAGGTACGCTGGAGTACAATTATTCACTATTTTGTGGCTAAACGACGTAGTTTAGCAAGTTTTGAAGCTCAACCTCTCCTTGCTGATAGCAGAAGTAAACGATAAGAAAGTCTGACAAAGTTTCGACTAATTTATTTTCTATTTATGCTACCATGCTCTACTAAAGAAAATGATGGAGGAAGCTATGTTTCAGCTTAACGTCAACAACTGTTGTATATTATTCAAGCTGTAAAATATGAATACTTCAACCTGATTACTAAGTAATAGAATGAAAATTTCAGACCTTATTCTACAAATGTTTAAATGTCATGCACCCAATTTTCTGAGTCTTGGGCATCTAGATCTTCACAATCCACGTCTTGTATTTCAACATCTTTTTCTTGTTCCAATTCACGGATTTCGGTCTTTCACTTGCTTCCGGATCAAGAGATCAAGTCTCCCATCTTGATAATGATCGGCCATTATTTCTTTTTCCTTAGGTTGGTAATGGAACAGTACGTATGGTAATTTTTGAATGGGATACTTTAAATGTGATTAAGCCAATTAAGTTTAAACTCCCGAGTTCTTTCTGTCAGGTTGCAGATGTTTAATTCTAGTCTTATTTCTTCATTGTGCTTCTTATATAACAGCATGTAACCTTCACTGAACGAACTTCAAGTGTTTGTGTTTTCCTTTTACCTGATTTATTGAATACATCGTACGTTAGTGTTGCTGCGGATATAATTTCATAGAATTTTAGGTGTTTGTACATTAGATACACATTTTTCCTATTGTTCCACAAATGTTACAAAATCTGTTTGGTTTGGTATAGCGATAGGATATAATGTATATTAAATAATTCAAACTCCGAGAGATGGTTAACATTCCATCCCATATAGTGTCGAAACAATGGGAGCCTTAAGTTCTAAAGCCAAATTATTAGTATCAGAAATAGGAAGGAAATTGGAATCCATCAGTCAAAACTCTCGTTCTACGCATTTCTTGAAGAAGATAAATTTAGCATTGCTATTCAGCAAGGACATGGCTTTATATAATTGAAACATTCCCCAATTCTTCTGATTTTGATGAGTCTTTTATTTGTTCTGAGAGTTGTAAAAGTGTAGCATGATATTGGAAAAGTGAAAACGCAGTTAAAGCTGCATTTTACTTTCTCTACTGGTAAGTAGGGAAAGTATTGTATTCCACCCAAAAATTTGATGTCGAGATTTCACCGGAAATATATGTTTTGAGACCCCCTGAATAAAAAACAGGATTTTTTTAAAAAAACGTCCGTGTGTGTGTGCGTGTGTGTCTGGACAGCATAACTCAAAAACGAAAATTAGTTTAAAAACCAAAGTTAGTATTTAAGTTTAATGTCCTTCAAGGATGCGAAACAAAGATTTTGAAGAAAATAGCCTCACCCTAAACTACCCTTTACATGTAAAATAATTCGAAAATTTTGATTTTCTTGAAAATGGCTCTAACGATTTTGATTAAAATATCATATGTTTGAGATATTTGTATGTCAAATGAAATGTATATCTTGAATTTTCTGGCTATAGCCCCTGTAGTCGTATTTACTCTGGACGACTTTTGCATAACTGGTAAACCGTTAGAGATAGACCAAATCATACTCTACAAAAAAACGTAGATCTTGCTAAAATACACAATTTATTTCCGGATAAATTTTCTTGTGGGGTGAACCATTTTGGAGATATTCCTTGTGTGTGCGAGTTTCGGAAAACTTTCGTGAAATGGAACATCGTTGTACATATTTTTATATGTTGACCACAGAACAGAATCTCAAAGCTATAAAAGATTTGACTATCGCACAAAGCCTACTGTATTTTAATATTCCCCTTGCAGCTACAAGGAAGTAAACAATAAAATAATTTGTAAAAATGTTTATCTCAACAAACATGAAGAAGTTATACGTAGATAAGGTAAAAATTAGTCTCATCTTTTTAAACTGTTGCTGTTTATGTCATAATGTACTTCCCACACTCCTGCCGCAATATACCATTACAATACAGAAGCCAAGCATGATATATTGTCCGTGAAAGGCTCAAATTGCTGATATTTGCAATTGACTTAAACGATCCGTTTAAGAAATAAACGAAGGCCTCTTTAGGGTGGCATGTACCGCACCCAGATAATCGCTACTAATAATAACAAAGTCAAGGTCTTACTAATTATGTATTAGGCTCGGGATGAACAAGTTAACAACTCTATTATAAAATGTGAATGGCGATAAAGCCTTCTGGAAAGTGAGCGCATAACACCATGTTGACGCTGCTAATGCAAAAGGAAAGATCTGATACTTTTTAAGGTTATCCCACAAGAGGTTGTGAAATTATCCCATGAACATTGTATGCTTGCAGGAGATAAGATATTCCATGAATAAAATGTAAAAAGTTATATCGGATCTTCAAATGTATTCGACTTTTTCCGCCAGTCAGTTGTCTGCTCATGACGTCGGTACTTTGAAGCGAGTTATGGAGGTCTCCGGCAGAGTACTAAGCGAATTATGAGTGGAAGGGGTTGTTGTCGGATATTTCGTGGTTAACTTAGTGCAATGGGACTTACATCGTACTTTTACATTTCGTAAACCAGGACAACTTTGTGAGAATGGGTGGAACCGATGTTTGAGAGGTAGAATTGGAACTGAAAAATACAATTCCACAGCTGAGGTTTGAACCACAGACCATCCGCTTACCAGGCAGGTGCTCTAACCATTAAGCTACTGTGAGAACCTGCCAGAATGGCATTGAATTCTCCAACCAATTCGTATTTCTCCTGGTAAACCACAAAGGCAGTCTCACATCAGAGACAATTACCCCAATGGTGACTTAGTGCTTTATGTCCCGGGATTAAATAACCTTCAGATGATAGTTATTATTTACTTATGCCAACAAACTTACTGCTGGTGTTTTAAACACACAAGCCATGTGTGGGCAATGTTTGAGAGGTAGAATTGGAACTGAAAAATTCAATGCCACAGCCGGAATTTGAACCACAGACCTTCGCTTACCAGGCGATGTGTTCCTCTTTTTTGTCAGTATAGTTTGAGCTATCATCAAATTGTTCCAGATGCCTTGTGCTTGTGGAAATCAAATTTAAGAAACCTGAGACTTTGAGTTGATGCAAGAAATCCACAAGTGCAGTGGATTTTAAGGTGGATTTATCAAAACATATTGCGCTTTGTAGTAATTTTGTGAACATTCAGACACAAATGGCGGTGTATCGAAGTTGCACTGTATTATTTAAACACATTTGCTTGATTTATTTTCATTATTTTAAATATAAATAAGTACTCCGTTTTAGGGTGCAACATACCTGGAAAATCCATAAGGAAGGTTGGGCGCATAACGGAAACAAGAAATAAGTAACACGAATAATGATTTACAGAAAATGCTCCCTTGTTTGAACAAAGCTGGTAAAGCATTCGGAATTAAAATTTCAGCTAACACGATGGCTTTTAAAGCATTCTGTATGATCAAAAATAGTGTTATAGGGCGCAATAACCGACCAGGTGTTACATTTCAAGTACTAGGGATGTAATATCTCGTACAAGGGAGAATTTGATATCTCAGGAAAAACAAAGAAATTCAAGTTTATAACAGTGCCTGTGAATAAAAAGAATGTGAAAAAAAAAACACATAACATTTTCCTAGTAAAGGGTAGTTAAGGGTGGAGAAATTTTCTTCAATATCTTTGTGTCGCATCCTTGAAACACATTAAACTTAAATACCAACTTTGGCTTTTAACCGACTTTTCGTTTTTGAGTTGTGCTGTACACTTTTTTTTTTTTTTTTTATTTTTTTATTTCCGGCGAGATCTGGACAACGAATTGTTGGGCGTAATACAATACTTCCTCTACTTTACTAAACGCAGTAGAGAAAGCAAAACAGTCTGCACAACCGCAGTAAATCGATCTATTTAGGAAGTCGGAAACGCATGCAAAACTAGCAACGACTATTAATTTTCCTATTAAAATAATTAAGTTTATATTTCTAATATACTTGGTCCAGTCCATAAATCAATATTTAGAATCAACTCCTCTAACTGCTAAAATTATGAGTGTATATAAAGCTAATTTTAAAAAACATTTGTATTAACTGCAATATCTTTGAATGTTTGGGATAGAATTTAATGTATTATTAAGAACTAAGTAAATACCAGTATCTAATTTGTTAAAAAAAACTAACCAGACATACTACTTCTGCACAGAAGGCAGTACCCAAAAAATTAATGCTGTCAGATATGCGTCTCGTAATTATGTAATTATAAAATATTTAAATACACATCACACATAAATTAGAGAAGCTGGCGTTTTCTCTCTTTTTAGGTAAATAATCACACGCAAGGCTTATAATTACGCCACTTTTGATACCAGGGGTGTGGTTTAGAGGAATGCTACCGTGACTTAGTGTTAAGGTAGGGGAAAAAACTGGTAGTTTACTTGACCGACAGCAATTTTCTAAGTAGGAAAACAAGTAAAGATGCACTGCACTGATAGCAGAGGTCCTTAACCTTATAGAAAAAGGTTTTTGAATAGGAGTTCAGTAAACTTTGTCGAGGGAATGTGACTTGTGCTGAAGGACCTTTCATCATTGCTCCAATATTTCCCTATTTGATGACTATGCTGTCAGCTGCTACAGTGATGAACTATGAGACTTTTTCTCAGAATATGCGTGGATGGACATGATAACAAACAGCTATCCGCTAAGTTGGCTGATAAATTCAATTGAAATTAATAAATGAACCCACTTCAAAGGGTTACGAACTGTTTGAGGATATAGATTTAGGCTGTTTCTGATCCTTAGAACTCAAACTATTGAAAGATTAAATCTACTGATTTCTGTATCAATAATTCACTGTGATCTTGCATGCTTGCATATGAATTTGGATATTTTCTGAGTACTTATTTACTTTCTGACACATACACCAACAGAGGTGACCGAGTTTGTTAAAAGCATGGATTTGTAAAAAGGAAGCCCATAGTTCAAATCACGAGTACCATTCTTCCTGACAAGGTTTGTTTAGTGGAGGTACCCTAAATTTAGGCCATACACATTTCCTTCCCAAATTTCCTTTCACAATTAGAATTTTATAACTTTTCGCATAACTTTCTGTGCCCACTCGTCTAAAATTATTCCTAAAGAAGTCTATTTCACGTTAATCGAATTCCCAAAACATAATCACTTCAAAATTTAAGCCAATAACAAGTAAAGTGTTGAAAATGGTAAACTGCCAACAAAGTTATTTGGGATAATTGTATGCTATAACGGGATCTGAATTTTGTATGTTATAAGAATTTATCTACTACATTGTAGATCCTTGCAAGGTTATCTGAAATATCAAGTTTGGTAGTTGACCGCCGAGTGGGATGACTCAGGCTGTAATGTCTGTGGCTCGCATTCAGTAGGTCATGGGTTCGATCCCCGCGTTCGACCTTTATTTCCTCAGGTTTTTCCGGGGTTTCTGCCGGGATTTACTTTTCATTCCCGTTTCACTTCCTTTCATTCTCTTTATCTCGTCTTTTCAGGTTGTAAGAGTCGGTGTATTCGCCGGCGGGCTGCGCTGTAGTGAAACTTGGAAATACGGTGCTCGGCTGAGGGGAGGTGCTGCGGTCGGCCGGCCGCCATCGCAGGGAGACTGATTTCTCAGCCGGAATTGGCTAGTGGTGGGTTCCCTGTAGCGATCTGGAACTCTATCGAGCTGAAGAACTTTCCTGCACCGGTTAGGGACCCACCATAGTTATAGTTCCGTCTGTCATGATTTCTTGTCGCCGTTAGGGTACTTTCATATCACCCTTCCTCCCGGGATCTGACGCACAATAAGCCATTCAATGCTTTTCTTGAATTCCAGGAGCTTCAAAGCATATATTTCCGACGAAATCTCGAGTTCAAAATTTTGGTTCCAATATAGTACTTTCCCTACTTATTATACGTAGTAGAGAAAGTAAAAATAACAGAGCATGGTTTAAGGTTGAGGTATAACTTCTGTGTCAGAAGTTTCTACTTCAGATAAAGGGTATTAGGCCCCGAATAGGCCCAACTTCTTGCAATGTTGGAACCACGAGCTGTAGCACATACTCCTGCATTATGTCGACGCCCCGTTTCTTGTTGCTTCTTGGGAAAGTAGTACTAAAAGGTACCCGTCTATAAAACTGCGCTCTGCGTTCCATTTTCATAAGAATGTGAGCTACTTACCTTTTCGTGTATGGTTTTATTATGATTATACGCTGCAAGGTGTCTTTACAACTCCGCCCTCTGTTTTTATTCAAGTTTCCTGCTACAATATGGCAGCCAATATTTGCAAACAGTGCTTCTCTGGCGCAACATCAAACTCAACATTCCCCTTCAATGTTCCGAGAGTCTTAAAGCTTATGTGTAGTTGTGTTCTTGCATTAAGCAGTGGCGGATCTATAAGGGCAACTCGAAAAGTAAGCTCCGATGTTTTATATACATGAAGCAACATGCTCCTTCAATGTTCTGAGAGTCTTAAAGCTTATATGTAGTTGTATTCTTGCACCAAGCAGTGGCGGATCTATAAGGGAAACTCGAAAAGTAAGCTCTGATGTTTTATATACACCAAAGAACATTCTGCTTCTATGTCCGAGAGTCTTAAAGCTTCTATGTAGTTGTGTTCTTGCATCAGGCAGTGGCGGATCTACCTTCTCTAACCGGTACTTAAACATAAACGTAACCGTAACCGCGGGAGTACTTAGGCCCCGTATTATAAAGAAAGTTTAAACCTCTACTTAGGTTTAAATTATAGTTTATCTTCTACTATAATAATCAGTGATGCTTTAATTCGTACTTAATATGCAACAAAAGCTATAGTTAATATTTATATAAAACAAAGCACGCTATCAAAACATACAATACAGGTTAAACAAAACAAAATGCACTTTAATGATGATCATCTATGTATTATTTCTCTTGGCAATAATATGCATTAAAACAACTCAAGTAAAAAGTGAACACGGCCTATCGGGAGCTTTGGAATGTCAGCCAAACCCCATAATTCAGTCCTCGATTGTCACGTACGGCACTGTGAATTTTTGACGCAATTTTATAGGTATATTATTGGTTTTGGGATATATTGAGCGCTCATAGTCTTCAATGGGTTGCAACTGTGTTTAAATTCAGAACCCACCTTTTAACTGTTTTATATACAATTTTAACACTATACTAACAAACGAGCCATCCAAGGGATAATACTTAATAAAACAGATAACAGAGGAGAAAATTAAGAGATAAGCTAGAGTGGGATAGATCAGGGGGTAGATTCTGATGCTCACCCTGGCTATTAAAGATAACCCTTCATACTTTCAGATTTAGATGTCACTCACTGTTAGACAAGTGTTCAAATTAATTCTTACTTACGATTTCCTATCCTTGTCGACAAGTTTGACATCATTGGAATGCTCTGCTGAGATGTACGTTAAGGACCCCGTCGCACTGTTCCCTACGCCATCAGTTCTGGGTACCGCCTCTCCACATTCAGGAAGTTAAGTGCCCAGACGCAGTAGATATAGTCGTAGTGATGAAATTATCCCTGAAGATGAATAAACAAGCACAAAGTTAATGATTGAGCATTTGCTAACTCGAGTTTCAAGTACCTTGAATGTGTAGCAAGTAGTATGTAGTGTTGGCAATAAACAAAACTGAATAACAGCTTTTAATGCAAGGAGAAACATTCTAATGTGGACCTTTGCGACAAAACGAGGTTAACGAGTAAACGCTTTAGAAATGTTCAGGTGGAAAAAATGAGATGTCTGAAACTGAGTGTCAAAATTAGTAATGAAGCTGTTTAGGAAAGATGGGCCAAGAAAGCAAATAAGTGTCATAACAGATAAATGTAATTTTTAAACAGGTTCCACGTAGATACGAGGCGTGTTTTTAAAGTAAGTACCGTTTAAATATTTTGCCACTGAAGCGCTGCGGTCGAGATTTTGAGTATGTGCAATGTGTTTCTTCATTCATTAGGAAGCCAGAAGCAATTGTGAGCGACCGTCACTTTGTTTTCTCCCATTGTTTGAGCGTTTCGAAATGTTCACAACAATAAAACGAACCGTCGACTGTGAAGTCTGATCAGTGATTTGTATTTTTGAATACGAGAAATTTTGAATGACAATGCCCGGTCACACACGGCCTAAACTCAAGATCTGATCACATCATTTGGTTGAGAAAAATTTGACCATCCTCCTTACAGTCCAATTTGACATCAAGGGATTTTCATCTGTTTCTTCATTTGAAGAAATTCCTCGATGGAAAACAGTTCAACCACGATGCTGTTGAGAAAAAGAAGTGCAGACTTAGCTTTTATCACAGGTGGTATCAATGTTTGATAACGGCTTACAAAGAACTGGTTTGTCGTTACGGTAAATGGCTAAATAAGGCGATAACTAAATGTACAAGTAGTGAAAGGAGTAAGGTTATGAATGATGATAAAATATGTGGAAAACAATGTTCTGTTAGTTTAAAAATACGCCTCGTATAAGATATAATCACAAACCTACGCATCTACGAGTAACCTAATAAAACTCTAATTAACTTATTTTTAAAAATGTTTGGACACCTTAGGTTTAATATTTTGAATGAGAGCTTTTACAAAAAGGAATCAAAATGTTCAGCCATTGTTGTACAGGATGTGGCATCATGTTTAGTAGGAATCCTAATATTCCTTGGAAATAGAATAGGTCTGAGTTATAATATCACGAAGAACTGTAGACTGTGTTAACGACGCTAAAGGAGAGCTGTGTTTTGTGTTTCAGTTTTAGAACAAAAGTAAAGTGACAGGAAACCTAACTGGATTTTGTTGCCATTCTGTTACACTGGTGTCAGGGGTGGGATATACCAAATTGTTAGCAGAATTAAAATAAAAGTGACCTTTTTTTCTTGATTTAATTTAAATTTCAATTATACACGTGCTTAAATAGTTTGTGATGTGATGGGTAATGGATTTAGTGTGCATAAAACCGTCGAGAAACTGTTTTTAATCTCTCATGAAATCAGTGTAGAAACAAATTTTCACGATGTTGCTGGTCCGCAGAACTAAGCACTCCTCTTATTAGAATCTTAGCACGCATATAGCACACCTGTGTTGCCTACAACCAGCTTACAGTTGTAAATTGTAACGTTACAGCGTGAAGATATATGCAAACGTGTCGTGTCGTGCAACATAGATTAATTTGCAGAAAATGTGTTGTTACGCGATGCGAAGCTTTTACGGCCCGAGGAAGGGGGCGTGGCTCTGAGCACAAGTAAAAAGAGCGGCAGGCCATAACACTCTGCTGACCTGGAAAACAGATAAGGGCAGTTTGTGCGCTTCTCCGCAGGCAATTGTCTACCGGCTTTATCTTGAACCCTCGGTCACGTCAGTCTTGCCCTGTGATGGACAGATTCCAGGAGTGTGAAGTTGAACTAAACAGATTCTCGCGTCTTAATTTCTGACATATGCTTTGGGAACAAGCCTCTAGAAAAAAAAACATTCTGATGTCTTGCACTCACATGACTTTCTCTAACCATTCTTACAAACTCTTATTCCTCTATCTTCACGTTAGTTGAGATAAACATTTGCAGAAATTATCTTGCTGATTTTCTTGTAGATGCAACGGGAGCATGAAAATACAGTAGGCCTTGAGCGATAGTCAAATGTTTTAAAGCTTTGAAATTCTCTTCTGTATTGCAAAACTCATACAAATAAGGAATAAGGGACTATAGCCAGAAAATTTAAGATATACATTTCATTTGCCATAAAAACATCTCAAACATATAACGATTTTAATCAAAATCGTTAGAGCCATTTTCAAGAAAATCAAAATTTTCGAAAATTTTCCATGTGAAGGATAGTTTAGGTTGAAGCAGTTTTCTTCAAAATCTTTGTGTCGCATCCTTGAGGGACATGAAGCTTAAATACCAACTTTGATTTTTAACCGATTTTCGAGTTACACAGACAAGCAATACATACATACCTTTTTTATTCAGGAGGCCTTAAAACATGTATTTCCGGTGAAATCTCGACATCGAATTTTTTGGGTCGAATGCAATACTTCCCCTACTTACTAATAGGTAATAGAGAAAGTAAAAAGAGAAATAAGAGAAACATTAATGTATTCTAACAAAATTGTAAAATCCAAAATCCGGTTACTTTTCTATTACTTTATTGTGCTCTAAATTTTACTAAAAATACACAATTTCCTTCTTGCTAATATAGTTTGTTCTTTTCTGCAATTGCAATTTTTCTCAGTCTTTCAATGCCTTACTCCTGTTTCTCTGTTCCTTGTATATTGACTATTACAATACAATCACTCGACGACACCCTGACAGGCTGGCCGACTCACTCGCGTAACTAAAAACTAACTGTGCAGGGCAAGTTACAACTCAGTTCAAACTGACTCGAAACTAAAAACTACTGACTACCCGCACTGTCTGTGGGCCTATTTATACTGGAGCCGATGTCACGTGACCTTTCGAGATCCTTCCATGCACTCGTGCACAATGACTCAGTGAGAGTCAACGAGAAGCTTCTCGACTCCTTTTGATGTTATCACACCGTGCCGCCACGCCACGCAACGCATGCTCACAACCGCTCCAGGCCGCCTGCCTTCCCCTCTCGTCCGTATATTGCTGTAGGGCCAATATAAGGTACCTAGTATATGTAGTATGTACCTAGGAATTCTTCATAATATATATTACATTTTTAATATTTACAATTAGTAGGAAAAGTATTCTATTCCATCCAAAAATTCAAAACCGAGATTTCTCTGCAAATACATGTTTTGAGACTCCCTCATTAAAAAACATTGTTACAGAAAGTTCTTTGCATCAAAGTTAGTATTTAGTTACAATATCTTCCGAGGATGTATTATCAAGATTTTCAAGAAAATTCCCTGGCCCCACTAACTCTTACATGGTAAAACTTTCCAAACATTTTAGCTTCTCAAACGTGCTTCTAACAATTGTAATTAAATTGCCATATATAACATTCTCTGCTGCGGATAGTAAGTAGAGGAAGTATTGCATTCCAACCAAAAAATTCGATGTCAAGATTTCACCGGAAATGTGTTTTGAGGCCCCTGAGACCAAAAAACGGCATTTATAGAAAATGTTGTATGTGCCTGTTAGTCTGCTAGTATGTGGACAGCATAACTCATGAACGAAAAGCCATTACAAACCAATGTTGGTATTAACTTTTCAAATATTTTGATTTTCCCGAAAATGACAAATGTACGGGATGTTTTTATGATAAATGAAATGTACTCGTGTATCTTGAATCTTCTGGATATAGCCCATGATGTGCTATTTACTCTGGATGACTTTTTCATATCTGATAAACCGTAAGATATAGACCAAATCTTAGTATACAAAAATGCAGCTCTTGCTAAAATACACAATTTATGTCTGAATATATTTTTTGTAGTGTGAACCATTTCAGAGATATTCCTCGCCATTTGTGTAAGTTTTGGGGAACTTTTACTTCTGTCAAATGGAACATCGCTATTCATCTTTTTATAGGTTAACCATGCAAAGAGAACGGAATTTAAAAGATTTGACTATCGGTCAAAGCCTACTGTATTCCCATATTGCCCTTGCATCTACAGGGAAACAAACAGCAAGATAAATCATGTGAGTGCAACAATCAGATTTTTTTAAGGATATGTTCACGACAAATGAAATAAAGTTTAATTTTCAGCGAATAGCCTCCCAATGTTGCAGAGGTGGAGGTATAGTTCAACTGGTGAAGAAGGGAAAAACATTTTAGACGACAGGCAGGTTTCGGAGAAACATCGAGTAGTATGGCCTCCCCATTCTCCACATTTCAATCCAATGAGTTTCTCGCTATGGGGAGATTTAAAGTCATTGGTGTATTCCAAATCTATTCAAAATGTGCATACATGGCACATTTTTCTAAAATAGTTCATATCTCAACAAGTATTTTTTTCAGACATATGTTTATAGGAATATTTATTCTAGTTTGGACCAATACCAACTCCTTTTGCAATATCGGACACTTTTTTAAGCACCTTATATGTACAAACAGCACGTTTTCAAGTTTTGCAACCAAGGATCATCAAAACACAAAAAGATTGTAACGAATTTAAATGTGAAGTTCTAAATTCAATATACAAAAACAAATATTAATTTGCGGGATAATTCCTGTGCATGGTTTTTGACGTTTGCTTGTTTGCTTTTGCCCACACTTCAAGTTCGCACAGTTGGAACCACTGTGGCTATTTTCGATGTTCACATTCCCCACTATAACATTATCCAATTATGAAGATGGCCTGGTTGCCAATTCAAGCGCTGTTCTAACAGTTTCCCTGTTCTGCCGAAAAGCCAATGCGTCATACTTTACATAGATAACACAGATAAACCATGTCTAGTAAATTTATTACTATAATCCAGCTGCTTTACGAAGCGCAGCATTGGCACAGGATTTCCTACTCTGAAACGGGGCACAATCCGCAGTAAGCACTTCGATACTATATTGTTTCGACTCCGCGTTGGTTCGTTATAACTTGTGTAATGAATATATACTCACATAGCTTTCTCAACTGCAGATAAGACTCAAATAACGTTTAATGAAGTTATTTCAGTGATTGTAATTTGACTTATAGGCACCCCATGGATTGCAATACCTTTTATCTTCCCTGCTACAGTAAATTCCATTCCAGTACTTCATCAGAAATACATGTTTTGAGAGACCCTGATTCCAAAAAGGGTAGTTTTTATTTTGTCTACTATGTACTGAAAATAAACAGGTGAAGTATCGCATTCTACCTGAAATTCGATATAAATATACCAACAGAAATACATAATACATGTTTTGAAACACCTTGAATCCAAAAAAGGCATTTTTATCTTCTCTATTATTAATATATAGCAAGTAGAGGAAGTATTGTATTCTACCCAAAAATTCTATGCCAAGATTTCACCGGAAATATATGTTTTGAGGTCTCCAGAGTAAAAAAAAGAAAAACATTTTTAGAAAAAGGTCCATGTGTGCGTGTTTGTGTGTCTATGTGTCAGTCTGTGGACAACAACTCAAAAAGAAAAAGTCGGTTAAAAACCAAAGTTGGTATTTAAGTTTAATGTTTTTCAAGCATGCGACACAGATTTTGAAGAAAACTGCTTCACCCTGAACTATACTTTACATGGAATTTTTGTTCAAAAATTTTGATTTTCTTGAAAATGGCTCTAACGATTTTGATTAAAATGTCATATGTTTGAGATATTTTTATGACAAATGAAATGTATATCTTGAATTTTCAGGTTATAGCCCCTGTAGTCGTATTTACTGTGGATGACCATTGCATACCTGGTAAACCGTTAGAGATAGACCAAACCTACTCCAGATAAACTGTAGTTCTTGCTAAAATACACAATTTATGTTCGGATAACTTTTTTGTAGAGTGAACCATTTCGGAGATATGCCTTGTTATTTGTGTGAGTTTTGGAGAACATACTTGTGTCAAATATAACATCGTCATTCAGTTTATATGTTATGCAAAGAGAATGGAATCTTAAGCTTTAAAAGATTTGACTATCGCTCAAAGCCTACTGTATTCTAATATTCCCCTTGCATCTACAAGGAAATAAGCAAAAAGATAATTTGTACAAATGTTTATCTCAACTAAAACGAAGAAGATATAGGAATAAGAGTTTGTAAGAATGGTTAGTACAAGAGTAGAGAAAGTCATGTGAGTGCAACACATCTGATTTTTTCGCCTCGCTATACAAAGAGAAGAAAATGTTGAACTAATCATACGATAGCAATGATTTGTTAAAAGATTTGAGTATCACTTAAGTCTACTATATTGCCATTGTACCTACAAGGAAATATATGGATATAGATATTTCTACAAATATCTAAATTAATATGAAGTAAATGGAAGAAGAAGCACAACTTGAAGTAATGGGAATGCAACAGTTACCTATTTTTGAACGCGTTGTAATTGTTGACTAAATTTCAGCTATAATTTAGAAGTTGACACGTGTAAAGGATGGTAGAGGAAGCGAAGACTAAAGTGTTGACCTTCGGTTCAACTAGCGACGAAAGGATACGGTTGTGACTCGATTCCCGACTGGGGTCAATGTTCATGCAAAGCATTTTATTGTTATGCCTCTTAACGGCTTCCATAAACGATTTCCTAGATTCGCAAACGAACGTCACACCTGATGAACACACTAAATGTTCTTCTGCCCTGTTTTTTTTTTTCTTTCTTTCTTTTTTACGTTGTAGCTTGTAGTTCATTTGCAATTTTCGTTTGATATATCCTGGGTATGGTTGCTTGAGATGTGCAGAATAAAAGTTGTGTGGTTATAAACTGGAAAAAAAGTGTGTTATGTATTGTTTTAATTAACACTGACAGGAATGTTCTAAAGTGAACTCTTGTGAACTGAGGACCTCGGCGAGTTATTGAACTCAGTGGGCAATGTCCAGGAGAACACGTAATTGCAACAAAAGTTGTAGGTGTAAGGTAAGACAATGTTCCTGTGCCTCTGAGGGGGGGGGGAGGGGTTAGGTAAGGGCAGGCAGAACGTGGCAAGGACTAGGAGACATTTCAGCAGAGGGCAGGATCCCCACAGTTTAGAGACGCTCCAGTGACAACTTGCTCCCACCCCTTGCAAACTTACATATCCCCCAATCATTTTTCCCTGAATGCAATGCCAAATCCGCCGACACTTACAACCCTGAAACAGCCAGGCAAGCTGGAGGGAAAGAGGAAATTCGAGGGATGTAAATTACCCCAACCTATCGACCCAGGGAAACCTCCGAAAAACCCATGGGTCAGGAAGGAGGTCCACGAGGTTCGAAACCAGGATCTGCTGAATGCAAAGCTGCAGCTTCGGGAGCACCCGAGTTCCAAATAATATTTGTGCATTTCTTATAGTTTACTCGTTATACAAAACTATGCAAAATTCCTTCCGAATAACTAGATCTTCACAACCAATTACCAAAAAAACTCAACTTATGCATTTCATATAATTCTCCTAAACACGTTGTACTTTAAGCAAAATCATTGGAGCTATTTTATGAAATAAAAATAACAAAAAAATCTTCTGTATAAAGCGTAGTTTGAGGTAGAAGATTCCTTGTGTCGTATTTTCTGGAAGGCATTGAGCAATTATTGGTATTTATTCGACTTTACGTTTTTCATTTATATGCTCACACACATAAACGCACATTTTCCTAAAATATATATTTTTGGATTAAAAGGGCCGCAAAACATATATTTTGGTCAATATTTCAACATCGAATTTGTGGTTACAATACAGTACTTTCTCTATTTATGTGTAAGAACTGGAAAAGGCAAAGAAATTGGTAAATCAATTTTAATCAAACGATGCTATAACTTAAAAAATCCTAAACAAATCTTATCCTGTATTAAGTTACTGGCTAAAACTAGATCACTGAATTTAAAAGCTATTGCTCTAACCAATAATATTTTCCTGTGCAGTGAATAGGGTAATTTTGAAAGCAATCTGGGTATACACAATAGATTTGCCAACTTCAAGATATAAAACCTTAATGACATTCAGTCAAGAATCATATGCTAAATGTTTTGAAATAATGGACTGGATAGAGATAGGACTTTTATTCGCACATTAACAGTTCAGAGCAGAATGATCAATTTATTTATTACATGTATACACAATAATTGGTGAAAAAAGTTAATTCTAAAATCCATTTCGGTGATACCTGCCACTGATCTTTTTTCTAAAAATGCCCATTTGTGGTTTATAGGACCTCGAAATCCACTTTTTGAATATTTTAAAACACTTTATTTGCTGTAAGTATGCATAAATATAGAACAAATACATATGTTGCACTCGCATGACTTTTTCTACTCTTGAACAAACTATTCATACAAACGTTTATTTCTTTATGTTATCAAAAGATAAAAAACGACCTTTCATTTGAAAAAAAACTAGAAGTACTGCAAAAATTCAGACATAAAGTGTGTGTTTTAACGAGATTTACAACTTTTAACAGTAAGATTTTGTCTATCTCTTGCAATTTACCAATTCAGCAAAAGTTGCGCAGACTGCAGAGTGCTTCTGAGGTCATTCTCAGAAAACTCAAGATATGCATTTTATTTGTCATAAGAATACCTTAATGATATGGTATTTTAATGCAAATTATTATAGGCTTTTTTGTAAAAATGAAGATACTATACTTATAAACCAAGTTTGGTATTTAACCAACTTTTTGGGTTATGTCGTTATAGACGAATACATGGACCTTTTTCTAAAAATGTTATTACTTTCTCTATTGGTAAGTAGGTGAAGTATTGTATTCCACCCAAAAATTCGATGTCAAGATTTCACCGGAAATATATGTTTTGAGACCCCCTGAATTAAAAAAAGCATTTTTAGAAAGTTTGTGTGTGTGTGTGTGTGTGTGTGTGTGTGTGTGTGTGTGTGTGTGTGTGTGTGTGTGTGTGTGTGTCAGTCTGTGGACAGCATAACTCAAAAACGAAAAGTAGCTTTAAACATCAAAGTTAGTATTTAAGTTTAATGTCTTACAAGGATGTGACACGAAGGTTTTGAAGAAGATAGTCCCACCCTAAACTACCCTTTACTTAGAACATTTTTCGAAAATTTTGGTATTCTTGAAAATGGCTCTAACCATGTTGATTAAAATGTCATATGTTTGAGATGTTTTGATAATAAATGAATTGTATATCTTGAATTTTCTGTAGTCGTATTTACTCTGGAGGACTTTTGCATAACTGGTAAACCCTTAGAGATAGACCAAATCATACTATACAAAAAACGTAGATCTTACTAAAATACACAATTTATGTCCAAATAAATTTTCTTGTAGGGTGAACCATTTCGTAGATATTCCTTGTGATGTGTGTGAGTTTCGGAAAAGTTAGAACTTTCGTGAAATGGATCATCGTTGTTCATTTTTTTTATATGTGAAGTGTGCAAAGACAACAGAATCTCAAAGCTTTAAAACATTTGACTACCGCTCAAATCCTACTGTATTCTGACATTCCCCTTGCACCTACAAGGAAATAACCAATAAGATAAGTTATACAAATGTTTATCTTAACTAACACGAAGGATATTTAGGAATAAGGGTTTGTAAGAATGGTTAGTCCAAGAGTAGAGAAAGTCATGTGAGTGCAACACAACAGATTTTTTTTCAGGATGTCTCAAAACATATTTCTGTGAAAACTCGACATCGAATTTTTGAGTGAAGGCAATACTTCATCTACTTACTGGTAGAGAAAGTAAAAATGTGTCGTAAAGGTATGTTTCGTTTCCTGTAGGAATGTTTTGAAGACCTGAGTACAGCGGTGTGACCCACAATTTTCTTTAAACGTCTCGGAAGATGCACCAACTATCCTATTTGGCTGCTCGACGTGTTTTCAATGCTAGAAAATAAAAAAGAACAAAATCCCTGGTAGACCTTCACACTATTTATAGGTAAGAAATGACTTGAGATCAGAATTCGACACAGATGATTGAAGACTTTGAACCTATATAGCTTGAAGACGATAACACCAGCGTGGAACAAGAAAAAAACAGGGTTTCCTTTCAGATCTAGACTCAGAAGTCAGTCAGTTGTTAAGTCCAAGGAGAGGGGAAGGAGAATAAAAAGAAAGGGGGAAAAAAGGAAAGACGGGTCATTCTATTTTCCATTCTGTTGATCGCTAGCTCACAAAAAATTTCGTTGTGGAAGAGCAATGGGAACCAGCCTGGAAGTCGTAAAGCAAAAAGCCGGTCAAATGGTCGCCAGTCTGGGAAACAAATGACTGGAGCTCTGTGTACAGGCTTATGTAAAAGAAAGCATTTTATTATGGAATCTGTAGTAATTACGTCAAAACTGATATTTTTATATCTCAGCTGGAACTGGATAGATGAACAACGAAGTTTTACAATTATTAAGTCGTTAAAGCTTTGAAAATTGGCATAGACGCGTTTATCAGGTTTTAATGTGAAAAATGTGTTGCGAATTCATCTGTAACGTGACTTTTATATACAGTATATCTACAAATTATTTCAGTAAATCCAATCAACGAATATATCAAGCACAGACCATGTATAAGTGCAAGGTATTTAAAAATTTCCTTCAATCATCATTGTAATGTTAGATAAAGGCAAAATATTGAGGTTTATTTGTCAAAATATCAAATTATTTTCCCAAAATATTAAAATATGAAGGAAAAGCTCTAGAATAGTCAAATATCAATTGTTTACTTTCTTTAGTAAGTATAGTAAGGAGAGGAACTAACGTATTCCACTCAAAAAGTGTGTGTGTGTGTGTGTGTGTGTGTGTGTGTGTGTGTGTGTGTGTGTGTGTGTGTGTGTGTGCGTGTGCGTGTGGGCAGCGTAACTCAAAAACGAAAAGGTGGTTATAAGCCAAAGTTGGTATTTAAGTTCAACATCTTTTAAGGTTGCGACACGGAGATTTTAAAGAAAATTCCTCCATCCTAAACTACCCTTTACATAGAACATTTTTCGACAATTTTGATTCCTCCAAAACGGTTCAAACGATTTTGATGCCATAGGTTTATATGAAATGTGTATTTTGAATTTTCTGGCTATAGTCCACGTAGTCAAAATCTTAGTGTCGCATCCTTGAAAGATATTAAATTTAAATACCAACTCGGATTGTTGAACAATTTTTTTGCTTGTATTATGCCGTTCACACACACACACACACACACACACACACACACACACACACACACACACACACACACACACACACCATTTTTTTAAACCCCTTTCTCTTTGGATTCAGGGGCCTCAAAACATGTATGTCCTGTGAAATCTTGACATCGGAATTTTAGGTCTAATATAACACTTCCCCTACTTTACGTGCGCTTAGTCGCATAACCGGAATATTCTGAATGTTTCCCTTTTCCCTACCTTTAGAACATTCTAGAATGTTCTGTGGAAATTCCCAGTGGCTAGATAACCGACCGCTCCCGTGTCGGAGATTTAGTAAGTGTATTTCCGATGGGACAAAAGGTGCTATGCTCCGAGCGAGTCTATGAGAGAGCTGTAAACTATAGCGGGTACCGCTATTGTAGGAGAGATTAGAGAAGTCCTATGTTCCACTCTTCATTAAGCGAGCCGTCCGGCAAAAGAGGCTAAGTTGTGAGTATTCCATTATGCTCTGTGGCACTAAGAAAGTGAAGCGATAGTCCACGATCACATTTAGGAGGTGAGAATATTGCACCATTGTAACATTTGCCTCTTTACTCCGCGTTAATTCTTTCTGTGATGGGTTCAGAAGGTCGCTGTTCCATTCTTTGTCGCCCACCTCTGCTTATTGCTCCTAATTGAACTTGCTAGCCTCGCAATGCTCTGTGACTCCTCGAAAATTCAGCCTCATTACTTGTATATTTTAGTAACCCAGTGGCAGTTAAAAGGTTAAACGCAAACACGGTGATTACGTATGACTCACTGGTCAAAGCGTTACGACTGCAAGTTCATGCATTGTAGCCAAAGCCTTTCGAAAAATCTGACTGCACTTATATGGCATTCCCTATTCTTACAAACCCTCATTCTGGTATCTACATTGTTAATTAAGGTAAAAATTTACAGAAATTATATTATTACATGCTTCCTTATAAGTACAATGGGAATAGAAGAACAAAATGGACTTTTTAACTGTAGTAATTATTTTAAGAGCTGGTAGCTATGTGATGGCTTTCACTTTCAATTCCTTTTGCATGGCGAGGCACAAAAAAGAATCAAATAAGAACTTCCTATTTGGGGAATGTATAAGTATTAGAAAATTCAAACAATAACAAGGAATACGTTGGAAATGGTTCATTCCACCAAAAGCTGTGGCATAAATTTTATCTTTACGATTTTTACATTTTCTGCGTAGTACAATTTTGTCATTTCGCCCAGTTTAGCAGCAAAGAAAGTTTTCCAGAATGAAAAGTACGACACACACACAAACACACAAACACACACACACACACACACACACACACACACACACACACACACACGGACCTTTTCCTAAACATACCTCAAAACACCCTTCCGGTGAAAATCCGACATCGAATTTTTGGGTGGAATACAATACTTCCCCTCTACTTTACCATACGTAGCAGAAAAGGCAAAAATGCTTTATTTAATGCAGGTAAAAAACTGTAGCTGATGAAATCTCGATATGACATTTGTGGATGGAATAGTAAACGCTAAGTGTTAGGCAGAAACAACAAAAATTATTCTTTAAAATTCACAATTTATCTGAAATACTTTGCATTAGCCATTTCCGAAATATCTTTATAATCTATTATAAAATACCAAAAAGTGCATTGAAAAGGGAGTTTCACACAGAGAGTATAACTAAATGACAGAGCAATTCGGGCAACGCTACAAATAGGTCCACCACTAGAGAATTCTTCCCGAGCGCCGAACAAAGGCTGCAAGTGAAAATAACACACTCCAAGCCTGACAGTAATAACCAGCGGACACGGAAAAGCAAGGGCCCATTTTCACAGATTTAAGATTCTGGATAATCCAAACTGCCCATGCAACATAGAATAACAAACTATAAGTCACCTTATTTACGTGTGTCCAATGTTGAACAAAGACAAAAACTTATTTATAGAACTCGTAATGAATGGTCAGTAAATAAAAGTGCATTAATCAATTCTATGTCACACATGTAGTTTGCTATGGTAATGGAGGAAACTTCATTAATAAACTAAGTAAATAATAAATAAATGACGCAGAATGAGTCGGTCTAGTGATAACGAATGGTGTGCCAGAATGAGTTCCAATGATTTCTACAAGGCCAATGACCTCACAATACCTAGGCCAGTAGATCACTCATTGAGGGTGAAGGAACACGGATACTCTATCTCACAGGCGTTGTTCACTTAGCGGCGCGGTTACCACTATGCAAAAAGCATCAAGTAATAAACTATGTGATTTTTTTGTGGGGAAAGTTTTTAGACGAAGAGAAAAAACAAATAATACACGGAAAGGGATATATACAAAGGTACTAATTATCAAAATATCTGCACTTATAGACTTAACCTCCATTATGCTCGACCATACCCAAGTTATTGCTTATAAGTCCTTCAGGGACCTCCGTAAGTTTAAACTTTCATTAAAGGACTGCTCTTCATCCAATCGGACACTTCAGTTTTCATTAAAGAACAGATATTCCACCAATCAGAGAATTCCCATGCAGCAATGTCAAAACACTATCGATTAATTCTCGAAACTAGCGCGAGTTTAGGAAACGCTGAAATATCGGACAAACACAAATTAACCTCAATACAGCATCAACTTCCAAGAATATTGCACAAGCACAGTCCCGCAAATTATTTTCACCAATTGTGCAATAAATAACTTATACATGAAATTAAGTTTCGTCTCGAAACCAATATATTCAATTTGCCTTCTATTTTTCAATGTTACGTAGCATTCCAAGATTATCATTTTCATCATGCAGCTGTGACGTGCTGGAAATGTCTCGATCGTTTAGCGCCTGCGCAGAAGTCCAAATATCAGCTGATGCAATATATAGGTCATTGTCCCTGTTCAGTGCACAACATTTTACAACATTTCAACTATAAAATTAGGTTATATGGTCGAGCATAAATTGTCGTATGAAACTTAACTAGGTATAACAGTACATATATAAGTACATAATAGAGAAAGTAATAAACGATAATGGTTAGAAAAAGTAATATGAAAGTAGTTAATTACAGCTTTTAACACAGATGAAAGAATTCATTGGATTCATGATTACAACTGTCTTTTCCAATAATAACGAAACGAATAAGAACAAAATATGCATAGAGGAATGATAGAACATTTATTTGCTGACTTCAGCTCCTTATTGCAAGATAAAGAATATGAAAAATCAAAGAAACGCCAGATTTTTCATGAGCTGTATGGTATAAAAAGTGCTGCCTCTACTTCTGCAGAACTTTCATCTTGTGGAAGGAAAATAGGAAGAATATTGGATTCAGTGATATGTATGTGTGTGTGTGTGTGTGTGTGTGTGTGTGTGTGTGTGTGTGTGTGTGTGTGTGTGTGTGTGTGTGTGTGTGTGTGTGTGTGTGTGTGTGTGTGCAATGCTGGGTATATGAAAGATGCAGAAAGTGGGTGCCTCCAGCTATGGTAATAACCCTGAGAGCTTCCGTAGTTTATATATTCGAGATCCGGAGTGACGTTTATTCGCTTGCAGGTTATCTATTTGTTAATTCATATCACTATATAAGAAATGTCACGCATTTTGCCTTCTTTACTATCTGCATATATAAGGGGAACAATTTCATGCATTCCAACAAAAACTTTCCACTGAGATTTCAACGTTTTAAGCCTCCCTGAATCCAATAAGTATCCATTTTTACTTTTTCTAACACGTACACTCACCTCCGTTAATGCTGTCACAGCAACAGTGTGCCTTAACTCTGGCAAGTCTCTGTTACATATGCGGGGTTAAGTATAGGAGCTGTTTGTGCAATGCCATCTGATATTTAAGTTTTGTTTTTCAACTTGAGCGTACGACAAGGATATATTGTAGGTATTTCATCTGACTTTGAGGTCGGCGGACAACAAAAGACGGACGGGGTCAAGCTATTTCACACCACATACCGGGCCGGCGAGTGGACAGAGACGTTACTGCCTCATGCGACTGTGTGTGGACACGACCGTAAACAATGAGGTGGCAGAATCTAAAGGAATCGAGAACGTTCGCGAGTCTTCTAGCCGAGTCATCGCGGTGTGTGCGTGTGGAGTTTCTCCAAAGATCATGTGACGTCATCCCCGTTATAAAAGGATAAGAGAGCAGCAGATTAAGTGTCTGAGTTTGAGAGTAGACCTAAAGGAATAAGTTGGTCAGGGTGTCAGCTGCACGTGTGTGTCGTCCCGGAAGATACATCGCTCGTCGCGAGTGATTGTAACGCCGTAGTTAAGTCTGTAAGAGACACAGAAACTCAAGGAAGACCGAAAAGACAGAGCTATGAAAAGACTGGACTGTGTTAACTACGAGAAGAAACCCATATTTGTAGTAAAATTATACAGGACAAAAAAGCGATGGAGAAGTAATCGATTTTCTCGTTTTATCAACAAGTTTAAGATGTTTTCATTACATTTATATCCTTAATTTTCACTATATAGCCTCTGAAGTCATCCAGTTTGGATTACTTTTGCCTAACTAGTAAACCGTGAGATATAGACGAACTCCTACTGCATAAAACATGTAGATCTGCGTTAAAACACAATTTAGGTCAAAGCTTTTTTGTTGAGTGAACCATTCCCGATACATTCCTTGTTATTAGTTGGTATTTTCAAATATTTACACTTTTCTGAAATGAGAAGTCATTATACATTTTTTACTTTCTCTACCGTGTATATTAAAGTAGTGGCCCCCTGAACCCAAAAAAAGCATTTTTAGAAAAAGGTTCATGTGTGTGCCTGTGTACACTGTAACTCAACAACGAGAAGTCGGTTAGAAATCAAAGTTGGTATTTAAGTTTAATGTCTTTCAAGGATGCGACACGAAAATTTTTAACAAAATTTCTCCACCCTAATCAACCCTTTATATGGGAAATTAGGGGAATATTTTGATTTTCTTGAAAATGACTAACGATTTTGATTAAAATCGCCATATTTTCTATTCCAATGAAATGTGTATCTTGAATTTTCTGGCTATAGCTTATATAGTCCTGTTTGTTCTGGGTGACTTTTTCATAACTGGTAAACCGTAAGAGATAGACAAAATCTTACTATACGAAACTGTAGATCTTGCTAAAACACACAATTTATGTTGAAACAATTTTTTGTAGAGTGAAACATTTCGGAGATATTCCTTGTTATTATTGTGGAAGTTTTAGAGAACTTATAGTTCTGTCAAATGGGATATTGTGCAAAGAGAATGGCATTTGAAGGCTTTAAAAGGTTTGAGTATCACTCTGTCTACTATATTCTAATATTCCCCTTGTATCTACAAGGAAATAAGCAGTAAAATAATTTCTGCAAATGTTTATCTCAGCTAACACGAAGAAGATATAGAAATAAGAGTTTGTAAGAAAGGTTAGTACAAGAGTAGAGAAAGTCATGTGAGTCCAACACATCAGATTTTTCTCAGCCATCACACAGCGGCCTACTGTATTCTCCTATTTTCTTTGTACCTACAAGAAAATACGTAATAAGACCACTTTTATAAATGTTTAACTCGATTAAAATGAAGTAGATAGAAAAATAAGTGTTTTTAAGTATAGTTGTAAAAGAATAAGTAGAAAAAATCATGTGAGTGCAATGGAAAGACGTCAAAACATGCATTTCCTCGACCTTGGATATTTGGTTGGACATAACAGCTCCAAATACGTAAGTATAGTTCACTGTAGTTGAGGATTTTGATAAAAACATTTGATGAACAACCTGCTGAGAACACGAGCATATGCTCCACAAGGTAAACTGGTTTCCCACAGAGCCTCCATCAGCTTTACGCGTGGATTAACCTCCAGTACGTGCTCACATAGCCGACGACAGTAAAATAAGTCTACCCTAATGACAACCTCTATATAGTCATCAATATCATATTGAATTAGCAAGACCTTACTGCTTGCAGATTTAATAACTGGTATCCGAACACGCCCATGCTATAATTACAGGCAAGAACCGTCAGCTAAACAGAGGCTAGCTTTGGGCTCTTTACTACCGCATAACCTTATTTGTAGAGTTTACTATCTATAGACATAGGCTACAGATCTAGAAGTCTGAAAATCACTGCCAAATATCCGTTCATCGGTTATGCACTACACCACATAATCATTCATTCCTTCATTTCTGCCTCTTGCTTCATGAGATCACATAGGTTTGGTGAAACTATACAGTGTGTTAGGGGCATGAGTGGCAGACTTAGCGTGATCATAGATTAATACATTATGAATAAAAACCTGATGTATTTCACTCACATGACCTTTTCTATTCTTGTGCTAACCATTCTTACAGACTCTTATTCCTCTATCTTCTTCGTGTTAGTTGAGATAAACATTTGTAGAAATTATTTTATTGCTCATTTTCAACGACAATATGGGAACACAATAGGCTTTGAGCGATAGTCAAATGTTTTAAAGCTTTGAGATTCTGTTCTCTTTGTTGGTTAACATATAAAAAATGAACAGCGATGTTCCATTTGACAGAAGTATGTCCTCCTAGGCTCACACAAAAAACCACTCATATCTCCTAAATGGTTCACTCTACAAAAAAACATTTAGACATAAATTGTTCTAGTAAGATTTGGTGTATCTCTTACGGTTTACCAGTTAGGCAACATTCATCAAGAGTAAATAAGACTACAGGAGCTATAGCCAGAAAATTTAAAATGTACACTTCATTTGTCACAAAAATTTATTTAAGATATGACATTTTAATCAAAATCGCTATCATTAACTCAAAATGTTTGAAAGATTTTCCGGTAAAGGGTAGTTTAAGATGGCGGAATTTTCTTCAAAATCTTTGTGTCGCATCCTTGAAAGACAGTAAACTTAACTACCAACTTTGGTTTCTGAACCGACTTTTCGTTTTTGAGTTATGCTCTCCACAGACACACACACCTTTTTCTAAAAATGCTTTCTTTTGGATTTATGGGGCCTTAAAGATGTTTCCGGTTAAATTTCGACATCGAACTTTTGGGTGGCATACAGCACTTCCGCTACTTTACTATTGTAGTAGAGGAAGTAAAAGAAACTCCGATAAATTCATCTATCGTGCAAAGTAAAGTAGATAATTGAAGATTATTTAATACATTATCTGCACAGTCTGGCAGCAGATTAGGACTGAAGAAATGATGTTTTGTTTACTAATGCGGCTACTGCTATCATGCATGCGTTCACAGCTACGAGGGAAAGTAGGGCAGCCTAGAAAACTAACTGTATGTTATCAGCAGGCAGCGGGGTTTTAGTAGATAAACATAGGAATGATATTAACAGCACGGAGTATAGAGCCGGCAGCTAGCGTGCGGGTTGAGGAACGACGTGCCCAGCCCTATACAACAGCCTGTTTCTTGCGACTGTCGTATGATATATTTGATTTTTTTCCTTTTTTCTTCTCTCTATTGTGTCTATCCAATAACAAAATGGTTTACAACTTGTTACGGACGGGACTTCCTGCATGAAGAAAGCTGCCACAGCAATACAGTAAACATTTCAAAACTAAAACTTGTCTAGCACATAGTCTCCACCTAGTTGCGGAAGACCGTCCAAAATCAAGATACTTAAACAAATGGCACCTGTAATAATCCCCTTGCCTCCACAACCAAATGTAAGTCGGTGGGCGACATGGCTACAGGCTGCAGTATATTATACTCAATATTACCACAGAATTGTAAACATAATAAAAGTCTGTGACGTACAGCAATACGTGCAGTGAAGCAAATAATAATTATAGCAGCCTTGTTTGAAAGTCTTTCATACATTGAGAAGAATTTTAATGGTATAGTAACCGCAATAACATATTAAGTCATGTGCATAAAAAATGCTTGAGACTATTAAGACAATAGAACAAGTTTCAGAGACATAGAGTCATGTTTTTGTACGCTCCTGTTACGTCTGGAACGTGTTTTTCAAAATACAGAAACTTTCTGCGAGCAAATTGGATACGACTTACTTTCCATAAATTTAGGAAATAAATTATTGCACATTGCAATGAACGCTCTAGACATTAAAACCTTAATAAAAATGAAGTTAATTGCGCGCTTCAAATGGGTAAAAATTAGTAACATTAGTAACGCCCCTTAACCCTGGTATTCCTACCTTTGAAGCAGGGTGTACTCTGTGCTGTCTTCCAGTCAACTTGTTTACAAGAGCACTGCAAGGTCGCCGGCCGGCGCTTCTACTTCCCGTTGTAGGTGCACGGTTAACTTGGTGGATTTCTTACTAAAACCCCGCTCCCTGCTCATAAGTATACTAATCGAGCAAGTGTCCGCTGGCATTTATCTGCTACATGACGCAAACATTCCTCTCCGTCGAAGACGTCGCCTTTAAGACCTATAAGATCTCGTGTTTGGTGTCCGGACTAGCTCTAGCAAGAGGTCCTAATCTGCAGGGTGTGCGTGAGTTATGGTAGGAATGGAACCAAACGAAGCATTAACCAAAATATCACTTTATTTGTAAATTTCCAGATTTGTAGAGAACTGCCGACGATATTTAAATAGAATGTAACTTTGTAACTTCAACTACAACGTTATAACACTTTAACTTTGGCACCCTTTAGCAACCGTCGAATTATGTATACACACTAGCTTACGCACAACTTAGAAATTGCACGTGTACTCTCGGCTCGATTCAAGACGAGTGTGTGTTGCGTTGCATTTGTTTTTGCCCGAGCAACACGAAGGAAGCGATTTCCATTGGCTAACTTTAGAGCACGTCATGGTAAGATAGGAATCAGCCCGCTGAATCACTATGGCTTCGTACAAACAACAATTGTAACCTTATCACTCATTTAAATCTGCCTAGGCTTCCATTCTTGAGACTTTAACATATTCAGCTTTATTACGTTTTCCCCTTAACTATTGACTAGAATCTCCTTTTGTTTCTTTCCATTATCAAATATATATTGACATTATAATTTCGGTTTCATACAGAACACGAAACCACGCTTCTTTTTATTTCTCTTTTTCAGTTTAGGAAGTTGGCCACTTCACGCTATAACTATTCGTAATTAGACAGCGAGTCAACAAAACTAACATCAGTATGCTAATTGGTAGAATGCAGAGCACAAGACGTAACAGCACCTACAAGGTGGCAGCACCAACCAATAAAATGAAACACGCTAGATACGTTAAGAAATATGGTGTGGCTAGGTAGGCCATTTTGACTTCTTTTGTCATTTCTATATGAAACGCTACGTTGCTTCATTCCTTGTATTTCTACCTATCAGGCGTGTATATGCGGAGAGTTATGACTGAATTTCGACACCCCAAATATCACCAGATTCTAGTGGAAAATTGTCGAAGTTGCAATTTAGTAACCACAAGGTACTGTAGCCTGTATTTTCTTGGACGTCTGGCTATAGGTCATCCACATGAAGGAGGTGGACCTCTTACAGGATGAGTCATCTGTGTACAAGTGCAGAAGAATGAATGAAAGTGATCGGATATTCAGATGGCTTGCCTTGGTTCATCTCCAACATTTATGTGTGCAGTACATACTTAAAACTGACCGCCGTCTTTTGTTCGGCTGGTACACACGGCGGTGCATTTGTTGTCATTGTATTCTGTCCCAGCCAGGTGGATTTCTGTCAGGTAGGTGTGAACCCTTGCTTTTACAAACTAATGCCCGAGGGCCGAATCCGGCCCACGAGTTGTTAACCATTGTAAGTAGGGAAAGCTCAAAAATTCGATATCGAAATTTCACTGAAAATGCACTGTGTGTGTATGTGTGTGTGGGAATACAAAGTCCAAAACAAATTTTGGATAGATACCAAACATGGTATTTAAGTTCAACACGAAGGAACATTTTTTGATTCTCCAAAATATGACTGTGATCATATAGTTAAAAATACCACGTGTTTAAGATGCCTAAATGAAAGAAAATGTACATTTTTATATTTTCTGTGCTGAAACTCATCGTCATTGGTGAGTAATTTTGAATATATTTATATTACTGTTGGCAATCAAAAACATAGTGCTAAAAATCTAGGTATCTCTAAAACAGAACAGTTTGTCGTTGCATTAGCCATTACCAAGATATGTCATTATTCGTTTAAATTTGTCATTACTGATATAATTTTAATGTGATGTCGCTATTGAATTTCAATCCCAGTATTATAACGGCACAGTTTTAAATATCTGGCTACGAATTCGAGGTCCTCAATTTTATTTGTCATAAAAATGTCTTAAATATATGTTATTTTCATCAGTCACTAGAGCCATTTTTGAGAAAATAAACATTTACAAAACAGGTTCGTGTAAACGTTGAGGATTTTCTTCAAACTCTTCTTCTCGTATCCTTGGAAGATCCTCAAAACATGCATTGAAATCTCGGTATCCAGTTTTAGTTTAAATAAAGTACTTCCGTTGTGAAAGTCATGTGAATGAAACAACAGACACTTTAATATACATATTTTGACCAGTTGTTAAAAAAGAATATGATTAATCACAGAAAATTACTTCAAAATGGGCGAAATCTGTTACTTCCCTTATCATGAGAGAATTGATTTAAACTATTTTGTTTTACATTTAAGGAATATGCGTTAAAACTGTGTACGGAGTAATGGGGCGTGCAGTTCAGCGGTTTGCTGGTGGACCGTGCATTATGTGAAATTATCGTATTTGCACAATCCAGATCAAACGGTTGACATGCATGAATGAAACACACACTTGTAACGCATAATTATGTGTATGCATGGTGCAATTGCCCTGCAGTGAATTCAACTAACTGCACAAGAATACAAACAAACATTTACGAACGAAAATACTTCATTATTGTTATAGCCCTATTAATATTACAAAGTGAAAATTGGGCAGCGTTTGGGTGTATGTGGGCGTAACCACTCAACCTAGTTTAGTAATTATTTGATTATTAAAAACCCCTTTTTTTCTAACGGACCTTGTCTATAAAATACCTTTTAATTTCACTGCATAAATTATTAAAGCATTTATAAGGATTTACTAAGCTCCTGTTTGATTGCTAGCGCACTAAAATTGTTATATTGTATCTCTGCAACTTCCGTGTAGTAAACATCGCGGGAGAGTATCCGATCTAGTGCAGTGGCCACTCACATTATCAGCAGTATCTTGTTTACTTCACGAAGGAAAGAGAGATGTTACCGCAGAGTCTATTTGCATGACGTCACTGCACAGATCCAAGCAAGGTCATTCTCCAAGTATAAAAATACGCGTGTAAAGTAAGGCCAATGCTGCAGGAATTTCATTTCAAGCAAATATATGTTCTAATATAATAGACAGGAAATTTGTTTGTGTACGTAGGCTGATCTCAATACATGAGGTATAAATGATTTTTAATCTCATTTCATAAACTGAATACGCACACATTTGATTATAAAAGAACACGAAGTCCTTAAGTTTTACTTGAAAATGCTTTGGGGCAGAAATAGCTGTCATTTCCGTTCCCCTCCCCATCCTTTCCCCTCCTTCTCCTCCCCCTCTTCCATCCCTTTCCACCTCATCAGCTTCCTCTCCCCCTCAGCTTCTTCCCCCCCTCCATTTCCTCTTCTCCCTCCCCTTCCCGTTCAATAACCATATTCTACCACTATGGTGGTGTCAGGAGTTTACCTCTGATCCATTTCCTAAACTCAATCCTATCCTCTACTAGTCTATTGAACTGGTCCAAGTGTTTTCTTTATTAGTCACCACTATTTCAACGCCTTCTTCCCAGTTTATCCTTGGTCTTCCTCTTGGGTTACTTCCCAATTCCTCTATCATCTCTACTTCATTTACAGCTAATGTTATATTCCATGTTCCAATTCTTAATCCATACTTCTGGCGCAGTCTTCGTCTATTTATCCGTCCCATTCCAAGGCTCACATTTTCCTTCTGAATCCGACTTTACTTAAGATGGGGGATTAGCCCAACGCTTAAGGTCCCAGGGTAGATCCTCAGCTGTTGAGCATTTCCTCCCAACCCCGAAGCGTGTTGTTTTTCCTCCCAATACTCGGGACTGTTATTCCACAGAATATCAACAGTTGCTCGACTCCACAGAATATAAAAACGGCTTAATTATTTACAGGAACATACATAGATAGCCAAGACTTAACACTTGGCCTAACAGAAGACATAATTTAAAAATCGACAACAGATCCTGTGTTAATATGTTCCTTTAATTGCTATTTATAAAATAATGAAACAACACCAAAACTTATGAATAACCTTTGTGCTAATGGTATGAATTTTATAGATACCAAAACTTCTCAATCAACAAAGAATTCCTTTGTTGTAGGACATTCTAAACAACTGCATCAAGAGAGACAATTGCAACCATTAGAAATCAGACAGCCCACATTTTATACTAGCTGAGAAACTCGTGGTTGCAGAATGTGTGTGAGGTTAAATTATTGTTCTGCGGGTGCGTTGGGTTGTTAAGAATTTCTCTATTATGTGATAATTATGTTGTTTATATGAGACTGAATAGATACGGGTCAAACGTACGTTGTTTATTAAAATTTAAAGTACTACAAATTATGCTTTAACATATTTGACCTCCTGTAGTCGTATTTACTCTGTATGACTTTTGTATAACTCGTAAACCGTAAGAGATAGACCAAGTCTTACTATACAAAAAATGTAGATCTTCCTAAAACACAAATTTTATATCCAAATTCGGAGTCATTGCTTGTTGTTTGTGTCAGTTTCGGAAAAAACTTTCGTCAAATGCAACATCGCTGTTCATTTTTATATGTTAACTGTGCAAAGAGAACTAATTTGTAAGCTTTAAAAGATTTGACTATCGCACAAAGCCTACTGTATTCTTATATTCCCTTTGCACCTACAAGGAAATAAGCAATAAATAATTTGTACAAATGTTTATCTCAGTTAATTCGAAGCAGATATAGCAATAAGTTCTGTAAGAATAGTTTGTACAAGAGTAGAGAAAGGCCAAAAGTCTAGGGTAAACAATACCAGTATCAGCTGAAACAAATGACGAGAATGAGAAACAGAATAACAACGGTGGCAGCCAAAGAACATAGAAAGCTTAGACACCCGCAGTCCCCGATGCTCAATTAGAATCTAGAGGAGGTGAATACTTGAAAACAAAATGGTACAGGAGCCAGCATTTCATTTCCGTTAGCAGCACCACCTCAGTGGTCAGGGACCCCTAGCTACTCGTGTATTCCTCACCCTACAGGGTGGGAGGGAGGGGGAGATGCCACGTGCGCTCAGCTACACATGTGAAATAACCTGTCGACTCATCATTACGTGGCACTAGGTGTAGCTGCTTCACGTGGGTGGACTACGAGATGCCAGGCCAACGTACCTCTCAAATGTATACAAATATCATATGTAAACCTCACGACTTACCGACATCTGCATTACCACAGAGGGAAAAAACAAATATCTACTCCCTACGTGCTTGAAAACTATACAGGCCCATACACAAGCAAGGGAGAATACAAAACTGAACTCATATTTACTATCATTCTATTTTCTACCCAAAATTACATACAGAGACTTCACTGGAAGCAAATGTTTTAGGGATAAACTCTTATTCCTATATCTTCTTCGTGTTAGTTAAAATAAACATTTGTACAAATTATATTATTGCTTATTTCCTTGTAGGTGCAAGGGGAATATTGGAATACAGTAGGCTTTGTGCGATAGCCAAATCTTTTAAAGCTTTGAGATTCCGTTCTCTTTGTACACGTAACATATAAAAAAATGAACAACGATGACCCATTTCACGAAAGTTCCAAGTTTTCCGAAACTCACACACATAACAAGGTATATCTCCGAAATGGTTCACCCTACAAGAAAATTTATTGAGACATAAATTGTGTATTTTAGCAAGATCTACATTTTTTGTAAAGTATAATTTGGTCTATCTCTAACGGTTTACCAGTTATGCAAAAGTCGTCCAGAGTAAATACGACTACAGGGGCTATAGCCAGAAAATTCAAGATATACATTTCATTTGTCATCAAAATATCTCAAACATATGACATTTTAATCAAAATCGTTAGAGCCATTTTCAAGAAAATCAAAATTTTCAAACAATTTTCCATGTAAAGGGTAGTTTAGGGTGGGGCTATTTTCTTCAAAATCTTCGTGTCACATCCTTGAACGACATTAAACTTAAATACCAACTTTGGTTTTTAACCGACTTTTCGTTTTTGAGCTATGCTGTCCACAGACTGACAGACTGACAGACACACAGACACACAGACACACACACGGACCTTTTTCTAAAAATGCTTTTTTTGGATTCAGGGGGCCTCAAAACATGTATTTCCGGTGAAATCTCGACTTCGAATTTTTGGGTGCAATACAATACTTCCCCTACTTACCAGTAGAGAAAGTCAAAATGAACAGTGATGTTGTATTTCACGAAAATTTGTCCAAACCTGACACAAACAACAAGCAATGACTCCGAATTTGGATATAAAATTTGCGTTTTAGGAAGATCTACATTTTTTGTATAGTAAGACTTGGTCTATCTCTTACAGTTTACGAGTTATGCAAAAGTCATACAGAATGAATACAACTACAGGAGGTATAACCAGATAATTCAAAATATACATTTCATTTTTCATAAATTATCTTAAACATATGTCATTTTAATCGAAATTGTTAGAGCCATTTTCAAGAAAATCAGTTTTCGAAAAATTTCCCATATAATGGATAGTTTAGGGTGGAGGAATTTTCTTCAAAATCTTCGTGTCGCATACTTGAAAGACATTAAATTTAAATACCAAATTTGGTTTTTAACCGACTTCTCATTTTTGAGTTACGTTGTCCACACAGAAACACACACACACACACACACACACACACACACACACACACACACACACACACACAGACACACACACACACACACACACACACACACATACACACACACACACACCATTTTCTAAAAATGCTTTTTCGCATTCAGGTGGCCTCAAAACGTATATTTCCGGTGAAATCTCGGCATCGAATTGAGTGTAATACAATACTTCTTCTACTTACTAGTACAGAAAGTAAAAATGTGTATTAATTTTTTGTGAAGGCGTTAAATATTCAAACTTGATTACTAAGTTCTCCATCCTACAACAATGCAACACTAAAGTTTTAGAGAAAATCCTCTTCAAATTATCCGTTACTTAGAACATTTTTCGACAGTTTGGATTTTCTCGAGAAAGCCTCTAACAATTTCGGTAAAAGTGCCATATGTTAAAGATGTTTCCATGAAAAATATGTTTATTTACTCTTCTGGGTATAGCCTATGAAGTCCTCTTCAATCTGGGTGATTTCTGCATTACTGGTAAATAAGTATATTTATTTATGAAGTTACACATTTCTGAAAAGCTCCTTGTCGTTTGTTTGGATTTTTAGTTTCAACACTACGTGTAGTAAGAAGGGGAATTATATTCCACCAAAAGTTTTGATAAAGATTTCAAATAAATGTTTTTTTGAGACTCCTGAATCCTTCCCCCCCCCCCCCGCCGAAAGCATTTTTACAAAGAGGTCTGCCTTAGATCAGTAACTTAAAAACGTAAAGTTGGTTAAATACTTCGTCTTCATCTGATTATCCTCCCCTTATGTAGGACTTACACCCCCTAAGACTTACAAGCCAGTGCCTAGGGTCAGACGCCTATCGGGAAGCACAGGAAACTATGGACCGGACAGAGTGAAGACCTGGAAGCGGGTGGTCAGCCAAGCAGCAGGTATGATAGTGAGGAAGAGCATGATATGAAATGCTGGTGAAATGTATGAATGGAAAGTGGTGATGGAGCAATTGGTGGAATTAATGGTGGCGGAAACAGGAGAACCCGGAGAAAATCCATCCAGACACCGCTTCATCCTCCACGAATACCCCATGAGGGTCCCTGGGATCGAACCCGGGCTGCTTTGTTGATAGGCGAACGGTCTAACTTTTTGGCCACGGCGCCGCATCAGTTAAATGCTACAGCTGCTATTTAACCTCAGGGGTCTTCCAAGATTGCGATACGCAGACTTTCAAGGAAATTGCTCCACCCAGACTATCTTTTTCGTCGATCACGTAAAACATTTTGGTTTCCTCAAATTTTGTAAAAAGTATCATAGTTTTAAAATATTTCCATGAAAAATGCTCTGCCGACAGCAAGAAAGACTCTTGTCTTAATGAAAATAGGCCATACGGAAGCAATAGCTATTGTCTGCTGTCCCCCCGTCTAGACTGTTCCTTCTTATTCGCTCCAGAACATTTCACTTCTGGAACTCTCTCACTGTACCATGTACTACATAAGGGACTGGCTCGTGCCCAGAGACGAAGCTGTTCTGCTTGTTCTTGTAGTGAAGCGTTGTGTTGCAGTGGACTGTGGCAACGTTTACGAAGCGTTCAGTGGACAGCGTCTGTGAATCGTGCGAGTTATAATGTGACAGTTCTTTATTGTGATTCGATTCCACGGTTCTTCTATTGCTCCGAGTTTGTACAAAAGTGATAAGAGAAATGTTACTGCACGAAAACTGTAGATCTATTTAAAATACACAATTTAGGTAAAACAATTTGGTTTTCTGGAGTTAACCACTTCTGAGATAATCCTTGTTAGTTCAAAATGTTTAACTCTTATACTTTTCTCAAATGGGTAGTCATTAATTTCTTTTCCCCTCCTAGTAATGTAAAGTGAACTGAATTGCAAAACCATCACTAGACACCAGCTCTTACAACATTTGACTAACCCTTACAAGCTACTGTATTTCCCGTATTCCCCTTACACACACAGGGAGATATACAATAATACCATTTCTACAAATGTATACCTCAATTTACATGAAGTATATAGGACAGTTTGATTGGAACACATAAGATTTAAATTATAAATGCTCGGACATGTGTTCAAAGTTATGAAAGGAGTATTCCTCAAAAAATAAAAGCAGCATTCGGCCTTCTATGTGATGTCAGCGACAAATATTGTAAGTAGAATTTTTTTTTTTTTTTTACTTTTTAAAGAACGATGGTCAGTCATCCTATTTATTTAAATGTAAAAAATATCCCCTTGCGTCATTTATTTTTATGGAAATGTTTGTAGTGTTTATCACGAAGGCTAACTAATTTGGAAGAAACAGGTAAAATGGATGTGGCTTGCATTCAGACAGTCCCAGGTTGAATCTCCTTGGCCAAGCATTCCTTCTCTTGTGCTTTTCCGCAGTTATCAAGGTAAATACCGGTTTGTATATTTAATACCACGACCTTAAATTCCACTTTAGGTTTAAAACAACAGTAAAAGTGGAAATATACATTAATAGGAGATGTTGTGCCATCTATCCTTATATAATGAAAGTAGGTAGACTGGACAGCACCCTAATGCCATCTGTTTGGTGCATGTAGAAGCAGGGATACATTTGTCTAGCTCTAAGGTTCGTAGACACGTGTCGAAGCTGCCCATGACGTACAGAGCAAGAGGTGCAGTTACACTAAGGCCTTTAGGATACGCAGGAGAATGCTATGCCACAGGACTAAGTGTCTGTTGTCATATATCGAGCCAGGAGGCTCCTCTTAGCAAATTCACGCGATACGACCACAATGGTGGTAACCGTTTAACATTGACTTTTATACCTTCAGGGTTTTTAGTTCATTTGACCATACGCACATTCGTTCTCTCATTCATACTTTCAGACTCTAGGGAGGATAGAGAGCGTTCTTGGCTGGAGAGAAATTCCTTATTGATAGAAATGAAGTAAAAAGGAAGGAAAAGGAAGGAAGACAAAAAGGAAAAGGAAGGAAGACGAAAAGGAAAAGGAAGGAAGACAAAACGGAAAAGGAAGGAAGGCAAAAAGGAAAAGAAAGGAAGGCAGACAAAAAGGAAAAGGAAGGAAGGCAGACAAAAAGGAAAGAAAAAAGGAAAAGAAAGGAAGGCAGGAAAAGGAACGAAAAGAAAGGAAGGAAAAGGAACGAAAAGGAAGGAAGATAAAGGAACGAAAAGGAAGGAAGAAAAAGGAACGAAAAGGAAAAGAAAGGAAGGAAAAGGAAGGAAAAGAAGGGAAGGAAAAGGAAAAAGAAAGGAAGGAAAATGAAAAGGAAGTAAAAGGAAGGAAACGGAAAGAAGGAAAAGGAAGAGGAAGGAAGGAAAAGGAAGAGGAAGGAAGGAAAAGGAAGAGGAAGGAAGGAAAAGGAAGAGGAAGGAAGGAAAAACAAAAGGAAGGAAGGAACGAAGGAAGGAAAAGGAAGGAACGAAGGAAGGAAAAGGAAGGAAGGAAAAAAGCAAAGAAAGAAACAGAAAATAACGGCTTTCCTTTCAGGAAAAGTACAGCTATTGGAACGTTCAAAGGAATAAGAAATACCTTGGTACTGGTTAACTCTACAAAATGCCTATGCCATTAATTTTGTGCTTTAGCGATGTCAAAATTATCCACAACGAAGACCGGAGGGATTCCCAGAAAACTCGAGATAAACATTGCCATTTATAATGGCAGTGTCTTAAATGCATTAAATAGTCAAGGTAATTTTTCTGAAAAAGTCGGTACTCTTTTGGAATCGATTCTACGTGTGAATATTTAAACTTACATTGCAGCATTATCAGCGTTAGGAGTTAGAAGAGAGGTTTGCACTTAGTTAAATTAAAACAGGAACTCTAATCTTTACAGAATACAAGCGTAGAGCATTTGAAAAACAAATCACTGTACCAGAGCATAGATTTAGTCTGCGCTCAGGCATCTGTTTCAGAGACAATGGTTTTTATGACACTGAAACCTGTCTATTTCCTTTTCTGTTCTTGTGAAAAAACAAAGAGCAATATTCCTCATTAGAAGCGCAATTATACTAAGGCGAGAAGCATTATGACAGTAATAGATAATGCTTAAGACCGTTTTATATGCCTTACGTTATGCCTGGTGTTTCAAGGCCCTGGCAAGACAACGTGATAAAAGAAACAAAAGAAAGGTTCTGACCGAATAATGACGTTCCTTAAGCTGCTGTCTACAAGAAATGAATCCTTGAACATTCTGCGAAACAGTGAGCAAAATTATGTCTGATCCTATAACTCAGAAATGTGTATTACGTGATGTAATGCACGGCTTTTGCAACACAATTATATTACACATACGTGAAAATAGCCTAAAGGTACAAGGAAACAATATTTATGTAAGTAGTTTACTATTTGACTGATTGTAACACGTCTGTATATACTATATACAGAGTGGAAGGAAAGTTATTACATTCCTTCTAATATGTGCTTCATAGAAATATTACAAACAGAAAAGTCTAATGGTATTTTGTTGTTTGATCAGCCGATTTCGAAAAAAATAAATGGTTTCTGTACCAAATTGGATGCCTAATTCCACAAAAATATACGAAGACATCAGCTTATTACTTGTAAAATGTGTAAAGTAACTTATTTGTCACATAGCTTTGGTAGTAATTATGGGACATCACATAGGCTTTCGAAATAATTAATCACTTAAAAGAATTAAAGGAATACTGCAAGCAGCTTTCTCAGACATTAAGTAACTCGACAACGTTGCGTTGAGGTTGGTCATAGAATTGAACTGGTTTCTGGATATAAACACATCGATCGCTTGCAGAGTGGAGTAATGTTTTAGGAGATAACGATTGTGATTAGCCCACTCGCACAGTAAACATGGAAGGACACGGCAGGGTCTTTGTTTATGTTCACGAGACGCATGCTAGCAGTAGCGAAGCGTATTTGTTTATATACTGAACTAGAGAAAGTGACACCAATACAATCTACAGTGTTGCCAGCTTGTTTTCAACAAAACTATATCTCCTTAGGAAATGGTTAGAGACAAAAACATAAGATATATAATGTGTTCCAAATACCGAGTTCATCCCTTCCACCCGGTATAAACACACCAAGTGGTTCACCTGCTCATTATTTTTGGAAAGCAACAAGGTCGGAATTACCGTGCTTGTCGACCATTTGGCAGCCATGTAAAACTAGCCTGCTTTTCATGGGAAAATAGACCTTAGCAGGGCATGCTTTTGGAATTAATACTGTTGTATTCCTATTATCAGCAACGGGTTACGAAAGCTAAATTAACCAATTATAATCGGAGAAAAAATCTTACTTTATTTATTCACTTACTCGTTTACTCATAATTTATTTATTTGTGCTTGTGTGCAGCAACAAACATTGATATTGTTGTGAGAATAGAACCCTGTTTCCCTTTTACTTTCTCTACTTGTAAGTAGAGGAAGTATTGTATTCGACCCAAAAATGCGATGTCGAGATTTCATCGGAAATAAACGTTTAGAAACTCCTTGAATCCAAAAAAAAAACCAGCATTTTTAGAAAAAGGTCCATGTGTGTGTCTGTGTGTCTGTCTTTCAGTCTATAACAGTATAACTAAAAAAAATCCTTTAAAAATCGAAGTTGATATTTAAGTTTAACGTCTTTCAAGAATGCGACACGAAGATTTTGCAGAAAATAGCGCCACCCTAAACTACCCTTTAAATCGAAAATTTTTCGAAAAAATAATTTTTTTAAATGGCTCTAACGATTTTCATTAAAATGCCATATGTTTAAGATATTTTTATGGCAAATGAAATGTATATTTTTGATTTTCTGGCTATATCCTATCCTGTCCTCTTTGGTCTGAATAATAACTTTTGATTAACTCGTAAACCGTAAGAGATAGACAAACTCTTACTATACAATAGGGTATACCTTGCTAAAACACACAATTTATACATTTTTTTCTAGAGTGAACCATTTCGGAGATATTCCTTGTTATTTGTGTCAGTTTCCGAAAACTGACAACTTTCGTGGAATCCAACATTGTTATTCATTTTTTAAATATGTTAAACATGCAAAGAGAACGGAATCTCAACACCTTAAAACATTTGACTATCGCACAAAGCCTACTGTATTCTAATATTCCCCTTGCACCCACAAGGAAATAAACAATAAAATAATTTGTACAAATGTTTCTCAACTGACACAAAGAATATGTAGGAATAAGAGTTTATAAGAAAGTCATGTGAGTCAACACATCAGATTTTTCTTATAAAGTCCTGCTATGTGTTTAACGAATACCATTCAAGGTTTAATTCTCCTTAGATTTTAACCCCTTCAATGGTTTGTCCTATACTATAACCTATTTCTCTTTAAGCCAATACTGTCGAAAGCGTAAACATGTTTTTCATTTGTGTGCCATTTTGTGTCCTTGTGTCCACGTGGTCTAAAGCAACCAACCAAACGGTCGAGGCTTCGTATAACGATAATGCGACGTAGACAGGAGTTGCACTGAGATTTTCTTAGGTGTTCTGTGGACAAAGAATATCTAAAGACAGAGTAGCAGGTAGACAAAATTCAGGGATGTACAATTATTAGGGCTAGGAAGTTTATGCATTTGCATGTTTTTTCATAGGGGTTAAAAATGTATGCTTTTACATTATGTGCACGAATTACGGAATTTTCAGTTATTTGGACATGATTTTATGGTGCATATAACTGCATATTTTCTTGATTTTTGATAAATGCATATTATTTCAATACTATAGCCCCTATATTGCATATATATTTTATGGCTTTTTATTACTTTTTTCTATCTGGATAATATTTTTCATATTGGCAGTACTGCACATGATGATGCAATTCACGAAGATTTCAATATTATTGCCCCTATATTGCATATTTTAGTGATTTTTATGCTTTTTTTATTATTTCATCTGTATAATATTTTTCATATTGGTAGCATTTCTGAGACAATTGTTCTTTCCCATTGCTAGATGGATTGTGTTCAGTACGAAGATAATTTTTGTTAAATCTCCTAAAAGAGTTAAGTTGTTTAGATCAACAGCAGCTAATATCTGACTTCTTCCTGCACCAGTGTTAATCGATGGGGAACATGGATCGATGCAGTTTTATATTATGCTGAGCACATAGAAATAGCCGAAGAGGTTATTAATTCATTGGACTTAAAAGATGCTTCATCAATAGAAACTGTGCAAAATATTGTGTCAGGCACTGGGTTAACAGAGGATCTTGGTTTCCATTTTTCTTTCTTACCAACAGCCATAACGGCATTGGAAGCTGTAGGATCTCCTTTGCATGAATCACTGTCTTTGAAAAAAACAATATGTAATCTAAGTTCGGTTCCTGGTAGCATAGGACAAAAAGTGAAAAAGAAAGTGAATTATGTAATTTCAAAAATTCTGGTTTTAAACAGATGTGCGGGATTCGAGGCATCCTCAAAAGGAAACCATCTGTCACACCAAGAGACTTGACTCACACTATGAAGCAGTTAGCACCATTTAAATATGCCCCGATAACATCTTATGACGTGGAGAGAAGTTTTTCACGTTACAAAAGTATTTTGCGAGCAACAGACGATGTTTTACAGTTGAACATTTGTGCAAAGAGTTAGTTGTGAACTGCAATTTAGCAGTTAACACTAGCAGCGGGACCACTTCTGCTTCAACCTCTAAGGAATAAGGTAACTTTATTTATTATTTATACTAACTCGGCGTGTCTACTTCAAAGGGACATTAATTGTTTTAATTAAATAGTGCATTTTTCTTGGCATATTTTCAAGTTTTTAAGAGCATATTTGCATGCATATTTCAGTGTTTTTTAGGGCATGAACTTCCGAGCCCTATCAATTATACTGGTGGACCCTACAACACTGTTTGGGTATAATAACACAATGTATAGTGTTTACATGAAAACATAATATTGGTGAATGATGGTGCAGTTCCCTTAGTCTGAAATGTTAAACCGCAAAAAAGGAAGGCGGGTTTCCGGTTGTGGTTGCGAATTGAGAAGCGTGTTGCCGGATGGCACTCGCCCCCATGTTCCGGATGTAATGAGCCCCAGTGTCACGCACGTTGATCCTCGTGATAAACAAACTCTATGATGACTAATGATGGAGAAACAACATTACAATGCACTTCAATTAAGTCGGGGAACTATACAGAATCGCATCCTAGTTTATCAAGTCTAGCGATCTCTCTGCGTGGGGATTTCTTCTCTGTCATCTCACAGGACTTGATTAGGCTTATTCTAAAGCAAAGATATCAGTTTGTGATCTTATACGCACCATATTTATTGTATACCGACTCAATGGGATCATTGGCATCATCAGAGCCATCTGTTTCAACAATGTTGCACCAACAACCCTCATAAAATCATTGCTGTATTCCACCCAAAAATTTGACGTCGAGATTTCACCAGAAATATGTTTTGAGACCCCTAAATTAAAAAATAAGCATTTTTAGAAAAAGGTCCGTGTGTGTATCTGTCAGTCTGCGGACAATATAATTGAAAAACGGAACGTTTGTTAAAAACCAAAGTTGGTATTTAAGTTGAATGTATCTTAAGGATGCGACACGAAGACTTTGAAGAAAATTCCTCCAGCCTAAACTACCCTTTACATAGAAAATTGTTCGAATTTTGATTAAAATGCCAAATGTTTGAGATATTTTTATAACAAGTGAAATGTATATCTTGAATTTCCTGACTATAGCCCCTGTGGTCGTATTTACTCTGGATGACTTTTGCTTAACTGGAAAACCGAAGGAGATAGACAAAATTTTACTCCAGAAAAAATTTAGAGCTTGCTAAAATACACAATTTATGTCCGAATAAAAATTTTTATAGAGTGAACCATTTCGGAGATAGGCCTCGTTGTTTGTGTGAGTTTTGGAGAACTTATATTTCTGTCAAATATAACATCGTTATTAATTTATTAAGATTTCAGTATCACTCAAGGCATAGTGTACTCTCATATTCCCCTTGTACCTACAAGAAAATAAGCAATAAGATAATTTGTACAAATGCTTATCTCATCTAACACGAAGAAGATATAGGAATAAGAGATTGTAGGAATGGTTAGTACAAGAGTAGAGAAAGTCATGTGAGTGCAACACATCAGATTTTTTATTATAATATATTTTTATGTTTTACGTTAATAATTTCTTTATGTACTATAGAAGGTAAATATTAATTAGTATCTATAATATCACAAAACGTTTGACTACGTAATGACCTTCCATTTCTAATCAGAACATAAGCAACCGGTAGACCATTGTCAAGCAAAAGCTATCACTAATGTGGATATATAGCACAAACACTTGTCAAGAAGATTTGAAAGTTTCTTTCCCAATACAGCAGTACTTTTTAAACGCGAAGAATTGCGCATTGGTTTATGATTGAGTTCATTTTTGTATTTATAAGATTATTATCAGGTTCCTTCCGACTTTCGGTAGTACATAAACATCGCGGACCGTGCGCGAATTACATCTCACATTATCAGCGTGTCTTGCTTATTTCAAGGAAGGAAACAGAGTTTACCACATAAATTTGCATGAGGTCACTTGCGCATGGTCATTCGCCACGTCTGAAAATACTATTGCATGTGATAAGCCAAACTTTCAGTTACATATTTCTGGTGCAGCTTCCAAGATTTCAGGCTTACCGCTAGTGTTGTGTTGAGATGTGAAAATGTTTTGTAGTTAAATTCGTTTTGTCAATACAAAATATTTAAATGATAACTAACAAAGTATTAGGGCAAATCACACAAAGTACGCGGCTATTAACTCGCAAAACCTTAGAAAATATCTGTGAAAGATAAAGAAATTTCATGTTTTTTCAATAGATGGCATTCTAAACATTTTCAGTGTCGCCAGCGTTTTCTAACCTCACAAATGGTCTCTTTACATTGTATGTGCGTGTGTGTCCGGGTTTCTCATTCCCGTTTACAACGATACATGGAAGAAAATCGATTTGGGAGGTAATCAGTCTTTAATTGGTATGAACCAGAAGAGCCTGTAATTTTATTTCTGCGCTTGTTTCACTTAGTTGGGAGCAGCCTCTGTTATTTGATTTTTGTTTTGTTTTCTTCAGGCTATAAGCAGTTTTTCTTTCCTTCGCTTGTAAACTAATTACTTATAATAGCTCGCAGTAAAGTGAATACCAAGAAAAACGAATATGTTGCTAATTTACATCCACTCAATTAGTTTAAAATTTAGGGGTACTTTTCTGAAGAACTTCGGTGCATCTTGAGGAGTCGTATAGATTTTAATTAAATAAATACTATTGTCACTGGACCCGTGGTTAGTTACCTACACCAGAGAATAGACCCAAGTGCCTACCTGCGTTAAGGGGAAATTAGGCGGTTTTGGTAAAAAATAGCAACCTTGATATCTTTATTGGTTATTACATTTTGAACATTGTAGTTTCAGAATATATATTCATTTCCCTCGTAACTTGCCCCTGAAGGTCTTAAGTTTAAATGGCATGCTGCACTTGGGTTATGCCCCCTTTTCCAGCCGTTGTTGTTGAAATGTAAATGGAGTGAGACACTAAGAATATTTAGGGGATGGACATAACAAGGGTTTTATGAAAGTAATTGGCTCTAAACCATGTGTAAGTAATATTATGGCATGGCTATATGAAACAACACTGATTACAAACAAAATGAAGCTGGGGTCACATTTTTTCACAAGGCAAGAGCTGTTTTTGTTGGATCAGAGGTGTTAAAAATGGGGATTCATGGCTGAGTTACGTTATTTAATGATGGTGATATAGATAACTGAAAAGTTGAGCATTCAATCAAGACAAAATATGCAGAAAAGTTTTACTGCAACGGACAAGATTCACCTCAAAAAAGCAGATTTGGAAGTGGAGAGGCCTTTCAAAGGACAAAGCAACCTATGAGGAACACAAAAAGAGGTAGTGAAGAGGACCCTGAATATAGCTTTTGAATGTCCTAAGATTACTGCAAATGTTTACGTTTTCTCAAAATTACGTTTTCTTCTACACGTGTACCTTTTTTCGAAGTTGGACTTATTGTACATAAATGCAATTTATACAGCACTTTCTTTGATTATTTTTACATCTACTGATTTTTATAATAAATTTGATTCAAACATAAAACATAATTTCATAACCAAAAATGTTAAAAATGACTGACCAGAATTAAAGCTTCTCTGAACATAATTGTTATCTAATCGTTACTGAAAAGGTCAGTATAAGTAATAAGCATGCTTATTTACACCTGCCAAATTTCATCCATATAGCTCTAAAGTTAGAGAAAGGTAAATAACTTTCACCAATTTAACATGGGCTTTGAACCGTCTCCTGACAGAACAATGGCCTGTAGAGAAACAATCGCCATTGTGTGCTGTTCTGGACTCCAGATCCTTCGTTTTCTGGCATTCGAGAGCAACACATTTTAGAAACTTCCTCGTTGTGTGCGGGAGCTATATCATCTGTCCTGAAAGGTAGAGATAACTGAAGATGATTGAAAACATTATCTGCACAATCTGGCGACAAAGAAGCACTGAAGAGGCTAATACTTTATTTACTAATGTGACATCCGCTACTATGTAGACGTTCATACTTATGATAGGTGAAAATCCAACTAGGCCAGCCTGGAAAATGATTTCGGGACGTTCATTTGTAGTGTAGTGTCAGCATGCCTTATATTCCGAGCCACACACACGCAAAACGTATTCACAAGAATTTATTCCAATAGACATTTTAGCAACAAATAGAAAAGACAAATAATTTATCTTTTGAAGCTCTTACTCTCTATACTAATTGCAGACGTAAGCGATGAAGGAGTGGTTACATATTGACAATCAAACATACGACCAATTTTATTTTTATTTAGAGAGCCGTGCACTATAGGAAAAAAAATGGTAGATGAAGTTATGTTTTAACTTAACGTTAAGAAGTCGCCCTTAAGTCTGCACACTTAGACCCCAGCACCTTGCACACAAATATAAGGGAATGAAAAGAAAAGTAAGCAACCGCAAGTTTAATCGTCCATTCATAATGAACAAATATGTTGTGACTTCAGGCTCAGGGCCCAACAAAGGACGGAAGGGGCCAAGCTACTTCACACCACGTGCCACACCGGTGAGCGGGCAAAGACCGGGTTGCCTCGCGCGACTGCTGTGTATACATAACTTAACAATAGGGGTGGCAGAAACAAAAGGGCTGTCGAGGGCGTTCGCGAGACTACTAAGTTATCTCCGGGGAATGTGCGAGTAGAAATCGAGAAAGGTCAGTGTAACGTCAATATATAAGGGGCCATAGAAATGAATTTAGGAGTTACAGTTACAAACACGAGTCGGTCAGTATGTCAGTGAGTGTCAGACAGCTGTGAGTTGTACGAAAATTCAACGAGCGTCGCACATGAATATATCGTCATAATTAGTGCATGAGACACAGAGGAAGTGAACAAAGACACTAAAAGGACTAAGTCGTGATATCACGAAAGATTGTAGACTGTGTTAACGACTAGGGGAAAAATGTATTTGTAGTAAAATTTTAGAAGATAAATAAGTGATTGAAAATTAAACGGACGGACTGTGTCGTCTTCGTTAATATTGATTAAAAGTAGATAAGTGAACTTCAAAGTCGTGCATCTACATTCTACGAAAATTTGAAGCCAGTATCCTAAATAGTTTATGTAATAGGTCACGAATTTAGAAGATTTAACATTCGCGAGATAGATGTTTTAATATCCCCTTGGATAGCGCCGACACTTGCTAGTGCTAATAATGCCAAAAGAACGTTGGACCACCCTGAGTAACTATGCTTAACGCACCCCAATTATCTTACATTTTCATGACCAAATCTTAATGAAAAACAAAAACAAGTGAAGTTCTTGGAGCAACGTATCTTTCAGTTTCATAATTTGATTCGTGGTTTGTGTGTAACCAATCTTACAGATTAGATTTACACGCGCTTCCTGAAGGAGATTGTCAATTATCTGTGATTTCCTCGTTCCCCAATCAGTGCGGCTAGCTGGGCTGTAATTGCATAATACAGGACTCTCGGGTCTGTTGTTACGCTCTCCAAGGAACCAACTCCGAAGTTACGTCTTGTTCTCTAGATAGAGCATTGCTGTTGTGTTCGCAGGTCCTTAAAAAGAAAGCTTCTTTTGCTTGAAAGTTTTATCGCGCTTTCGTACGTGTACATAATCAGTATATCTTGGCAATCTGTACGGGTGCGGACGAATGGAGGATTAAGGGCATGTTGGACGCTACTGGCAGGCCCGAAAGGCGTGTAGGGGACAAGTAAATGTCTGCTCAACTAAATATACCTGTGAAAAACCAAGAAGTCCACAATTTCTACGCTTATCAACGTACGGTAATGTAGTGTGACGCCGGTTGACAGCACCGGCAATACAACAAAGGTTCAGGGCCAGGCTGCCTCACGCCAGAGGCGGTATGGTTATGAAAGACGCTCATAAATGTCAGGCTGACTCAGCCGACTGTTTGTAAACACGTGACAACACAAAAGGTTTTCTAGATTGTTCGCGAAGTGTCCAGCGGCCGGCGTGTTTGTAGAGGTTCCAGAACAGGTGAAGATGGAGAAAGGTCCGTGTTACGTCATCATCCTCGCCATATAAAGAGGCCAGGCCGAGAGAGCAGTCAGTTCTTGAGTTAGTAGCTGTTACAGACAGTCCTAGCAGCACATTGTGTGTGTGCGCGCGTGTGTGCGTGCGTGCGTACGCGCGCGTGCACTCGAAAGAGACACGCCGCATCGAAGTGAAGCCATTGAAGCAGTCTACTGAATGCCAGAGTTATGGTATCGTCAGAATTAGTGTTTGAGAGATAGAGAGAGAAAGAAAGGAGTGAGTGAAGGTTACGAGAAAAAAACAGTAGTGATATCTAATATCACTAAATCCTATACATTGTGTTAACAACGAGAAGAGCTGTGTATTTACGAATTCAGTTACAAGAAAATAAAACTACAAAACATGTAATTGGACTCGACTATCATTTGATCACATGGTGTCAGGAGTGGGATTCGTCGAATTGTGAATTCGTTACAGCAATGTAATAATTACACTACATTTTAATCAGAATCTGCATGTGTTTCACAGAAATTAAAGCTTTTGATTTGGGTTTAATTAATATATCTGGGTTAATTAAAACGCCCTAATGGTTAAACGCTGTTTACAACTTACTAACGATTTTATTTTGCCTGTAATAGACCTTTGTCATGAAGCCCATATTTGAGATTTATTAAACTTCAAATAAAGCTGCGAGGAAAAAAAGGATAAGCCCTTTGCGTTTTCATCTTTCTGGCCAGGCTATGAAAATATTTCATAAACGTAACGTATTTATAAAAATTCCAAAATGACTATGTGGATCTATTAAGTAATTATTCATGAAGGTTCACTGAAAATTAGAAGCTCATCGGTCTAGAATTTTAACACGGAAAAATGGAAAAAATCCAGTGTATGCACTCATATGACTTTCTCTACTCTTTCCTTCTATACACCCACCTCTGTTTAAGAGGCCTGCACAGGTTGACATTCTTAGATTTGGCCCGGCCTCAACTCAGCCCACGCCCGGCCCGATTGTGTAATTCCTCCATATTTCTATTATTAGACTGTTTGACTTTATTGGCAATAATAATTATACTGGCTATATTTGTTACAAATGTAGAATCTATGGCTAATATATGCCCAAAGCAATACCTTACACGTGGTATACTTACAGGTGTGAAGCAAAAATGGTCGATTTTAGTTTGAAATTGTATAGAATCCCCATGTATGAACACAGTGTGGCTTAAGCCAGTAGGTTGCCTACAGAACGATATAACGGATCTTATCTCTTATGCGGAAAATAATTGGAGGGATGTCGGTAACATGGGTAACGATTTTCCAACCATTAAAGTTATAGGCCCCGCTAACAAGCCCCCGCTTTCACGCAGAGGATCTGTAATTCCCACATGAATCAGGTACATATAGCGTTTCTTCGTTTCGTATATTACCTCCCATAAACTCCAAAGCACTGCTTTAATTTCAAACTACTCCCGTACAATTAATAATCGCTGCCGCATACTCCCTTCAAATGTTTACGACCGTTAGCCAGTTTCCAAGCGCCACTCCTGGGTTAGAAATGGCTAACAGGTAAAATAATCTGATGATAGCGAGAGTTTCAGTACTTTGGAGTTGAAAATCATTAAATTCACTTTGGCTCGCTCAATTTGGTTAGACTAACAACGGCAATTATTCCAGAACTTGCACAGTTCCTGGTACTGTAGTTTTTCTTGCAACAAAGAATAACCATAGGAAACAAAGCACACCAGAATTGTGGAAGGTGGCATAAAAGTTAATCTAAACTCAACCATCTGAATATTAGTCGTATAAACCTTGATCTAAGTTCATGACACCTTGATCTAATATCAAAATCAAAGATAAAATTGCATAAAAGTTAATCTGAGTTCAACCACTTGAAAATGACCTTCAGCCAAGCTGAGCTTAGAATTTTGGTTACGGAAAACTTGATCTAAGTTCATGACATCCTAGCCTAAGATCAAATCTGAGTGGCAAATTTTCTCCAGTTGACTTGATTGAATTTAGATTAGGAGTACTACATATGAAATAAATAATACCTACAACTTTAAATAAAATCGCGAGTAATACATTTTTGTAGTTATATGTATGACAAGAGTTTTGTTTCAAATTTTTTTATTCTCCAAAATTACAGAAGAAGGAAAAATGTATTACTTCTAACCTAGAAATTTTCACAAGCGGTAAAAATTTGCAGTTATTGTGTTTGAAGTTTGCTTCTAGAAACCTGAAAAACTGAAATAAATTTGCAAATCTGTTCTTCAAAGTTAAGAAAAATGTGCTGGACTTAAATATTCTTTGATCCAATAATTGCTGAAATATAGAAATAAAAACGATTAATAATGTAAAGAAATAATTAACCTCGAATTAAAATCCCCGGGGACTGTCGAATGCATTCGAAGGGTTATTTTATGAAATAAGACCAACGTTGAACGAGATTCGATGATTTTAGATTACCTTTATAGCACGCAATTCTGTGTGATCTCAGTTCATGTTCTGACCTTAGATTAAATTTAATCTCCAGTCAGAGATATTTATGCTACCGGGTCTTAATGTGTTAAAATCAATGTATAATGTAAGAGGCACAGACTGAAGTTTGTAATGAAAATAAAGGAACATTAGTCTACTTCCGTGTTAAGGAAAAGTAATCATTCGAGATAAAACAATGTAGCTCACGATAATAGGGTTTTAACAACCTTAGAATACATAATGTTCAGGAAGGTGCAATTACTAAGTCTCGTACACACAATTCTAAGAACCAAAAAGGAAAAGAAGTTCTTAATATTTAGTAAGTCACCGAGTGGAACATGCGAACTATGGATTTTAGCAAAGTAAAGTAGGGAGTTTGGTGGGAACCACATGAAGGGCACAGGCGATGAAGGGGGAATGTCAAAAAAAATTTAAATTGAGATGACTGCACCATCTATTGCTCACTAAGGTAAGCTTTCAGATACACAAATGAAACAGGCAATGTTACATTGTTGCATAACAGAATGTAGTATGGCGAGTATCGAGTTGTCTCAATAATTATTTTGTGTGTTATTTAAGTGTTTTTAGGTATTTTAGTTATATCCTAAGTAGTGAAAGAAGTAGCGGCCCCAGCATAGCTGGCCGGGCGGGCTCGGGGCGGTGACCACGTTCCACCCTGTAGTACTGTACCCCTATATATTCCTTTGGATATCCACGAACTGATACCTGTAGTTCCTGTGATGAGTAATGTTAAAATAAAACACTGAAAGCAAAGATTGATCATTTGTCACAAGATTTAACTGCAGGACTAGAAAAAAACAAAGAAATCGAAATCCTTGAAACAGAAAACCAGCTACACAAAATGAAAGCTCTAGAACTTTATAAAAGGAAAAAGGCAGCAAAGTTGTTAAATAGGAAAGATGCAACTAAGGAAGTTGTTTGTACGGACTTCCAGAAAAATCTTTGTTCCCAATATCACTACTGACAATTATGTTTTCAGTTTCAATATCCATATACTGTCACCAGAAGAACGTGTATTCTCATATAAACAATTGCAAAAAGGGGTGTGATGCTTGTTCTGTGCTGCATGACTTTGTTTATAATCATTTGGACCTGGAAGTAAGGGAACTATATATATTTTGCGACTCATGTGGGGGACAAAATAAAATGTACACTGTCCTTCGCTTCCTCCACAATTTGGTTCATGAACAAAAGATATTTGATCATGTTTAAGTGACTTTTCCCATAAGAGGATATTCGTACATGAAACCTGACAAAAACATGGGACTGTCGATCAAAAACCACAAGCTGAAATTCCTAATGATTGGGCAGAAGCCTTCAGATCAGCAAGGGAAAAGTCCTTCCCATTTCAGATCGAAGTCTTTTCCGATCTTGGACTACTCAATGTCCAAAAATGTCCTTTCAAATCTAGACCAATCAGAGAGATTAACATCTCGAATTACCATCCAAGATTAATTAAACAAGGAGTTCACAACCACGATGACATCCCCCCTTCTTGTTCAGAATAACTGAAAATTTTTTTGCCATTTCATGTTTATATTATTTTTCTGTTTTCAGTGCTTAATGTCAAATGCGTTTTTTTTTTCACAGAAAACAAAATGCTTTATTATTATTTAATAAAGTGTTAATATAATTACAATAAACCAACATTGAGTACTTAAACTTTGAAAATCGTCTCCTGTAAAATTTACTTTTAATCACATTCCCCTTTCATCCCGTACCCTTCATATGTAAAGAGACTTAAGGTGTTAAAAAGTGTGTTTCTAGAATTTTCGTCCCTCCCTTCGTGTTTTATAGGTTGCGCGTTCGTTCTTGACGAATGACCTTGAGCAGAAATCCAATGAGTGAGCCTACCCTTAATAAACAGGTCAGCAAATGTTTATGCTACGATAACAGACACCTCTGTTTTCCTCTGTCGCGTTTGTGTATACAGTCGACTGCAGAAGTTTTGTGCGGTACAGATGTATGCATGCAGGCAACGAAAATAGCAATTCAGACGAGGGAGAGATGTCGGGAATAGAATAAATGCAAGAAAGTTAAGTGGAAACAGTTATAGAGGTATAGTGTATAATACGTGTGGCTGATATTACTGCAAGTGTCATAAATTGATTTGTAGTGTTGTACTACTTCAGCTCAGAAGCATGCGCGTCATCTCACTGCAGACTGTACCTCCTCTCTCTCGTTCCCGCAAAAGCTGAGTAGAGACTCGCATTCAACCTTTCATATAAAATTGTCATTCGTCAAGAAGTAACGCGCGACCTATACAATCTTACAGTAGTGTTTACTGTGATCGATTATTGGCAGCCATTGCACCGAAGAATCCATTTACTCATTAGGTAATCAAGCATTAGAAAGATTTGCTTTTGAGCCCCGTGAACACGTCATAGTTTGGGCAAAAGTAGGTGGGGACAATATAATAAAATATATTTTTTTTTTAATTTCAAAACTATGCATGCCAATCTGTTAAGGTTCATACCATTAAAATGAAGAAATTAGGAAGTTTTAATCCATTGCTATTGTTAAATTTAGAATTGTCACGTATTGCGGGCGCATGCGTAGATTATTACATAGGAGAATACACATATCGTTCATAACTTAGCATTTGGTCCATTTTCCAACAATATGGGGCACCACCACACTTTGCAAATGTAGTACGAACATTATTGGACAGATGAATACAAAGGGGATTACCACATGGCCTCCCAGATCACCAGATCTAATATCGCCCGACTTTTTTGCTGAAGGACTTTGTTAATGATCAGGCCTACCAGTACGTGATTTGGCAGACTTACAACAAACAATGTATGATGCTGTTAACAAAGTTACATCACAGATGCTTACTAACATATGGGGTGAGATTGAATTTCCCGTGCCAATAATGACAGCTATGCTGAGGTTTGTAAACCATTAGGTAAAAGAAAAAGAGAGAGAGAGAGAGAAAAAGAAAAATATCTCAGTTTCCACGATTTTTAGCAATTTATTTCTTCTCTAATTCGTATTAGTTCAGAAGGTGTAGCTATTTCTTTTGTTATATCTATAAGAGGACCACTCTGTATAAGAACAGAAATAATCAAAATTAAGCGAGAAGAAATTTTGCGTGTAGTGAAAATTTCATCCGAACATGAGAAAAAAGTCTCAACTTGTCACTTTCAGTAAAATTTATAACAAGATTAGCAGTTATTATAGTGTATTACTTCTGTAAACCTGTCTAAACAGGTCACCTTATAAGGGAAAATTGGACAAATGGAAAATAAATCTGGAATTCCCTATGTTAAATAATACTCTAAACCCAAAACTGCCTATCGTAGAAACAGAATAATTTTTTGGAACAGTTTGCTTAAATAACCTGTATGAGACGGATTATTACACTCGTAACGTATAGCTACGTGCCAATTTTTTAAAGATGTAGCTTATATTTTGTACGCGACTGTACTTGCAACAAAGTTTTAAGAGGCGTTTATGATTTAAGTTGTCGCAAAGCAAGTGGGGACATAGGAACTATCAGAGAAGCTGCATTTACTATACATAAATTTGAAAATCAGCAAAATATACAAATGTTATTCAAAGATTTGTACCTTAAATACTCGTTTGTCATTCAATTCCACGTAATCACATTTTTAATTTCTCTTCTACATATTTACAGTAAGTAGGGAAAGTATTGTATTCCACCATAAAAATCGATATCGAGATTTCACCGGAAATACAAGTTTTCAGAGCCCCTTAATCAAAAACGGAGGTTCCTGAAAAAGTTTTGTATGAACAACATAACTCAAAAACGAAAAGTCAATATTTAAGCTCATCTTCCCAGGATCCAACATGAAGATTTAAAAACAAAATTCCTCATTTCAAACTACCCTTTACGAGAGAAGTGTTTACAAAATTTTTACTCCCTCAAAACTTGCTGTAACACTTTTAAATAAATTACCAAGTGTTTAACATATTTTCGTAAGAACTGAAAGGTGGGTACATTTTGAATTTTCTGGCAATAGCTTCTGAAGTCTTCTTTATTCTAAATTAAATTTGAGTAACTGGCAACCTAAGACATATTGCACAAAAATGTATATTTCGTCAAAGCACACGTTCTTATATCAAATACATTTTTTGTACAGTTAGCCACTTCCAAGATATTGCTTGTTATTGGTTTCAATTTTCTAATACCTATGCTTTTCTCAAATGGGAAGTCATTCACTTTTTACCTACTGATTACGGAATTTGAAAACCATCATATAACGACCAGTTCTTAAAAGATGTGACTATCACCAAACCTTCTCTCGATTAACATGAACTAGAGGGGGAAAAACTCTGATGTGTTGCACTCACATGGCTTTCTGTACTCTTGTGCCAATTATTCTTACAAACGCTTGTTCCTATATCTTCTTCGTGTTAAATGAGATAAACATTTGTACAGATTACCTTATCGCTTATTTCCTTGTAGGTGCAAGGTGACGCAAACGTTCCTCTCCTTCGAAGACGTCGCCTTTAAGATCTATAAGATCTCATGTTTGGTGTCCAGACTAGCTCTAGCAAGAGGTCTTAATTTCAGGGTATGCGCGAGTTATGGTAGGAATGGAACCAAACGAAGAATCAACCAACAGATCACTTTATTTGTATTAAATAGAATGTAACTTTATAACTTCAACTACAAGTTATAACACTTTAACTTTGTCAGCCTTTAGCAACCGCTGAATTATGTTTACGCGCTAGCTTACCTACAATTCCCAAGTTGCACGTGTACTCTCGGCTCGATTCAAGACGAGTGTGTCTTGCGTTGCATTTTGTTTTTGCACGGGCAACAATAAGGAAGCGATTTCCATTGGCTAACTTTAGAGCACGTCATGGTAAGATAGGAATCAGCCCTCTAAATCGTTACACGTGTTTGTTTCTCGTGCGCGTCAACAAAGCCTTATCACTCTTTTAAATTTGCCTAGGCTTCCATTCTTGAGACTTTAACATATTAGCTTTATTACGTCTTTCCCTTCACTATTGACTAGAATCTCCTTTTGTTTCTTTCCATTATCAAATATATATTGATATAATTTCGGTTTCAAAGGGAAAAGTTAAAATACAGTAGGCTTTGAGCGATAGTCAAATCTTTTAAAGCTTTGAGATTCCGTTCTCTATGCACGGCTAACATACAAAATGAACAACGATGTTCCATTTCACGAAAGTTTTAGTTTTCAGAAATTGACACAAATAACAAGGAATATCTCCGAAATGGTTAACTCTAACAAAAAATTAATTTGAACATAAATTGTGTGTTTTAGTCTAAACAGCACTCATAGTTTATAGTCAGAATGGCAGTTTGATCAAATTCGTTAGAGCCATTTTCATGAAAATCAAAAATTTCCAAATATTTTCCATATAAAGGGTAGTTTAGGGTGGAGCTATTTTCTTCAAAATCTTCGTGTCGCATCTTTGACACATTAAACTTAGATACTAACTTTGGTTTTTAACCGACTTTTCGTTTTTGAGTTATGCTGTCCACAGACTGACCATACAGACACATAGACACACACACACACACACACACACACACACACGGACCTTTTTCTAAAAATGCTTTTTTTTTTTGGCTTCAGGGGACCTCAAAACATATTTCAGATGAAATCTCGACACGGAATTTTTAGGTGGATTACAATACTTTCCCTACTTACCAGTAGAGAAAGTAAAAATTTGGGAACAATTGCGTTCCCTTTTATGCAGGTTCTGCAGTAATCCTTGTGAATAAGTAATGCGAGAGTTTTAAATTGAAAAAACCGCCAATGCATTGCACGTTCCTGGAGTGCATATACGCACGATCCGCGGCCCCGGCACATAATAAACGCACCGTATTAGTAGTGGTTTTATATTGCATTAGCTCTAGAAGTGGAATTATGAGTTTTTCCAGATGGAATGTTTGTTTATCAGAAGAGATCCTGTGTCGGCAGGTCTGATGTTATTACCATGGAACTGTTGGCGACGACGCTCCTCTATGATGACCGTGCGAAGGGAGTAACTTCCACTTAAGGGACCGGGTCAGCTTCAGATATTGTTTCAAGTGGCTCAAGAGTCCTCGAGCAGGGCGGAGTTGACTTTTCACTCTCCAGAACACCGCTTCCATGTGAACTCATCACATTCTCCGTCTCCAAAGACATTCTGGCTTTTAGACCACAAATATTCCAGTTATGAATGCTTCAGAATATCGTATCTACTCGGAAATAAAGCCCCCAAGCTTTGCGGATGAATGTTACAAACAATCTAATATATTGCACTCACATGGCTTTCTCTACTCTTATACAAAGCACACTTTCAAACTGATATTCCTATCTTCTTCGTGTTAGTTGAGATAAACATTTCCAGAAAGATCTCATTCTTTATCTTCTTGTAGGTACTAGGGGAATATAACGGTACAGTAGACTTTGAGCGATAGTCAAATCTTTTAAAGCTTTGAGATTCCGTTCTCTTTGCACACCTAACATATAAAAAAATGAAGAACTAAGTTTCATTCCACCAAAGTTTTCCAAAACTGACACAAATAACAAGAAATATCTCCGAAATGGTTCACTTAAAAAATGTATTTAGAAAAATTGTGTACCTACATTTTTGTACAGTAAGATTTTGTCTATCTCTTACAGTTTAGGAGTTATGCAAAAGTCAGAGTAAACAGGACTACATAAGCTATACTCAGAAAATTCAAGATATACATTTCATTTGTCATAAATATCGTAAAAGCGTTAGAGCCATTTTCAAGAAAATAAAAATTTTTGAAACATTTTCCATGTAAAGGGCAGTTTAGGGTGGACGAATTTTCTTCAAAATGTTGATGTCGCATCCTTGAAAGTCATTAAACTTAAATAATAAATTTGGTTTTTAACGGACTTTTCGTTTTTGAGTTATGCTGTCCACAGGTACACGCCTTTTTATAAAAACGCTTGTTTTGGATTCAGAGGACCTCAAAACATATTTCCCGTGAAATTTCGAGATCGAATTTTTGGGTGAAATACAATACTTCCTCTAATATACTATACGAAGTTGAGAAAGTAAAAATGTATCGAATTGTTGACTTTAAGTTGAGATAGGCTGTAATTCCTAGAAAGGCAGCCCTTTCGAATTCTTTGTTACTGTACAAACTGGTGTGAGGGGCCAATTGAGTAGGTATTTGATTGAAAAGTAGCGTCCCCTGGTCATGAAGACCACATACACCGGCCAGGAGGGATGTGGGCACTGACCACGTCCCAACTTCCAGTATTACACCCCACTCATGACGCCTGTGGAAGGCCTTGGCCCGAAATAGCTGTTAGTTGTACACGAGTGAGTAGAGAAAATCGTGTGACTGTTTATTCAGCCTGTATACATGTGTAAATTATGTAAGTGGTAACAATGAAACTACATTGAAAACTGTAGGTACAGGGGTACGTTAATATTAACCGTCTAAATTGCTTTAATATTCCGGTTCCTTTGGTTTTTTCGACACGTGCCGAGCATTTTTACTTATCCAGTAGCCGCTGTCATTGGTAAAAGCCTGTTAATTTTCGTACATTCGTGAGCAGATCGGTTCTAGCAGCACGTATTGGGGAACATATCGTGCTATGGTGAGTGCACGCAGCTCAAAGCATTATATTTTTACACCGGGAAATAGCACCATGAATCAATACAGAAAGTGAAATTAATCTTTTGGTGTGTACAGTGAGTAGAAGTTTCCATTCAACCGCCCGCTATCCCCCATGGATTGCCGAAGGAACTGTCCTTGCTGTCAAGAGTAGGAAATGGGGCTCGAAAACTAAATACTGCTGTGTTATTTGGTTAATGTTAACACGAAGCCATTATGCTCGGTTCCTAAAGCACAATTTCTAGTTTTATTTTTTCACAAAGGGCTCCAGCAATTTAGATTAAATTATCATATACTTGGCGACAATGTTTGAAGGGTTTGGGCTGGGTGGCGCATGTGCGGCTGTAAAAGTTTCTGCCCTGGCGTCAGACACGTCCAAACTGGGAACATTAGGAGTCCATCATCATTGGAATTAGTCGACCTCCAGGTCTCTCCACCCATTCCTCCCTACAAGAGACCACATAGAGGTATAGTTACCGTAGTAACCTTTACCTCTTCAATAGGAACTTATAAGGGAAATTTCTCGGAATGAGCCGTACCCTACAAAGGATGTTTTCATTTTCGGACAAGTCTTCCAAACTGCAAAAGGCTAGTAGGTACTTGAGCTCCTCAAGAAGATTAATATGGTAAGAGTGCTAGGGCTGTTGCCTCGACACTGAACTTCAATTTAAACGCGCGTGTTATCGCCCGTCACTTTTCACTCCTCGTGTCCTTGCTGAGGGACGGTTCTCATAAATAGCGATAGAAGTTCCGATTAAAACCAGACCCGTGTGACAACAGGATTAAGGCTGTCATTAGTCCAGTAACACTGCAGGTTTATACATTAATAAAACGCAACTACTCGTTCTTGTACAAACCATTCTTTCTTCTCCCTGCTTTCTTTTGATTGAGATAAACCTTTATAGAGCTGATTTTAGTACGTATTTTTACTTTCTCTACTGGTAAGTAGGGGAAGTATTGTATTCCACCCAAAAATTGCATGTCGAGATTTCAACGGAAATATATGTTTTGAGACCCCTGAATCCAAAAAAAAAGCATTTTTAGAAAAAGGTCCGTCTGTGTATCAGTCTGTGGACAGCATAGCTCAAAAACGAAAAGTCAGTTAAGAACCAAAGTTGGTATTTAAGTTTAATGTGTTTCAAGGATGCGAAACGAAGATTTTGAAGAAAATAGTCCCATCCTAGACTACCCTTTACATGGAAGATTTTTCGAAAATTTTGATTTTCTTGAAAATGGCTCTAACGATTTTGATTAAAAAGTCATACGTTTGAGATATTTTTATGACAAATGAAATCTATATCTTGAATTTTCTGACTATAGCCCCTGTAGTCGTATTTACTCTGGACGACTTTTGCATAACTGGTAAACGGTTAGAAATAGATTAAATCATACTATACAAAAAATGTAGATATTGCTAAAATACACAATTTATGTCTGGATAAATTTTCTTGTAGGGTGAACCATTTCGGAGATATTCCTTGTTATGTAAAGAGTTTAGGAAAACTTAGAACTTTCGTGAAATGGATCATCGTTGTTCATTTTTTATATGTTAAGTGTGCAAAGACAACAGAATCAAAAGCTTTAAAAGATCTGACTATCCCACAAAGCCTTCTGTATTCTAGTATTCCCCTTGCACCTACAAGGAAATAAGCAATAAATTTTACAAATGTTTATTTTAACTAATACGAGTTTGTGAGAATGGTTAGTACAAGAGTAGAGAAAGTCATGTGAGTACAACACATCAGATTTTTTTTTGGCAGTGTTGGGCTTTCAATTTCCGTTTAAGTAGTTTACAGACATCGATGACATTTCTGGATGTCAAAAATGCAGGTCCTCTATGACGCAGATTAAAACTAAAAGCACAATTTACAGCGCAGTCGTCGGTCAATTAAACAAAAGATGGTAACAAATGACACTTGTGTTGCGAACACACATAAATGTATACCGCATCATGTGATTGATAAACGATGTAGATACGGGTAAGAGGCGTTTGCGTGACGTTTTCTTTTCGTTTCATGCAGAAAGGCTTTCGGCCGTTAATGTGGCTCCCCTGGTGCTGTTAATTGAGCTTGCACGTTGCCCGTAGCGTGTACACAAGAGAAATCTTTGTACATTTTGTAACCTAACATGAACTTCGTGCTCGGGAGGAGTAAGGTCTGACCCAATTCCCCGTGGGACTAACTCCAAATTAAACGTGCATTCACCTGCAGCGAAAACATTTTATTACTCGTATACTAAATCTTGACAACGTTTGCTAACATTCCAACATAATGGAGTTCAACTGTAAACAACTAAAGATATAAGCAGTACAGGCTAAATAATTACCTTAGTGCTACAATTCCCGTTCATTATTACGTCATATTCTGCAAACCTTTTAGAACGAACTAATTGAAACACCCGGTGTTGCCAGTGGTTTGACGCTTTATCACTACAATATTTAATTTCAATGCACTTTATCCCTTGCATTTCTCCTGCTCGAGGTCTATAATCGTGTTTGGATTGACAGTATACTCCCAGAAAATTGGCGGGAGGCCACCGTTATTCCCATCTTGAAGGCTGGAAAGGACCGTCATCTTCCCTCCAGCTATCGTCCTATTTCCCTCACCAGTTGCGTTTGCAAGGTGATGGAACGCATGATCAATGGACGATTGGTATGGTGGTTAGAAAGTCGTAACCTACTGACTAACATCCAGTGTGGTTTTCGACGACGCCGTTCAACTGTTGACCATCTTGTGTCAATATCGACACAGATAATGGACGGCTTTATGAAGAACTGTCAAACCGTTGGCATATTTTTCGATCTTGAGAAGGCTTATGATACGTGCTGGCGAGCAGGGATTCTACGTTCCCTGTATGCCTGGAACATACGTGGACGCCTACCACTTTTCATTCGGGAGTTTATGACGGACCGCTTTTTCCGAGTAAGGGTCGGCTCGTTTTTTTCTAATTCTTTTGTTCAGGAGGAGGGAGTACCTCAGGGTTCGGTGCTAAGTGTCACGCTCTTTGCTATAGCAATTAACTCCATCTGGAAATGTGTTCCACCTGGAGTTTCGTCATGCCTATTCGTAGACGACTTCGCTGTCTATTGCACTTCTCAGCGCACGGCGTTTTTACAACGGCGCCTGCAGCAATGTTTGGACAACCTTAGAGAATGGAGCGTGAAAAACGGCTTCCGTTTCTCAACTGAGAAGACAATCTGCGTTAATTTCTGGCGCCGTAGGAGACGATTACCACCTACGCTCCGCTTTGGTCCAGATATACTTCCCTTCGCAGAAGAGACGCGCTTCCTGGGTTTGATCTTGGACAGGAAGCTTAGTTGGTCGTCGCATATTGCACAGCTAAGAGCGAGATGTGACCGTTCCCTAAATATTATGCGAGTACTGAATGGCAAATCGTGGGGAGCGGATCGGACAATTTTGTTGCGAATATATCGCGCATTGGTCCGATCCAGGCTAGACTATGGGTGTATTGTTTATTCGTCAGCACGACCATCTGTGCTGAGAAGATTAGACGTGGTCCATAATAGGGGCATCCGCATTGCAACAGGAGCTTTTCCAACAAGCCCAGTGGTGAGCCTTTACGCCGAGTCCGCAGAACCTCCTCTGCAATATCGGCGTGAGATTCTCTTGGCAAATTATGGTTGTGCGCTTAAATGTATGCCTAAGCACCCAACGTTCGCTTCTTTTTTCACCACCACGCTAAGAGAACGATATAGAAATAGCTCCCTTAATCCAAAGCCTGCGGGGTTCCGTTTCCAAGAGCTCCTAGTGAAGCTTGGAGTGGAACTGCCTGTGATGTTCGCCAAGGGCGAGAGACTTTACCCCCCTTGGCTATCTGGTACGCCCCATGTAGATCTTGGGATGACCATACACCAGAAGTCTACGATGCCTATTTCAAGTATCCGCACGTGTTTCTTAGAATTTTTGTCAGGTAACTCTGACCGTAGATATATTTACACCGATGGATCAAAGAACACCAACGGTGTTGGATGTGCTTATGTTTATGGAACCGAACCATATACATTCGGTTTTCCAAATAGCACTTCCATTTTTACTGCAGAGCTTTATGCAATTTATCGAGCCGTTTTGTATGTTCGCCGTCGTAAATTAGGTGACTGCCTGATTTTGAGCGATTCCCTTAGTGCACTGCAGAGCATTTGTCAGTTGTACAGCCCCCACCCTATTGTACAACGTATCCAGGATGCCCTCCATGTTTTACACGCTTCTGGTGTTGACGTGGTGTGTGCATGGATTCCTGGTCACGTAGGTTTGCCGGGGAATGAAATGGCAGATTTAGCAGCAAAGACGGCAACTACAGAACCCAGAATTATCATCTCACGTGTTACTTCGGAAGACTTTAGGCTTGAAGTGCGGAGAGCGGTGCTGTCGTCCTGGCACGACGAGTGGTCAGCTCTCCGCGGTAATAAGCTTAGAGAAGTGAAAGAACTTCCGATAAACTGGGTAACTTCCTGTCGCACATCTCGCCGTGAGGAGGTTAGTTTGGCTCGTTTAAGAATAGGGCACTGCAATTTTTCGCACGGTTACCTATTTAAAAGGGACCCTGCGCCTCTATGTCCGCTGTGTGACAACGTTTTGTCGGTTCGCCACGTGCTCCTAGAGTGTTACTCTCTAGCGCACCTTCGGGATTCTCTGCAGCTGCCTGCCAGACTTGCAGAGGTCTTAGCGGACGACAAAACAGCGGTTGATAGAGTTTTTAATTTTTTAGCGGAATGCAATATAAATTTGAGGATTTAAAATTTTTAATTATCTGTTTCTGATTTTGGACATATTTATCACCTTGTTTCATATCTGGCTATTGCCACTGCTTTTTACCTTTGTATATTTTTCTTGTTGCTAGTATTTTTATTTTTTGAGTGAAATTTATATCTGGCTATTGCCATGAGTCTGTTAAGGGCGCTGATGACCTAGAAGTTGAGCGCCCTTAAACCAAATCCAATCCTTTGCATTTCTTTGGAAGCATTTAACAAATACGTTTAAAAGCTTAAATAATTTTGATATATGACGTTTTATTTTATTTTTTAAGTATTCGTGGAAACACTCGTATCGCGCTGTAAACTTTACAAGTTGTTTTTATTCAGGGAACATATTTGACCTGAAATTTCACACAGAAGTTTAAAACATTGAATGGTTGTGTAGCAAACAGCAGGAATACAGAACTTTAAAGGAAAATTAAGGTTTACAGTAACACAAATAATAGAACTGTTGCAGAACAGACGTCAACTATCACCCCTTAAATCTGAACTGGTTTATATGTTATTATTATTACTACTATTACTTTATCTTTCTTTAAGGAATTGTTTAAACACGTCCCATAAACGCAAAAATCTGATGTGTTGTACTCGCACGACTTTCTCTACTCTTGTACTAACCATTCTTACAAAACTCTTATTCCTACATCTTCGTGTTAGTTGAGATAAACATTTGTACAAATTATCTTATTGCTTATTTCCTTGTAGCTGCAAGGGGAATGTTAGAATACAGTAGGCTTTGAGCGATAGTCATATCTTTTAAAGCTTTGAGATTCCGTTCTCTTTGCACGCTTAACATATAAAAAAATGAATAACGATGTTCCATTTCACGAAAGTTTTAAGTTTAGCAGTTATGCAAAAGTCGTGCAGAGCAAATGCGACTACAGCGGCTATAGCCATAAAATTCAAGATATGCATTTCATTTGTCATAAGAATATCTCAAACATATGACAGTTTAATCCAAATCGTTAGAGCCATTTTCAAGAAAATCAAAATTTTCGAAAACATTTCCATGTAAAGGGTGGTTTAGGGTGGGGCTATTTTCTTCAAAATCTTCGTGTCGCATCCTTGAAACACATTAAACTTAAAAACCAACTTTGGTTTTTAACCGACTTTTTGGTTTTGAGTTATGCTGTCCAAAGATTGACAGACACATAGACCTTTTTCTAAAAATGCTTTTTTTTTTTCGATTCTCTTACCATTAGAGAAAGTAAAAGAGCAATGTTACTTGTTTAAATACATGCAGAAAAGAATTTACTAATTTTTTTGTTTGTACAGAACAAAACTGATTGCTAGGCTTTTTGTTGGCTCCCCAAATTTCACAGGACCAGGCGCAACTAATTCAGACAATTTTTCGTCTCTTTCCCCTGCACCCTCTCGTGAAACTGAAAACATTTGAAGCCGGCTGTACAAGACTAGAAAAAGTCATACGTAAGATTTTTTGCGAATTTTTGCTACGTATTGCCCCTTAGAAGCGGCCTCACACAAGGAGAATTTTCAGAAAGAATATCTCATGCAGCAGAGAATAAAAGTGAAGAAAAATATGATTTGATGTTCGGAAAGTTAAAAAAATGAATGGTACGTTGAATAAGCCACTGATTCGAATCCTGCTTTGGACATTTTGATATTTATGACGTGATCCTTGTGTTCTCGGTAAGATCGTGCATTAAAGTGACCAAATGGCTATTGTGTTGGTGACTGAGTACCTTGTGTGTGACGCCATGGTTCGAAAACAGACTACGGTCATATTGTTAATAGCCCTCGCTTATATACAAGATGCATTTTTATGCGGGTAATCTTCTTAAACATCTGGGCTATTGACGAACTAAAAAGAGAAGGGAATAACAGAGGGGAAGAAAAGAATAGATACGTTAGATTTACATGACTTTCCCTACCCATTATCGTTTAATTCTATATTGTCTATCTACAAGGGGAACCCTACCGAGTTTTAACACAAAAAAGTCTGATGCACTCATATTACTTTCTCTACCCACCCTTGCACAAACCATTCTTACAAACTCTTATTTCTATATCTTCATGTTTGTACAGATAAACATCTACAGAAATTATCATATTACTAATTTTCTTGTAGGTACAACAGCGATAGTCAAATATTTTAAAGCTGAAGCCAAGTGAATAACGACCTTTCATTCGAGAAGGTTTAAATATTACATAAACAAGGAATATCTCCAAAATGGCTCATTAAAAAAATCCATAATTGTGTATTAATTGAAATCTACATTTTTCATATAGTAAGATTTGGTGTGGGTATCTCTTACGGTTTACCAGTTATGCAAGTCATCCAGGGTAAACAGGACTACATAGACTATAGCCAAAAGTTTTAAATATACATTTCATTTGTCATAAAAATATCTCCAACATTTTAATCAAAATCGTTAATTCAGGGGGGCTTCAAAACATTTTGGGCGAAATCTCGACATGGAATTTTTGGGTAGTAAAGTTTGCTAAACTTAGTAAAGTTCTCAATTTGAAGCTGTGACCCAGGGAATAGCACTTAAAAGGCTTGCGTGTGGACATTAACTATTTCCATAAATGTTTATCTCGATTAACACGAAGAAAAGTTTTCTAAACATAGTTTGTTAAAGAAAGAGTAAAGAAGGCCATGTGAATAACATGAGATTTGTTCTTTGGGTTACCTTAGCTAATATGATTTGAAATAAATTCGAAATGTAATTTAGGCATAATCTGAGCCCAGTTTGACAGTAATTTTTACTTCAAAATATACACTTTTATCAACTCCACCTTTGGGACAGAGGATGGCATTAGGGTGCCATCTAGTCTATCTGCTTTCATTATCCGTGGTTAGATGGCTCAGCATTCTCAATTAACATCTATTTTAATTTTATTGTATTATTAGGCTTTTAGACTTAAGCTGGAACTTTGGGTCGTGCTATTAAATATTCAATTCTGTATTGACCTTGATGACTGAGGGAAACCACGGGGGAAAAAAGCAACAACAACAACAAAAACGGATTGTTCGGCCCGGGATTTCAACCCAGAGCCTGACATTATCCCTATGTCATATCACTTGGAGATACTTCTAAAAGACAAAATCCAATCCATTAATTGTTTTTCAACTTAACTGCGTGCAGAAATACAGTCGTTGCCTCGCCTCCTTATATAGCGAGTGCCACAAACAACGGACACTTCTCGAATGATCTGGAAAACCTTTGACGTGCCACGCTGCTTGTTTTCACGTATTTGCTCGTGTGAGTGGTGTGGGGAAGCTTGATCTTAAACGCCTAGTATTTGGTGTGAAGTGGCTTGGCCCCGACCGTCCTTTGCTGTGACACTGTTTATTATAATTTACTCCAATTATGTGCTTTTTCTTCAAAATAAGAATTCTTAATTGTAAATTAAGAGTGCATGTGTCGATCAATATGCAAAATACTCATTTTAAAATGCAAAAACTACCTTTTCTTATCGTTATAACACAGTTTCAGGTAACAAGAGACCATTTTGTTGCTGTAAGCTGCTTTATAAGTTCAGTACGGAAGTTGCGCCGTAGTATAGTGGCAATTCCTACGTAAATGTTGTAAAACCAGAGGTAATTTGATGAAAGATTGTGCAAGAGCGTAGCGTATAGCTGAACTGCTATCAGCACATAATTCATCTACAGATTGGGCGTGTGATACGCATAACTTAATTCCTTACAACGCCATAGCAGCCTATCTTCGCCACCAGTTATGCGCCGCGTAACAGGTTTAACTCTTTTAATGTCCTATGCTTCATCAATCAACTACTAGTGTGAAACTTTTCATATTGTTTTTCTTTTTTGTGTTTCTCCTCTCTTTCTTTCTCTCTCTCTCTCTCTCTCTCTCTCTCTCTCTCTCTCTCTCTCTCTCCACTACGTACTTACAGTAAATAGGAAATATTGTATTGCAGTTATTTTTCTCTATCACTTGACGCAAACGTTCCTCTCCGTCGAAGACGTCGCCTCTAAGACCTATATCTCGTGTTTGGTGTCCGGACTAGCTCTAGCAAGAGGTCCTAATCTACAGGGTATGCGTGAGTTGTGGTAGGAATGGAACACAAACGAAGAATTAACCAACATTTATTTTGTTTGCAAATTTCCAGATTTTTAGAGAACTGCCGACGATATTTAAATAGAATGTAACTTTGTAACTTCAACTACAACGTTATAACACTTTAACTTTGTCACCCTTTAGCAACCGCCGAATTATGTATACGCGCTAGCTTACGTACAAATCCCAAATTGCACGTGCGTTTTCTTGGCTCGATTCAAGACGAGTGTGTGTTGCGTTGCATTTGTTTATGCGTCGGCGACACGAAGGAAGCAATTTCCATTGGCTAACTTTAGAGCACGTCATGGTAAGATAGGAATCAGCCCGCGGAATCGTTAGAGCTTTGTACGTACAACAATTGTAACATTATCACTCATTTAAATCTGCCTAGGCTTCCATTCTTGAAACCTTAATCTCTTCAGCTTTATTACGTCTTTCCCTTAACTATCGACTAGAATCTCCTTTTGTTTCTTTCTATTATCAATTATATATTGACATTATAATTTCGGTTTCACACTTTATTCCCCTTCTAAAACTGAACAATAAAACACAGTGTTTTCGTGTGCATAATTCAACGTCTATTCTTTTATCTACTTCATGTTAATCTACATGAACGTTTGGAAAAATCCGTGGCAGTTTTTGAGTGTCACATACACAAATTTATTCATTTTTGTCATGTCTAATCCGTTTATTATTCAATAAACATGTAACACTGGATATGAACATTTCAAAAATGAAATACCATTTCTCCATATATTTCATCTGGATTAACTTTAGGAGGTCAGACAAATAAGTTTTTGTGTGAAACCTGTGCAGTGAGTAGAGAAAGTAGTCTGAATGTAATATGCTTACTTTTTGTTAGGGGTTAGGTAATTCTGGATGCCCTACTGCTTTATGCTGAATGCACCACGCCATCTTTAGACATTTTCCTGGGAAAAACGAATGGATAGCTTTTGTTTTCAACACAATCAGCTCTTTCGCATTTTAAAGACCCCAGAGAGTGGTATCGTGGAGGTGAAAAGAATGGGTTTGACTATTTACATCTTCCGGACTTAATTGAAATTCGTTCTAAAACTATCTATCACTTCTATCGGAGCTTACGACGTCGACCATGAACAGAAAATCACGTTTAGTACCGTGTCAGACTAACCGTTTAAAAACAGTGTAGGTAAAGCTGTAAGAAAATTCTAAAACTTCAACTTTTGCTCCACTTTTCTGACGGGACAAATCGCCCAAGTAATAATATTAATATCTTACTGATAATAATCTAATCCTAATAATGATTATATTAAAAATAAGAAAATAAAACACGGAGAATTGCAAGGAGAGGAATATGAACAGCAATATAAATAAACATATCAATAATATTCAGAAGTCATGCATGTAAAAAATAGCGAAGCGACCATTTACGGTTGTTAAACAATGCAAACAAAAGGTCCACCAATGAGAAACGTAGAACTGCCGATAGGAGAGCAGTAATTGTACGAAAAAAAAAAAAAAAAAACCGGAAGGCTAGCGCTCCACATCAGTCATTTTAAAACTCAGGTCGACAGAAAAGTTACGTGGCTCTCCCAAGAGAACATTACACAGTCTTTGAAACTCACAAGAATGCATAAATTGATAACACATTTAGTAAACACGATTCCTAAAATAAAGTCAACTAAGGGCTGATCACTCGTAAAGCCTTGATCCACATTGAGGTCTTGTTAAAAAAATAGTTGCTCAAATAGTTTTAATATCGTTTAAAACGTATGAATAGAACGAGCGATAGATTTGCCTACTATTCATTTTAAAAGAATGCAGTTCATCTTTGCTATAAGAATCTTAAACTTAATCTGCTTCTAAATCGTTTTTACTAAAGCGGAAAACTTATACAGGCGTAAAATCACGTTCGTCCAAAGTGGTCGAGCTAAGCACGACTGGTCTGCCGTAAAATTCACCAGCAAGTGTCTGTAGTCTGAGTCCACGCTAGGTTAGCTCGCTCAGAGACCTTCTTTTGTATTTCTAGTTCTAATAATCCCAGCTTAAGTGACTTTACAAGGATAGTTAACTATCCAAACCAGGTTTCCCAGGAAGCTTACACCTAATTTTCACTACCTGGTTGCGTTTACTAATGATTTCTCTCAACACGGAATGTTAATGAGCTATTTCTCTGTAGAATTATTGCGATTATTTCCTTTAGTGACTCTAAATTCATTAATACTATATTTCTTGCCATCAATAATTACAGTATCACTCGACAGAGTGCGAGTATAAAGGAAAACCTACCAGAAACAAACCTTTATCTGAGTAGTAGTGGTAGTGGTAGTCGTGGTGTGGTGTTCGTAGTGATCGTAGTGGTAATAGTGGTTCAGGCTGTGGTAGTGAAAGTGAAAGTGGCCCCCTAGCCTTAAACGAAGTAATTCATATAAGCATGATTGTTAAAGGCCGGACGAAATTAACTATCATGCATTTAAAGCAGAACGTCAAGAGTTTAATCTCAGCAAATACAATCAAATGTAAAGGATGGGGAGGACCCACGTAAAATAACCAGTGAAATGCTACGCCTGTGTGATGACGCGGTTACATTAGACTAACATTTTATGGATTTTGATTTTTTGAAAAAGAAAGGTGTTCCTTTTACTCGCGAGTCTTCAAAGATGTATTTCTTAATATCGAATTTTTGGGTGGGATACTACAGCTTCTCTACTAATTATGTATGTAGCAGACAAAGGAATAGAAGGTTAAACATGTTCCAGAGAGTGCAACAACGCCAGCAATGCATCTAGAGGGTACTAATTCCATTAGCATTTATATTCGGCATATCATGCAAGGCTATTTAGAACTAAAGCTTGTCTCATAAAACAAACATGCTGTCAACCGTAAGTGAAATAAGGCCAATTTTCTCCTCGCCACCTGTGGATACGTCCGTGCTATTTATTAACATCTGCATTTTGTTACAGTCCTTCTCACTTGATATACATGCAGCATATTTTTCCGGAGAGTGCACTTGTATGTTCGAAAGCTAGGCGTGAATTACGCAAATGCTGATGCCATACGGCGATTTCATGTATATGGAAATATATACGTGCACACACACATACACAGCCATGCAAACAGACGCATTTATGGGAACCAGTATTGCAGTACCGTGTACCACCAAAACAATAAAATAATGACAAGGCCAGGCTTTGAAAAGACCAGGTGCTTTGTTCCTGGTCATATATGTGCAAATTGCAGTCTCAAATGCTGGGAACATAAAACAAACTGATTTACACTTGGCCTTGCAGCAAAAGATTAAGTTGGCTACACCTGAGATGTATATTTAAGTATGACATGCTGCTGGTATGTGAAACATCGATGGCAAAATCTGATATGTTGCACTAACCTTTCTCACCAACTCTTATTCCTGTATCTTTTTCGTCTTAGTTGAGATAAACATTTGTAGAAATTATGTTATTGCTTATTTCACTATGCTTTGAGCGATAGTCAAATCTTTTCAAGCTTTCAAATTGTTCTCTCCACAGAGTTAACATATAAAAAATGAATAACGATATTCCATAATTTCTGGAATATCCTCCGAAGACCTCTTCTTGACCTCTTCTTTCTGGATGATCTTTTCTAAACGGAAGTCGCCATTCGTTTGTTTACGTCTTGACCATGCAAGGGGAATGCAATGACAAAGCCATTACAAAGCGACCAGCTCTTAAACGACTGTACTCCTATATCTCCATTGCATAAAGTAGAGAGAAAAATAACACTTTGTAATGAAAGTTTATGAAGAGTGATTAGGAAAAGCAATGTGAATATAGCACATCATTCTTTTTAATATGCTTCATGTTCCTTTGTGCTTATTCGTAATCATTTACTGAGCAATAATTGCATATTTCCATTCAGCATATTCCATGCATCGAGTAGATGATAAACTTCTTTTTAATTTTAAAATAAATATTTAAGCAAGGTCTTTATTGTGGAGAGCCCCATATCGTTTCTTAATAAGGTTCCAAGTTAGCAGAATAAAGTATGGAGCAAAATTAAGCCATAAATTCAGCAGTATTTTATAAAGAAATCGTGACGTTAAACTTTCGTGTTCTGTGGGTAGATATTTTACAGATGAAAATGGAGTACTTTCTGATAAAACTTCCTCTAAACTAGGAAGCGCTATAACACCTGCAGTTTGGACAAATACTGGGTTTACAAGCATGTGTTAACCGATAAACGTCATAAATTTACAACCGAGCAATAGTAGAAAATTATCATTGTATAGTGCGAATGAGACCGCCTCCGTAGCGCAGTTGGTAGCGCGCGGAGGACCCAAGTTCGATCCCCAGTGCCAGCATGGGGATTTTTCCCCTGCTGGGAGGTCTGGCACGGGGTGCACTCAGCCTCGTTAACTCCCGTGGGGGGGGGGTGTCGGGGCTCTGACCACGTACTACCCTCCAGTACTGCACCCCACCAATGACACCTGTGGTGGGCAGAGGTGGAGGACGTAGCGGCTGGGCGGCAAGCCTTAGCCCTTCATGAGCTGGGGTTTAGTTAGTTTATAGTGCGAATGAAGTTACAACGCCCAGAATGATACTTTAGGGAGAATGTATATCATAAGATCCTTAAAATGTGACCTTAAAGTTAAGAACTTTGGTTAATGGTATGAGCATATTTTAAAACTTAACAGGATAAGTACTGCCTATTTTAGATATTTTTAGTGCATTCATATCTAATATATAGTTATAATTTAGTGAGAAATCTGTGTACTTCAATTTAAGCGGTTATGAATATCTGACTGCACCGCAAACACCATGGTCTTTAGTGCCAAGAAAATTCTCGTTGGGACGGACACGCATCTAAACGAACACTATGTACTTCGTGAAGTGTTTCTTCCCTTGGGTAACTATTTTGACTTTTGTTACCATCTTTGGTGAATTTGAAGGCTAAGTTATAAATATAGTGGTCACATTGAGATCGCCCTGCATTCAATTCCCGCGGCCAGCATTTCGGGTTTTTCGGAGTTTTCCTAGGTTGCAAGCCGAATGTTGGGAAAGTTAATTATTTCCCTCGAATTTCCTATCTCTATGTCACCTCATTTCTCGCCTCCATTCTCCTAGAGGTAGCAAGAATCGGCGTTGCATGGCAGGGAAAGAGAATGTTCTCTGTAACCTTTGCCCCTCGGACCGGAGGCGGTCTCCGAGTTCCGGACCCTCTGTGTAAGCCTTAAGGGGAGGAGAGCCGGAAGTACAAGCTGTCAACTTGGAGTTTCAAACTGTATGACCCTACCCTATGTCCCCTCTCATTTGATTGCTCCCTCCCGGGGGCGCTCCTTCAAAAGATCGGTCCCTATTTCGAATCCTGTCGAACCCTGAGCTTTTCGAAGTATTTCTTTCTTCGTTACACAGAGCATCTATATGTTTGCATAACTCATTATCTGAAAATGATATATGTAACAGTAATTAGAGGTAAGCAAGCATAAAACTGGACAAACGATACACAGAGCACGATCAGCTAATAGATTTCAAGTTCTGCTTTATCAATATTACGTGTTGGGGACTAAAACAAGGTGTGCAAGTAAATTGAAATGTAGACGGCAATACCAGCTGGCATTTGTGTACGTGAAATCATGATAATGAAGCGGAAATATGTATAGGAGCCAATACCCGCAGGTACTGCCAACGCGAAAACAAGTAATAAGTTATTACTCTACTTAGGGAAAACCAAACCTGCCTTCAGAAACCATTAATACCTTAATATGAGCTCTTTTCTGACCCCTTCTAGAAAATAACCATAGATAGGACCTTACGAATATTCGAGTAAGCAGTTTTAGATGATTCACGTGGTATCAAGCTGTTACACATAAAAATATCTTAGTTATTTCTCTATTTAATATTGTATTGCATTCCATGCTGAGAACTCACTAGCAAGTTTTAAGGTCCCTGTGCTCGTGGGTAATTCAAAAACGAAAAGTCGGTTAAATAAGTATCTTGGTGTTTAAATTTTACATTTTTCAATGAGGGAACACGAAGATTGTAAAGAAATTCGCCCCACTTCAAGCTGGAAAATTTTAATTTTCTCAAAAATGGTTTGTCATTGTCACTGCCGGTATTTGAGATATTTTCATAACAGGTGGAATGTATATCTTTAATTTTCTGGAAATAGCCTCCTAAGTAATTTTCATTCTGAATGACTTTTGCATAAATGGTTACCCGTAAAAGGTAGACAAAAACTTACTGTAGATCTTGTCAAAATATATAATTTATATCGGATACACGTTTTCTAGGGTTAAGTTATTTGTTCGACGTTTTCAATAGAGACTTTTCTGAGATAGTAAATATTTCAGATACGCCCTTATAACATCAAAACAGTTAAACTTTAATATGAAATAGCTGTGAAAATCATTGTGGAGCTACAAGACAAAATTGATGGTTTCAAACATTCCCCGAAATAACTGCCTTTTGCTTCCCTAAGCTAAATCGTTTCGACTAAACTGAGTTTGAAGCTAGCTTTGCAAGGATAGCTAACCATCCTAACAAGTTCCCAGAAACTTCAGGACTAATATTCACTACCTGGTAGCGTTTACTAATGATTTCTCTGAATACGAATTACTAATTACCTACTTCTCGGTTAACTTTAGCTTGTTACTGTTTATATTGATTCTGCTTATATATTATTTTATGGTTATTTCTTTTAAATCATTTCATGGTTATATAAATTGTTTTGCTCTTTTCTGCTGACAAAGCGTCCCAAAATATTTCACAGCAATAAAGTTACACCTGTATAGTGAATTGGATATCGTCGAGCTTATCAAAGTTAACAATGGATACTCGCTAGAGTGCTTATGAAACGAATGAAAGATACCCATATGGCTCCTCCACTTCTCCCCAAGTTCTGGTACACTGGTGGTCTGTTTTATCATTGAATTTTTAAGCATGGGCAGATAGTAACAGCATTTGTTCAGAGGGAAGAAATGCAGCAGAAGTCTCGTTTTATGCAGGTCTCTAGTGAGCCACTTTATAAAAGTACCCCAGTGAAAGCAGTATAATAAGAACTTCCTTACGCTAACTCCCGAATTGTTTGCGATGTTTGTCTTTGAGAGCCGCCTAGCTCGTTATACTTTAGTATACCAGAAATCCTTTCTTTTGTTACTCGCTAAACGAGGTAGTGACGTCAGACACACCCACATTTTCGTCCGCAAGTCGCTTTTCTTTCACCTCAGGTAACTCGCCAGAAGAACAGAACGTTTTCTGAGAATTCTCATAATCCAGGGACCCCTCGGTATTGCTTCTGCAATTACACACTTCTTTCTTCACTTCTTTCGTGTGGGCGACTTTAAGAATGGGAAACCGCTATTAATGGACAACAGACGTTGGAGTCTTTTCTCGTGAAAGTGGCAATAAATTAATATGTTAATGGCAGGATGTCATAAAACACGACAGGTGTGCCAACATTATAACACTGGGAATGCTATAGCGGAATATGTGCCTTCCGTAGGGTGCCAGGCGCGTAACCTCCATTTAGAAAGTTTGAAGAAATCAGTTTTAGTCGGATAGACTCACAGATCTTCCATTATTTATCGTATTTATTTTTCTATTTATTTAATTAGTTTTTTTATTCCTTCGGGATGTCTATTGGCGGCGAAATCTCGATATTGTTTGCAATACAAGGTCGCGCCGTGACCGAGCGTTTAGACCGTTCGCCTACCACCTAGGTGGCCCGGGTTTGATCCTAGGGACACGCATGTAGTATTTGTGGTGGACGAAGCGGCATCTGAGTGGCTTTTCTCCGGATTCCTCATTCCAGCAACTGTTCCATTATCACCTTTCAAATCTTCCATTACGCCTGCATTTCATATTATCCTCTTCCTCACTATCATACCTGGTGCTTGGCTGACCACCCGCTTCCAGATCTTCACTCTAGCGGTCCATAGATGAACCATTTCGGAGATATTCCTTGCTATTTGTGAGAGTTTTGGAAAACAAATTTTCGTAAAATGGAACATCGTTATTCATTTTCTATATTAGTCGAATTTGAAAGCTTTAAAACATTGGACTATCACTCAAAGCCTACTGTATTTCCATTTTCTCCTTACACCTACAAGAGAATAAGCAATAAGATAATTTCTGCAAATGTTTATCTCAACTAACACGAAGACAGAGGAATAATATTTTGTAAGACTAGTTAGTACAAGAGTACTGAAACTCATGTGAGTGGAACACATCAGAACTTTTTGTGTTATGCTGTGTACTACGTCAACCATACGAAAACATATTTGCTGTACTTTAAAAGCAAAGCTTTAAATTATGGATTTTTTGTGATTGAATTATTCGGAATGTTGAATTTGCGGGGTTCGAATTATCGGGGTCCTACTGTATATCAAATTTAGAGGAATTTATGTAGTTTATGTATACATCTGCGTGCAGTAAAATAGACAAAAGACACAGATAAGTGAGGTTAGAGTAGCGAATTCAACTTTGCATCATAACAGCATTAAGAGGAAACAAAAAACCATTCAGTGGTGTGTGAGCTTAATATAAGCGTAGGTTAACAACCAAAGGGGACACCTCGTGCACTACGAGCTACATAGATTTATTATGGCTACCACCCCCACAGGAGGAAAGGATAAAGTGAAGGAGCCTCGGTGACCCGTCCTGCTGCTGGAGTGGTCTGGTCAGAGCAACGAACAACCGCTCAACTAAGCAGCCCTCTAATTAGCAAACATTCGCCTCATCTGTATACCAGGATACTCGGGACACTGAATGAAGCGAAAAAGCAAGAAACTCGTGGTAGACGAAGCAATTCCAGCTTTTCGGCAACCAATCAAGAAAGACCACGAAAAACCAAGAATCAAACCCGCGATCTCCCAAAATGCGAACCTCGCCCTGGAGCCATCTCCATCGGTGAATATTCACTGTAAGGTTATGTTATATTTCTCCCTTTCCTTGTCTCTCGCCGCACTTTAAAAGAGAATATCATTAATTACGCGTCAAAGAACCGGGGACGCATTTGCATAATCTTGAATTTATTTCACAGATTACCACGCAGACCTATTATATTGGTATGGGGAATTAAACACCCAAAAGGAAAGTTACAACCAAAATCCAATAACAGACATGAGGATAATCGATCTTTTCAGAAGCGTGGTACTCCTGAGGCACAAGGGCGACAATGGAGACTTTTAGAAAATCAAACAAGGGTCATCTTTAGAACATTTTATTTTATTTTTCATAATATTCTTCTTTAATATCAATATACTTTTGCATTCGATGAACCTAATCCTTAAAAAATGATGTCACTCTTCATCTGAGGACGAAAAATCTGAGGTGTTGCACTCATATGACTTTCTCTACTCTTGTACTAACTATTCTTACAAATTTTTATTCCCATTTCTTCTTCGTGTTAGTTGAGATAAACATTTGCAGAAATTATCTTCTCTTTGCACGGTTAACATATGAAAAATTATTAATGATGTTCCCTTTGATAGAAGTACAAGTTCTCCAAAACTCACACGAAGAATAAGGAATATTTCCGAAATGGTTCACTGTACAAAAAAATTTAGCCGTTGTGTGTTTTAGCAAGATCTACATTTTTTTGTAGACTAAGATTTGGTCTATCTTTTACGGTTTACCAGTTATGCAAAAGTGATTCGGAGTAAATAGGACTAATTGGGCTATAGCTAGAAAATTCAATATATATATTTCATTTGCTATGACAATATCTCAAATTAATGACATTTTAGTCAAACTCGTTAGAGCCATTTTCAAGAAAATTAAAATTTTAAAAAATTGTTCCATATAAGGCCAGTTTAGGGTGGAGGAGTATTCTTCAAAATCTTCGTGTCGCATCCTTAAAGCATGCCAAACTTAAATACCAACTTTGGTTTTTAAGCGATTTTTCGTTTTTGAGTTATGCTGCACACACACACACACACACACACACACACACACACACACACACACACACACACACACACACACACACACACACACACACACACCCGCGCGGACCTTTTTTCTAAAAATGGTATTTTTGGATTCAGGGGGCCTCAAAACATATTTCCGCTGAAATCTCGAGATAAAGTTTTTGGGTGGAATACAATACTTCCCCTACTTGCGTATTATAGAAAGTAAAAAGGTGATTGCACACATTTCATTTTAATTTTTGGAAACAAAAATTAAATCCCAATGTGGCAGGTTATTTTTTTCTTTTGGAAGTTTATCACTTTTTTAAAAGTTTTCTGTAAGCAGATACTTGTGTATCAGTTGGCAGTAACAGTACGTCTAGCTTCTAATTCTATAAAATAGCAATAGAATTTGTATCAGAAGAAAAAAGTCAACAAGCAATTTTTTATTAACTCTGCGAAATCTTTGGACTTTTGTAGGCTTGGATTCTGTTTCAAAGACCCATCAAGTTGATTGAGTTTTCTTTCCAGATCATAACAATAAATCCAAGTCATCACCAATAGCAATATTCCCAACCAAAATGTCGTTTATGAATTTTTTGAAATTATGCACCAACCAATGCTTTGTTGTTTTTGATTGGAAATCACTATGTGGAATCCATCGAAGTTTTCTTATGTCTAACTTTCGATGTAAAATATTCATATGTAAATTCATAATATATACGTCATCTTATTCAAGAATTGCTAGCGTAGCGGCAATATTTTCATCAGTACTAGCAGTTCTTAAGCGTCTTTCAAGACATCCGTTACCAATTTCGTTTCAGTTCGCAGTATCAAATACGAATTGTTGACTTAGGTTGGGTTTCTTTACCAGTGGCATTTCTAAACCAACCTTCAAGTGGTTTAGGCGTTAATGATGACTTGAATTCGTAAAAAAATCATACCGCGAGCATTTTCTTTGGTCAAAATTAATTTATGGGTGAACACAAAATCTTTAACCTTTTGTTAGGCGCGTGGTTTGGAAGAACATGGTTAGTTTGGCGGGGCCCAGTAGGCCCTCACTACGTTTTTGTATTGCAATCCATGCAAAGAAAATAAATTGCGACTTTTAGGTACAAAACCTGTATTTTTAATTTTTACCTTCTCTACTGGTAAGTAGGGGAAGTATTGTATTCCACCCAAAAATTCGATGTCAAGATTTCACCGGAAATACATGTTTTGAGGCCCCCTGAATCCAAAAAAAGCATTTTTAGAAAAAGGTCCGTGTGTGTGTGTCTGTGTGTCAGTCTGTCAGGCTGTCAGTCAGTCTGTGGACAGCATAACTCAAAAACGAAAAGTCGGTTAAAAACCAAAGTTGGTATTTAAGTTTAATGTCTTTCAAGGATGCGACACAAAGATTTTGAAGAAAATATCCCCACGCTAAACTACCCTTTACATGGAAAATGTTTCGAAAATTTTGATTTTCTTGAAAATAGCTCTAACGATTTTTATTAAAATGTCATATGTTTGAGATATTTTGATGACAAATGAAATGTATATCTTGAATTTTCTGGCTATAGCTCCTGTAGTCGTATTTACTCTGGACGACGTTTGCATAACTGGTAAACCGTAAGAGATAGACCAAATCATACTATACAAAAAATGTAAATCTTGCTAAAATACACAATTTATGTCTCAATAAATCTTCTTGTAGGTTGAACCATTTCGGAGATATTCCTTGTTATGTGTGTGAGTTTCGGAAAACTTAAAAGCTTGCGTGAAATGGAACATAGTTGTTTATTTGTTTATATGTTACGTGCGCAAAGAGAACGGAATCACAAAGCTTTAAAAGATTTGACTATCGCTCAAAGCCTACTGTATTCTAATATTCCCCTTGCGCCTACAAGGAAATAAGCAATAACATAATTTGTACAAATGTTTATCTCAACTAACACGAAGTAGATATAGGAATAAGAGTTTGTAAGAATGGTTAGTTCAAAAGTAGAGAAAGTCATGTGAGTGCAACACATCAGATTTTTTTAGTTCAGTTCAGTTGAACTTGAGCGATCTGAATAGGTGTTCTGTGATCAGAAGTGAGGTTATAATAGCGATGTGTTCGTATAAAAACTATAACGTTTAAATAAATTTAAGTGTCTCCCTGGCCCCTAGCGACTAAATGACAAACTATTCGAGCAAATCGAACAAAGTACACAGCAATCAACTTTCAAAAATTTAAAACGTAGCCGCCAATTACAATAATTTGTATTGTTTCTATAGACATGGCATTCTAAAATTGTTCACTGGTGCCCTTGCACTTGAAGGGCGAGTATGTGGTGTTTATTTAGCAGAGTTTCCGAACTCGAAATCTCTCCAGAACAGGTTCTTGCTTTCGTTCATAATCATTAATCATTAACACTTTACATGGCACGGATCCAAAGATACCATTCCATCCTAATATAAAACAAATACAACAACAAAAAATGTTAAATCCCAGAGCAAATATCCTTTCAGCGTTGTAACTCCCCTACTTTGTCACAGCCCTGTTCACACAACCTCTCTGAGCCGTGTAAAGTGTTGACTAACGACACCTATATGCGGACGGAACTAGTTTCAACAGTTTAGACGTACGTACGTACGTTCCTTTACATCCGGTTGTTGATGTGGCATGCTACAAAAGATAGCAGTTCAAACGGTTCGGCTTGAGAGAGACACCGGGAGCTTTTTCAGTTAGCACTTGAATGTAATATTTTATGAGGTGGCGAGATGAGGTAGGTAGTTCATTTATCAAAACACGTTTTTTCTTAGCAAATAAAGGGATGGCCGGTGGGCTTCCATAGAAAGTGCGGTGAATGAGAGAGGAAGAATGGTAGTCGAAGGGGAAGGAGATTCGTGTAACTTCCCGTAGACCCTTCTGCTCATAAAACAATGCAATCTCTTTCACTAAGCTTTACTTTCTCTCAAAATCCAACAGAGACAATTTTATATTAAAAGTTTCCTGGTGCATTGCACCCATGACTTTACACTCAGTATTCTACGAGCAATTCTTCTCTTTATACCTAAACATTTGAAGCCACACTTCATTGTATGACGCACTAGATAAAGTGACAGAGTTTGAAAAGCCTTTCGCTCATTTGTTTTAAAATTCCGTCTATCTGTGCTTGATCACTAGGTGAAAATTACTAATGGTTTCCCATTTCAGAAAACAGGAAATAACAAACCAATAACAAGGAACTTAACGAAAAAGGTTAACAACCCCGTAGAAGAGTATTATCTGCATTGAGGTGTACTTTTTCTTCTTAATTGTATTCCATCCAAAAATTCGATGTCGAGATTCCACAGAAAAGTTGTTTTGACGCCCCCTAAATACAAAAAAAAAAAAAAAAAAAAAAAAAAAAAAATATTTGAAAAAGGTGAGTGTGTGTGAGTGTGTGTGTGTGTGTGCGCGCGCGCACGCGCACGTGTGACTAACAGCCTGTGGCATAACTCAAAAACGAAAAGTGGACTAAAAACCAAAGTTGGTATTTAACTTTAATGTCTATCAAGGATGTGACACGAAGATTTTGAAGAAAAGTATTCCACCCTAAACTATACTTTACATGGAAAATTTTTCGAAAATTCTTGAAAATGGCTGACGATTTTGATTAAGATGCTATATGTTTGTGATATTTTTATGACAAATGAAATGTATATTTTGAATTTTCTGACTATAGCCTAAGTAGTCTGTTTGCCCTGGATGACTTTTACATAACTGGTAAACCGTAATAAATAGGCCAAATCTTACTATATAAAAGTAGTAGATCTTCCTAAACACACAATTTATGCCGAAATAATTTTAACTTTCGTCAAGTGAAACATCATTATTCATTTTTCATGTTAGCCGTGCAAAGAGAGCGAAATTTGAAAGGTTTAAAGTATTTGACTATCGCTCAAAGCCTACTGTTTTCCCATATTCCTCTTGAATTTACAAGTGAATAAGCAATAAGATAATTTCTGCAAATTTTTATATCAATCAACAGGAAGATATAGGAATAACAAGAATAGAGAAAGTCATGTGAGCGCAACACATCAGATTTTTGTGTTGTGTTTTCATCTATCGCTTAAGGTTACCAGTCATACAAGAGCATAAAAAATTCCTTTCGAACCAAATGAACTTCACAGTCAAAAAAAGTTGAAAACCCTTCGATGTAAAGGGCAGTTTGCGGTTGAGGAATTCTCTTAAAAATGTTTGTCATATTTTGGAGGTTACTGAACCTAAATACCAATCTTAGTAGATATTTACCCCAGTTTTCGTTTTTGAATTGTGCTGTTTACACTCACCCACACATACAATGGACAGTTCTATAAAAAAGGGTATATTTCTCGATAGATATCGAAGTTTTGGGTGGAATACAATACAATGTCGAAGCAGACGAAGTAATAAGATTTGTTAAAAATACTTTGTAAAACACAAAAATTTAAATTCTATTCCCCGATTCACTCGCAACAAAGTGTTCTTTCTGTTTTCTATTATTGAGCTTTAAATTGATCGCATGGAATTGTGCTTTTTCTAAAATCGCCTTCTCTAGTTACAGGGGCCCCAAAATATGTATTTCCGGTGTAATGTTGACATCGAATATAGGATTAACTGCTTGACGCAGGAGCTATCGCCAAGTTTTGGTGGTAATAATAAGTTTGGTGCTAAGTATAAACATGTTAACTGCAATCGCCAGATCATCATCTTCTTGAAGTTTCACTTTCTCGAACGTTCCGGAACTGTGCGGAAACTCTTTAAGGCTATATGAGCAAGTGTGTGAAGATTTGAGTATTGTTACTACAACGGATTCCGTGTCTTGTGTTTGAATCTCCAGCGAGTGAACTGTTCGGAAGAAGAGGCTACGTCGGGTGTGTTATGCTGCTACGTCGCAGAGGAATTGAAGTAAATATAAAAACTAAGTGAAGTGATAGCAGTTGAACTAGTTGACAATAGTGAGGTATACAATGATTTAGAAAAGATTAAGTAGATTTAAGTGACAGATTTTATTGTTAACTTTTGTTTATAATTAACTGTATGATAGATAAATCAGATTTCACATTATGCAAAGTTTGTATTACCCTACCTCAACCAGAGTTGTAAATCTGGGGTTAATGTGACGAAAGCCAGTGGCGCCATGAAAGTTGGCTGTGCGAAAAAGCAGTCGAGTCGGTTTACACAACCTGATCCTAGGTGTGGCAAATTGACGCGATTAAAAATACAGTTGGCGCAGGAATAATAACAACCTCAGTCTTAATAGACCGTGTGCCCACGCGCTGTGCAGATGACATGAGCAGATTCTGTAACATTTGTCAAATATGAAACAGAGGGCGGAAACATCAACACAACCTTAGCGAAACGCACCGTCGCTCTTCAGATGTTTCATCCCGTCTAACAGTGAGATACTAACCCGATATTTACAGCAATTCCAAGCATTTAAGGCGCCGTTTGCATCATTATACTTTTACTAGCTGAAATACCCGGCGTTAAAGAGGTAAATGCTTAGGATACCGTAGACAACAAAAAGGAATAAATAAATAACTAATCTGATATGTTGCACTCACCTGACTTTCTGTACTTTTGTACTAACCATTCTTACAAACTTGTTCTTTTCTTCGTGTTGAGATAAACATTTGTACAAATTATCTTATTGCTTATTTCCTTGTAGGTGCAAGGGGAATATTAGAACACAGTAGGCTTTGTGCGACCGATAGGCTTTAAGATTCCGTTCTCTTTGCATACTTAAAATATAGAAAAATGAACAACGATGTTCCATTTCACGAAAGTTTAAAGTTTTCCGAAACTCACACACATAACAAGGAATATCTCCAAAATGATTCAACCTACAAGAAAATGTATTTGGACATAAATTGTGTATTTTAGCAAGATCTACATTTTTGTAGAGTATGATTTGATCTATCTCTAACGGTTTACCAGTTATGCAAAAGTCGTCCAGAGTAAATACGACTACAGGGGCTATAGCCAGAAAATTCAAAATATACATTTCATTTGTCATAAAATATCTCAAACATGTGACATTTTAATCAAAATGGATAGAGCTATATTCAAGAAAATTAAAAGTTTTGAAAAAGTTTCCATCTAAAGGGTAGTTTAGGGTGGAGCTATTTTCTTCAAAATCTCTGTGTCGCATCCTTGAAAGATATTAAACTTAAATATCAACTTTAGTTTTTAACCTACTATTCGTTGTTGAGTTATGCGATCCAGACTGACACACAAACACACACACACACACACACACACACACACACACACACACACACACACACACACACGGAGCTTTTTCTAAAAGTGTTTCTTTTTTTTATTTATTCAGGAGGTCTCAAAACATATTTTCGGTGAAATCTTGACATCGAATTTTTGGGTGGAATCAATACTTCCTTCTACTTACCAGTAGAGAAAGTAATAAAAATTTGGGTATGACAGTATGCAAAAACACACTGTTAAACCCAAATACTACAGGAAGAAAAGCGAGTAGAGAAAGCCATATGAACGTAGTGTGTTGCATTTTTTGACATTTGGTGGAAGAGGCGGGGCTCTATAATGAAGAAAAAAGAGGGGGAAGAGGAAGGATAAGATACACCTCACATAGAAAAGTCACGTTTTCATTTTCTTTATAGTTGTCTCCAAATTGTTAATGCCTATGATAGAAAAGATTGCAAATGCCTTGTCCGGTGTTGTTTTTGCGTGATTTAGACATTTTTTATTTCTGCACAAAACCACGTATGTACCTGTTACTGTGGTCAGAGAAAGCGACACGGAACCTGCACTTGAAGACAACATGACAAGGTGCAATGGATATGCGCACAGGGGGTGGGGGTAGGGGAGGAAGCTCCGACGGTACTGCCTAAAGTCCAGTTGCAGTGCAACCCAATTTCTGTACATAGCAGATGGAGGTAATTACATTGCACCCAGAAATTCTATACCGAGATTCCACTAGAAGAACACGTTTCAAGGTCCCATGAATGCAATTGGTATTTATGTTCAGCTTCTTCCAAGGATGTCACACGAAGATGAGGGAGAAGGATGACCAATTCCGGATGACGACGGACGCAAGCATGGACTGGGTTCCTAACATTTCCAGTTTGAGCGCATCTGACGACGCCCGACGCCACACAACAGGCCCTAACCCTGAGTAGTCATTCCTGGTGGGGCCCCACAGGGTTGCGGGTTCTGCTGGGCAGCTCAAACCGACCTGAGGGAAGAATTTACAGAGCGCACATGCACCACCTAGCCCAACCCTCCTACAACCATGAACCAGCTGGCAAAGAAGAAAACGAGTACGAGAAATAATGGACATGAAAGACGTGTCAGAAGAGGAACCACTTTGGTATTCGCCTATCGACCAGCGGAAACTGTGAAAGACTGGGCAGTCACCAGGATCGAACCTGGGACCCTCCTCGCAAAGCAGTAGCTTATCCCGCTCTAATACGCCTGGATACGTCGGTATGTCCCTGGAGAATTTTGTTGTATTGACTCAATCTACCGCAATGCGGGCACGAAGAATGTATTCATTTTGGGAGCTTTAACTGCCCTATAAAGGTTACTACAACACCCCTTTTATTTTTAATTACAGCGTTGCGGGAAGTAAACAAGGGTATCAACCATTCGTGGACACAAGGGACTCGGGAAACGTGGACTGGAAAATCTATAAGTGGCAAGCCTTATACCTAATTTGGGTACTCTTGAAAGAGATTAACTTTCGTGTAACACTTAAATGTAATGCAGAACTCAGGTAAGGTTAAGTATTGTTTACAATTAATAAATATTTGTTCGAGAGAAGCAGTCGCTATTACGTCCTTTCCACCCGAAGTTGTGAATCTCTCCTTGTATCTGCAGTATATCATCTGCAACTATTCTGGTATGGGTTTGTTGTGACACGATAGGTGCCCCCTATGAAGTCATTCCGAGCGAAGCTTATGTAGAATCTGTAAGGGAGGAATGTGTTCTCCATGTGTAAAGGTTTAGGTGTAACATTCACATGGATTTTAAAAACACTTAACTATTCTTAGAAATGTTGTTGCATTCACATGATTTTCTCTACTCGCTCTTGTAAAATTATTCTTACAAACGCCAATTCTTTTACTTACTTTTATTGTATATTTTCTTGTAGGATTAGAAATAATGAAATATAGTAGTGTAATCCTCTAACACATACTGTTGCCATTTGGTGACAGAATGCTTACTCAAAGTATTTTAATATTGTAATAGTGTGTTATTTTATTCTTCTATTATATTGACATTTAACAAAAACAAAGAAAAAATGAATCATAAATTCATAAATTTATTCCCTAATTATTCCATTTCCTGACAACCAGAGTGGCAGAACAGAAATGAGGGATTTCCAGCCGGCCTATTTGTAGAAGTTCGAAAAAGCTCCGTGTTACGTCAAGCGTAACTATATAAGGAGGCGAAGCATTGAAAGGAGTGAGTAGAGAGTTACAGTCAAGTGAGATAACAAAGGAAGATAGCGAAGCAGTTGTGAGTGTTGAATGTATCATCAGAGTTAAGAGTTTGAGCGACAAAGTGAAAAAAGACTGAGTCGAGGTTACGAGAAGAAAACAGTTGTGAGTTGTGATATCACGAAAGACCGTAGACTTAACGTCACTAAAAGAACTGTATTTGTGATAACATTTTGGAGCGAAAACAAATTGACAGAAAATATAATTGGGCTCTTTGTCATCTTTGTCACACTGGTGGCAGAGGTGGGATGTGTCGAATTGTGGATTTTGTTCTAATATTTTCAAGATTGACAGCATTATACAAAAAAGAATGACAATCATTAGAGCGCATCTATTTCTTTCCCTTAGTAGGAGAGAAAAAACAAAATAACGAAGTAGTAAACAAAGAATTTGACGTGGCAGCAGTGGAGGAGAGTTCCGGAAAGAAACAAATTAACTAATCACATAGCAGGCGTCTGCAAATGAGCTTACCAAAGACTGCGCACACACAGCAAAAGTGCTAAAAAGGGAATTCGGGCATTTGGAAAGCGAGGGGGAACAGAACACATAAAACGAATAACTGTTTAAGCTCATTTCCCCCTTTGCACCGCCTTTTATGTCCAGCTTTTCCTGCAAATAGGTTTCGATGCTGTAAAAGGACTTAAAATTTCTTTCTTCTTTGCTTCCGAAGCTAAGATTAAAAAGGCAATCTCCATTTTCACATTAATTCCATTTGTACTCTTTAGGAAAGAACAAGAATGATTATAAGAACCCGGATTTAGAAGTTTCTCCAGCTCACTTTTAGCTCGTGTCTTTGATCCCTGAGATATTAAAGCACAGTAAGTGCATTCCATTAGTGTAAATGAGAAATAAGGGGACTAATATAAAAGATTAAGAAACACTTTCATGAGATGTACTTAAGTGACAAAAACCTAAAGCATATTTATACCGCTGCACTATCATGATCAACATCAGTTCGCTGCAGTTTTTGCCTATATTTGTGTACTAGGAAAGCTTGAACATGTTTAGAATGTGAAGCGGTATTAACTTCCTTACTCTCATTCCACTATGCTATGCGTATGCTGTTCTCATCTTACAGGGCTTTAGCTTGCCACTAATTACCTGGTTGTAACATTCTGTGTCCTTTCTGACGATTTTAACCGTAGAACAATATTCCCATGTCCATACCTCTTATACATGCGATGATTTTAGTATTTCCCGATTATTTAATTTTGCCATGTGAAGCGGTATTATTTCCACAACTGGCATTCACAATTTCGGCTTCAAATGGCATAAAAATAAATGAAATTTCTTTAATTTGATAGCTAGTTTCTAATGTGCTGCAAGGTGGTTGCCCTGTAGCTTGAGTCACTCTACTGGTTTATTAATTATCATCATTTGTAGACTGTGTACACCTGCTAGAATTATGTTAAGAAGAAGGAGCGCTCTCCTTATCTCTACACCCGGTCAGTCGCACGGCGCCGTCCACATAACCTCGTCACATACTCTGTCATAATACTCTTAAAAGTGTATACTTATTTTCATATATTTTAGATGAATATTTATATCTTATGTATACATCTCCTCTATTGTATTTCAGAATTTAGAATTTAAACCCACCTGTCAAGTGCTTTGAAAATGTATGTCTTTAATGGAATATATTCTTTGGAACAGCAGCCTTCTTGCCCATATACTTTTCACTTACTTTTCCTTTCTTATTGTTTATTAAAACAACTTCCACGTCTTTGGTCATACCAATCAGGTGCTTTTGACTTGAGCTGATATTCTTGCTACTGAAATCTAGATTTTCTTAAGGTTGACTTTTTATAATTTTTAACGTTAACCATTCCCTCATTCTACGGGCGATGGGACTAATTTGGCTAAAGAAAACTTAACAATCTCAGCCAGGAATTGAACCCGAAATCTCTGGGTTGACAAGTCAAAGCTGACCACTCCACTGCAGAAGCTGTCTTTGTTCATATTAGTATTGAGACCACAGTAACACAATTTTCTTTTCTTTTAGTTGTATATAGTAGTAATAAAGCAAACCTACAAAGAACTAAAATGTGATTTTCTAAGATCTTCAGACACTTTAGCTGAATATTTATTTTAAATAGTGTTATATACACGTTATATGGTTTCAAAGTTCAGTTTGACATATTTTAGTTTACCAGTTATTAACCTTTATTGTATTCCATCCAAAAATTCGATGTCTAGATTTCAGTGGAAATAGGTTTTGAGACCCCTTGAATCCAAAAAAAAAAAAGCATTTTTAGAAAAACGTGTGTTTGTGCTGGTGTGTGTGTGTGTGTGTGTGTGTGTGTGTGTGTGTGTGTGTGTGTGTGTGTGTGTGTGTCTGTGGACAGCATAACTCAAAAACGAAAATTCGGTTAAAAACCAAAGCTGGTATTTAAGTTTAAAGTCTTTTAAGGATACGATACGAAGATTTTGAAGAAAATAGTCCCACCCAAAACTACCCTTTACCTGGAAAATTTTCCGAAAATTTTTATTTTCTTGAAAATGGCTCTAACGATTTTGATTAAAATGTCATATCTTTAAGATATTTGTATGACAAATGAAATGTATATTTCGAATTTTCTGGCTATAGCCTATGTAGTCCTGTTTACTCTGGATGACTTGAATAACCCGTAAACCGTAAGAGATAGACAAATTCTTAATATACAAAAATGTAGATTCACTAAAACACACAATTTATGTTTGGGTAAATTTTTTGTTAGAGTGAACCATTTCGGAGATATTCCTTGATATTTGTCAGTTTCGTAAAATTTAAAAAACTCATTTTTTATACGTGAAGCGTACAAAGAGAACGGGATCTCAAAGCTTTAAAACATTTGACTATCGCTCAAAGCCTACTGTATTCTAATATTCCCCTTGCACCTACAAGGAAATAAGCAATAACATAATTTTTCCAAATGTTTGTCTCAACTAACACGAAGAAGATATAGGAATAAGAGTTTGTAAGAATGGTTAGTACAAGAGTAGAGAAAGTCATGTCAGTGCGACACATCAGATTTTTTTAACCTGTGCCAAATATTCCACACAATGGAATATTTGAGAAAAACTGTTTTTTAAAATTCCTTTGAAAATATAAATATTATATTGCTTAGAAATTAAGAACTCAAAAATCGTTGGAGAGCAAAAAAAAAAAAAAAAAAAAAAAAAAAAAAAAAAAAAAAAAAAAAAAAAAAAAAGTTATAGCGGCTATTTGTTTCAGTTTCATCATAACAAATTCCAGAATAATTAGCTTAAAACCGCAGTTTGTGAAACATTTTGAAAAATTTAATGCGCTGAAAAAACGTTTCCAAAAACCTATTTTTCAAAATGAAAAATATTTGTTATAGTTTTAATCTATATTATGTAAATATAGGTATTTTAATGTAGAGTATCAAAATAGATTGTGAATTTATGAACCCTAATTTTAAAGTCATGGAATAAAACGTAAATTTTCGACAGATTTATACTAATCTTTGGTGTTGCATCGCCTTGACATGCATGAAAAATCAGGGAAGATTTTAAAATTTATTTAACTTTTGTTCGTTCCCCCACATTTTATTGTTTTAAAACCTTTGATTACACTTATTTATCAATTGTTTTCTTGTGTGTTTTATTTATTTATTTTTTTTTTCTTTGCGTTTCATTGCATTCTGCTATATCGTAAGCCAGTTTTCAATAATTCACCTCGAAATTTCTCTAAACATTGTATTACAGGGCTTGAAACTTCTTGCAACTAGTAATAATATATTTAAACAGTGCACTACCTCTGAAGAGAGCCAATGCTTAATTCAGCACATTGCAGATTGCTAAGAAAGGATATCAAAATCCCTGCAATTTTCTCTAGAGCAGTTCTGCAGCAATTAATTTTACACGTCCAAAGTTTCTGACAATATAAGGTACTCTTCCTGGAGGGTGTTAATTGCTTTGGGAATGAGCTGGAACTTAGCACCTATAAACTCTATTTAATTTTATCACTATGTCCACAGCATTATGTACCAAACGTCGATAAATATTGCATTTTAAGTCACTTGAGCAAGATGAACAACTCTCCGCATTTGCAGCTACCTTACTATACTAAGGAATATGCAACAGTAACGAATTTCTAGCCATTCTTGAACGAATTATTCTTTATGGCAATCTCAGACAGCAATATCAATTAAAACTATGTATGTACGTACAAAGTTGCCACCAACGGTAACAATTTAAGTGTTTAGGACACAGTAATTAATTGTGTTAGGAGCAAATGCGTCAACTTCGTGGTTGTATAAATGTTTAAACAGCAGCAAGTTTTTGCTGGTTTTGGATTCAGTTTAATGGCCTTTTCTTGAGCAGAAGTCAAGGTTAGCGTCTTGTTGTCTTTGTTGTGACCGTGCCTGTCGTCTGCCTCTGGTGTTCCCCTCCAAGACGCCCATCAATCACATGCTCTTCTTTTATTTGCAAGATTTAGAGATCTTTTCTCTTAACTTCTTCCAGGGAAGATAAGATTTAATGAGAGTATCTCTCAATAAAAACGAATCCAGTTGAAAGAAGCTGCTCCCAAAGAATGTATTTTACTCAAAAGCATTTGTGTACCGCCGCAGATCTTCGTTTCATGTTTATCATACCGAAGTATATTGGGTCCTTCGTAAAAATATGACAAAAATATGGCTAAAAACAAACGTTATTTCTACATTCCTACCTTCTCTACTAAGGAATTGAAGTGAATAAAGAAGGAACTGTATTTAACCCCAAATTCGACACTATATTGAGCCGGAAATACACGTTTTGAGACCCCTGAATCCAACGAAGTGTTTTAGAGAAAGGTCTGCGTGTGTATGGTATTTTAAAAAAGCAAATTTCTCACCCCGAACTACCCATCATCCTCTTCTTACTAAGGCACTACAACTTTACAAAAGTTTTGGTCTTCTCAAATATTTGTTTCTATTTTGTACGTAAACAGGCCAATCTTACTTGCATACGCTTAGTGTCATCAAGTGCATATCTATTTTTGAGACGACCCCTTAATCTTGGTTTCATTGAGGTCCATTTATATATTCTTTGAACCATTCTATCATCCTGAGTCCAATTTGTGTGTCGAAACCATCCTAACCTCAAAATGATATTTTCATTTTTGATTAATTCATGTAATTCGTCATAACATATTCTCCATGTATTATTTTATTTCGCTTCTCCAAATATAGCATATAATATTCCTTCTTTCGAATACCATTAGCTTTTGTTTCGTTAAGGAACCAGGTTTCACACATGTCACAATAGGTCCGGTGGACTTACATGTATAATCTTATTCTTGCTGACTTAAATACTAACTTAATCTTATATAGAAGGTTGTTAGCATAGAATTCTTTATTACCGAAAGCAATTCTCTTTTATTTCAATCTTTATATCATTGTGCATCACTGATACGGTGTAATTCGTCCTCCAAGAATATGCCTAATTATTCTTGATACGGATGGGACTGGGTAGGGGTGGTTAACGGCAAACCTAAACTAGAAAGTGAATGCCCCGCCCCCCTTTTTCAGTAAAAGTAGTGGTCAGTCTTAACCTTTTATTCGTGGGTAAATGAAAATAGTTGGATATTACAATGGGCCGAAGTTTAGTGGCTTAAAAATCACATTTCAGAACTACAAGTAATTACATACATTTTCTCGCCCTTTGACTCTCGACTATACACAATATCAAATTAACTGTATTAACTATATATATATTTAGTCGAGCACACTCGTAGAGTATCATAAATGGCCCCTAAAAAAGCACGTCATATTACCGGCGGACTAGGAAAGGCAAATCGAATCTGACAGCTTGCCAGAGGTTCTCTGGAAACAGGCGACAGTCACGCTCCTAGCGGGCATCAAACGTATTAAAACTACGGGAGTCAACTCAAATACTCTACGACTGGCTCAATTATTATTGGTTATAGACCCAAGGTATTTAAAATAATCCACTCCTAATGTTGTATTTGGTATTGTTATATCTCTGGCCTATTCTTTCTTTGTAGTGTACTTTAAATGTTTAGTTTTATCTATATTTATCATCAGGTCATATTGTTTACACAGTTCTACCAATTTTTTGAATGTTTCAATCAGCACAGCTTTACTCCACGTTGCTTTACAATGGGGTTGAGGGGTTGGTAAGAGTGTTGGTCGGGCAGCGTCGGAACCCTGTCCATGCTTACCCCGTCGTCATCCGCCCATCGGGTCTCTTCCCTCATCCTTCTCTTGTAGGGGTGACGGTAGTGGTACAAAGGGTCTACTGGCCTACATACACAGCGATGCCTCAGTAATGCGGGGGCCCCTCCGTTGTGTATCTACCCATACCTTTTATCCCAATTCACTTTTATTTTATTTTCTAGCCCTCATATTACCTTGAAAAATAGAATAAATTCTTAGCCCTGAAAGAAAACTATGGCTTTTTGTGTAGATAGTCATTTTGAATAATAAATGAACAGCAGAACTTTTCCATTAACCACCATTTTGGGGTAGGTTGAGATTAAAATAAATTTAACTATTATATCTATCGCTAATATTAATTGGGTTACTATCCAATGCACAGGCCAAACTGCTAGGTCTAGAAAACAGTTGACAACCACAAAGGTGCACTTTTATAAATCCATTCCTTAAGGGGAGTCGATGGGGTTGAAATTTCAGCACGGAGGAGCTTCAACGGAGGAGCCTAAAATTTTATTTATAAAGCCATAAGATCCTGAAATTTCACTAGTTCACGCAATAAACACAAAAATATTGAAGTACACTGTACTTGTATGTATTTACTTAAGGAGCCCTATAAACGTCTGCACGTCTTTCTGAATTAACACTGCTATGAACAGTTTATTGTGAATAAGAATGTAATGTAGGCTAGCGAAGAATTTCCACTGCACCACTCTCCCGTTAGGCCAGGTACCTGTTACCTGCACCAGCCCTCCGTGTTCGCCCATTGTCACGATTGGATGACTTCAAATGGCAAAATAACTTTAGTAAGAAACAAAAATATACATTTTAGTATTCCTTAATGCTCATATAACATATAAAATACCAGGAAATTATTCTGAATAGTTTTTGTAATCTGAAGTCGAGATATTTCTATTAAAATGCTAAATCCCCTAGTACTGGAAGCATTTTTGGATCGAGGCTAGGTAATTACACAATCATCACACATTTCATCAGGACCAAAAAACTTGCCGAACGGTGTTAACTAAGAAAGGCCTTTTGACATTAGTTTGATTTCAGGTGCAGATGTTCTAAGCTTCTCAGCCTGTCGAGTATGTGGCAATGTTTAAACAGGTCATATAGGTCGAAGCTGAGTTTCATAATATGTTTCGTCGTTGAGTAAAGAGAAAACTTACTTAAAAACAAATTCTTGAACGTCTGTTTCTCAAGGTTACGTAGGAGCTAAGTACTTTTTAAAGCCATCCTCTTCAAACATAGCGTTTCTTTTGTTTGCTTTATTTCGACCATGTACAGGTGCCACCGACATAAGACGGGCAAGTGCTTTCCGCCTGAGTAAATCTTCATCTGTTAAAATAACATACCACTGTGGGGACAGAAAGTGATAATGTTTCCTTTACACCGCAGATGGCACAGGGATGCTTAATTAAACGATGATTTTCAAAACGAGCAGACTGGCGACTGTCTAAAATGCAAGTTGTGTTCCTCCCGGCATTTTAAAACGCTGTGAAATATTTAATGAAACATAGTGCTTCTGTTTATCACCTATAAACATACAAAGAAGCATCAAATTTCAGTACTTTAATACTGTTCGTGATATTATTCTTTTAACTTCCACATTCAAGTGATTTTCAGAATTCAATGTGTGAATGCAATGTATCTATAAAAACATGTGTTGCACTCACATGACTTTCTCTACTCTTGTACTAACCATTCTTACAAACTCTTATTCCTATATCTTCTTCGTCTTAGTTGACATAAAAATTTGTACAAGTTATCTTATTGCTTATTTCCTTCTAGATACAAGGGGAATATTAGAATACAGTAGGCTTTGTGCGATAGTAAAATATTTTAAAGCTTTGAGATTCTGTTCTCTTTGCACACTTAACATACAAAAAAATGAACAACGATGTTCCATTTCACGAAAGTTTTAAGTTTTCCGAAACTCGCACAACACGAAAATTTATTTTGATATAAAATGTGTATTTTAGCAAGATCTACATGTTTTGAATACTATGATTTGGTCCATCTCTAGTGGTTTACCAGTTATGCAAAAGTTATCCAGAGTAAATACGACTACAGGGGCTATAGCCAGAAAATTCAAGATATACATTTCATTCGCCATAAAAATATCTCAGACATACGATATTTTAATCAAAATCGTTAGAGCATTTTCAAGAAAATCAAAATTTTCGAAAATTTTCCATGTAAAGGGTAGTTTAGGGTGGGGCTATTGTTTTCAAAATCTTACCATTAGAGAAAGAAAAAATATAGATCACATTTTATCTGGGAATGATTTTTTTCTGGAGTGACCATTTCGAAGATATTCCTCGTTATTTGTGCTAGTTCTGCAATACTTGGACATTTGTGAAACGGAAGGTCGTTATTGACCTGTTTTATCTCTTGGCCATGCAAAGTGAAATGAAACTTCGAAGCCTTCATATAGCCACCAGCTTTAAGGATTTTAGTATTGCTCAAAGCGTGCTATATTCCCATACTCCCCTTGCACCTACAAGCAAATATACAGTAAGATAATTTGTGCAAATGAAGAATAGAAATAACACGAAGAAGATAGAGGAATAAGAGTTTGTAAAATTAGTTGAGGAGTAGAGAAAGTCATGTGAGTGCAACACATCAAATTTGATTAAATAGTGTTCATGCCTTGAGGTTTTACGTACTTTGATATTCCTGAGCATTTATGAAGCAATGTAACAGAATCAATAAATATGGGCTGAACGTGGCGCCTTGAGGTTTAGCACATCCACCTATGTTCCAAGAAGCCTGATTGTTATAATAAACCCAACATCTGCCAAACAGGGTGGAGTAGTATTCTGCTATACCACAAAAGAGCTTCAAGCTAAATCTTTGATAAGCTGTCGTTCCTAGAATCGCTTTACCATGTTTAAGCAACTGACAGGAAACCAATGTTGTGAAGTCTTACTTTGGGTGCACCTATCTGCCACTCAGAGCTCCTCTGCATATGAACCTGAAGCTTGCACTCACATGACTTTCTCTACTGTTGTACAAACTGTTCATATATACCTCTATTCCTATATATTCATGTTAATCGAGGTAAATATTTGCAGAAATTATTACTAACTTTCTTGTAGATGCCAGGGGAATATGGGGATAAGGGGCTTTGAGGGTTAGACATTTCAAAGCTGGTTGCTATGTGATGCCTTTAAAATTATATTCGCATGATCAAGGAATAAATGTTTTAAGCTTTAGCAAGATTTATATTTTTGGATAGTAAGATTTAGTTTACTTCTTATAGTTTACCAGTTACACAAAAGTCATCCAGAGTAAACAGGACTACATGGGCTATAGTCAGAAAATTCAAAATATACATTTCATTTGTCATAAAAATATCTTAAACATATGACATTTTAATCAAAATCGTTAGAGCCATTTGCGAGAAAGTCAAATTTTTCGAAAACTTGTCCATGTAAAGGGTAGTTTAGGGTGGATGAGTCTTCGTGTCGTATCGTTGAAAGACATTTAACTTAAATACCAACTTTAGTTTTTAACAGACTTTTCGTTTTTGAGTTATGCCACACACACACACACACACACACACACACACACACAAACACACACTCACACACACGTGCGCGTGCTATGTACACGTACATTCACTTCCAAATGTTTTCCGACGCACGTGGGACTCGCCGTGGAGACGGCAAGGGTAAAGCTTATCGAGTAGTCAGTCCAGGCCAGTGCCATCTCAAGTAGTTTACCTGTTGCGCGAGTTTGATAGCTGTAATACTAACGTGTTGCTGTTTCAACAAAAGAAATTCATGGCGACTGGCTTTTATGGCCTTCGCTGTAAAATAGCGAAGATTATTAACGAGGTTCCAGATCACTGAAAAGAGGAATGTGATAAATGTGTGTGCAAAAATATTTTCGGATCTAAGGGAAAAATAAATAGATGTCTTACACGATATTAGGCAATCTTCAAGCACACAGACACACCAAGCTTCTGGGCGTTTCCTAATAATTCTGCGCATAACGCAGTAATGATTAAATGACTTAATAGGCTGGTATTAAAATATTGGCGGGAGAAGTTTTGTTATGAGATAATTATACCGTTGTTTATGTAGAATAACTATACTTATCAAAAACTAAAGACCAAAGCCAGAATTGTTAATTGGTAAACAAACAGAATAGGTTTCAGTATGTGTAAAAGGGTTAACTAATCTAAGCCTAAATGCAGGCTATCAACGCTTCTTTGCAGATTTTCCTTTAGGATATCTAAATGCTGAAATATATCCACCTTATCTACAGCAAAAAAGTTATTCAACACTTCACTGCGGCTTGAATGGTTTGGACTTAAACTGTTTGGTCTTCCTTACTTCAAGATTCTGCTAACATTTACAAATATGTTAAATTTGCTTTCAGTAGTTTGTCGCAGTAACTTGTATTCTTGCTTATTATACCTCGAGCAAATTCAAGTCTTAATTTTTTGTTCTATTTACTGATGTGTGCTCCGGCCCCATAACCTGTACTATTTAGAACACAACAAACAGCCCTTGGGTGCTTTCCTTCCCGAATTGATCATTAACATGTACAGACAATTCAAACGCTGTAAATTTATGATTTTTCTGACCATTCTTATTAATATATTTGTTTTTCTCTTTGTACTAGCTTGTGTGGTCAACCTTTAATTCACTGTTAAAGACAGTATTTCCTACTCTACATTATGGCTTGCACGGTTGCCTGGCTTCTACCAATAATATCAGCAATTTCTGAAGATGATCTTCCCTTTTGAAATTCTGAGATAACCATTTGCCTTTTCACTACAGTTGTTTATTTTTGTGACCCATTTTTGTTGCCCGACATTCATCTCACAAAAGAGGTGCAGATTGTCACAGAAGGCGTTCGTTGCTGCAAATAATGTTTACATTTCTAGTGGTGTATGTATACTTTTTCCCTGTCAAAGAGCACCATAATTGAAGCATGTTTATTTAATACTTAAAGCTATGTTAGCATTTTACGTCTAGACAACATCTTAGCCGTTTTATTTAATTTAATATGGAAATATCAATAATCAATTTTAACTGTAGCACTGTATTAGTATTTATTTCTATGACTGCATGTAATTCTACTCAAAACGCGGGTGTTAATGACCTTTATGGTTCAGCACCCTAAAGCTCAATTCTGTCTTTTTCACCAAAACTACTAGAGGCATTTGGAAAAAATAAATAAATAAAAAAATTCCACTTGAAGCTGAACGGATAGCATCTACCGATGGAAGGGAAGTTGTTAGATTAATTTAAACCAGTGGTAGATATCGGTATCTTACGTTTTTGTCTCTGACCAACTCCTTCGGAGATATTTCAGTTTTGTCAAAAACAAGTTGGCAACACTGCAGATTGTCTGGGTGTCACTTTCCCTAGCTCAGTACATAAACAACGAAACGGAGCATCTTGAAAACAAACACATACCCTGCCCTGTCCTTCCGTGTTTACAGTGCGAGTGTAGACCAATCCAAAGCGTTAGCTCCCAAAACATTATACGAAAGTGAAAGCGCCCGATCTGTTTACATCCACAAACCAGGTCAATTCCGTGACCAACCTCAAAACAACGTTGTCGAGTTACTTCACGTCTGAAAGCGCTGCTCGGAGTGCTATGTCAGACGCATCTTACAAGTAGAAAACTTATGTAGGTACATTCTTATGTAATTACGCGTCCAATTTGGATCAAAAACTAGTTTTTTCGAAATCGCCTGATCAAAGAACAAAATGTTATTAGAATTTTTGTTTGTAATGCTTCTATGAAGCACATATTAGAAGGAATGTAGTGACCTCCCTTCCACCCTGTATCGAATAAGTATTCATATATGATTAAAATAGCATATACTCATACAACATCCTGTAAAATCAAGTCAAAATAAAAACGCAATTTTAATGGAGGCTACTTACTTGGACACTTGCCCCATTTTACTCCGTATTTTTTTGCACAGTTGTCCATATGAATGCGAAAGGGGCACTCGACTTCCTCTCGCTCTTCAAAATGCGCCTGCCAAGTTTTAATTTACGGAGTTAACCAGCATTAAGAGACATGGGTGCAACGCGAACATCATAAAAAGCGGAAAGGACATAATTCGAGGCGGAATTATGCACAAGTGTCCTCATAAAAATACCTACAGTGGAATGCTCGATATTTCAAGTAGATATATCGTTATGAATAAATTACTACTCTTTTAAATTGTCCTCTTCAGTTTTTAGTTACAGTAGGATACGCCGGAATGTGCGATGAAAAATTATACAAAAGGAATATCAAATAGCCAGTTCTGTCTGCAACGAAGCAAGCCCGTGAAAGAATTTTGACTATTTTATTTACTTACTATTTGCCTGTGGTTTGATGAATTTAGCCTTAGGTTGCACTTTTCCAATAGCCTTGCCTTTCTTTGTGTGCGTTTACAAATTACACAACACACTAAAGTCAGGTCCGAAAAATATCGCTGACTGGAGATCAGATTTAATCTAAGGTCAGCGCCTGAACTGAGATCAGTTTAGAATCGCATTGTATAAAACTAATCTAAGATCATCGTATCTCAGTTCAACTTTGATCTTAGTTCATAATAAACAGCTGAAAATCGCTGCTTCCAAAACGCAGCAATCACTTGTTACTTTCTCTATTACGTATAGATGGTAGAGGAAGTATTGCATTCTACCCAAAATTTTGATGTCGAGATTTCACCGGAAATATATTGTGTGTGTGTGTGTGTGTGCGCGCGCGCGCGCGTGTGCGTCAGACTGTGGACAGCATAACTCGAAAACCAAAAGTCATTTAAAAACCACTGTTGGTATTTAAGCTCAGCATCTTTTGAGGATGCCATACGAGGATATTGAATAAATTCCGCCACCGTAAAGTACCCTTTTGAAGGAAATTTGGAATCTTTTCGAAAATGGCAAACGATTTTGATTAAAATGTGATATGTTTAAGACATTTTTACGACAAATGAAGTATATATCTTGAATTTTCTGGCTATAGCCCAAATCTTACTCTACAAAAAATGTAAACCCTGTTAAACACAATTTATGTCTGTATAAATTCTTTTGTAGAGTTAACCATTTCGGAGATATTCCTCGTTATTTCTGTAAGTTTTGCAGAACTTCTGTCAAATAGAACATCGCTCTTCATTTTTATATGCAATGTGTGCAAAGAGAACAAAATTTGACCGCTTTAACGCTTTATTCCTCGTTATTGATTTGAATATTTAAATGTATAAATTTACTGAAACAGAAGGTAGTTATTCTTTTTTTTTTATCTTTTTTTTCCCCCTACCTCTTGGTCATCCAAATAGAATGAACTTGTAAACAATCACATAGCGAGCTTAATCCTAATGTATTGCTTCTATTCCCTTTGCACCTACAAGGAAATGGTAATAAAACCATTTCCACAAATATCTATCTCAATGTGAAATGCAAGACAGAACAGTATGTGTTTGAAAGAGTGAGTAGAGAAAGTCCTGCGAGTACACAACAAATATACAATCCCGCAGAGTATGTAACTTGTCATGATCTCTACTAAAATGCTCAAATCTAATTATTATGCAAAATACACAAAAGTAATTTATATTGCCCATTAAATGACGCTAGGACAAATCGGTTTCATAAAAACGGAGAAGGAAGAAAACAGAATGGTTGTTGAGTATCCACATGGAACAGGGAAAGTGTACTCACTCGACCAGACTCTAAATCACTGCAGGCAATGTCACTGTCACTCGCAGATCAGGTTTAGAAGAAATGGGGAAAAAAGTGGTGTCAGCGGTGGGGATATGTTGTTTTTCTACACGTCCCTGCAACATGAAACATGACATCAAAATCGAACTTCGGAAGAACGTATAGTGGTCTTGACACTGGAGAGCTGACCCCAGCAGTCTCCACCCCCGCATGTGACACTTTTTCTGCGACTACAGTTGAAATTGGCAGGGAATTGTTTTCCCGAACAAAAGCACTCGTGTGTTACTCATAATGATGATTCGGAAGGCGATTATCGTAAACACCATGACACAACAGAAGACAGCAAATAGCTTATAAGATTTTCGAGTAAACCTCCATTCTAACCTTTACATGGAATATTTTTCGATTTTGACTTTTATTTCTCAAAAATGACTTACTGCTGGTGTTTGTGTGTGAGCAATATTTGAGAGGTAGAATCGGAACTGAAAAATTCAATGCCACGGCTGGTATTTGAACCACAGACCTTCCGCTTACCAGGTGGAATCGTTAGAGCATCCACGTGGTAAGTGTAGGCTCTGTGGTTCAAATCCTAGCTGTGACATTGAATTTTTCAGTTCCGAATCTATCCCTCAAACATGCCTCTAAATATTTAACACATTTACAAGACAAATAGCATATATAGGGTGTCTAAAAGTGTTAAACATTAATTTCTCTTAAATTAATTGGAAAACCAAACAAGAATTCCAAATCTCACTGACGTCAGGGGCCTTCTGATAGGGAAAATATTCCCATGTAACCCCTTACATGGCTTTGGGGGTCACTTCACTCTGATTTTTTACGACTTAAATTGTCAATAACGCCTACAGGATCTGAAGATATGCTTAGGAATGCATTTGGCGAAAAATGCTCCATTTAAGGCAAGAATTTGTAATTGGCACAGCAAATTCAAGCGATCGGCTTTATTAGTGATAAATTCCGTGAAGAACGCTCAGCAACTGTTGTTACTTATGATGCCATTACTGTTTGAGCAATGCTTGAAGAAGATCGACGGATAACTCATTAATTTACTCAAGCGAAATTGGACATTGGTATGAGTCAGTTTGGATCACCAGTTTGGTGGAGAAAACTTGTCGATGGATTCCACATAAACTGACTGCCAATCAAAAATGCATCGATTGGTGCGGAGAAATACCAGACCGGCACTTAAAATTCGGTTTGGAATGTCGTTACTGGTGACGCAATTTGGATTTGTTATGATCCTGAAAAGAAAAGTTAGCTGATTCAATGTGTCTTTCGAATAGAATTCCGCCTACAAAGGTCGACGATTTTGCATTATGACAAGGCAAAGTCGCGTACATCAAAACTAACAAATCAATATCTGAATGCCCTAATGGTTCACCATTATGATCACTCCACCATACAGCCCTGACCTAATACCTTAGTTTTCTTTTGTTTCTAAAAATTAAAGATAAAATGTATGAAACCATGCTTTGTCATCGGATGAACCAGTGGAAGATTATAAAAACCTGGTTTATGAATGCAAAAATATATTTAACGTATATAATCATTAAACATTTTTGAAACTATTGTTAAAAATTGCAATATCACCCTTGAATCTTCAATATTTCTCGAGAGAATTCTGAGATAATTTAACAGATTTAGCCTAGGTGGTATAGGGCTTATAATCGCTTCTTAATTACCTGCTTTTACAAATACTACTTAGAAAATGAGCTGAATAAACCGTGCATTTGTTGATTCAAATCTGTAGAGATTATTCAGAACATAAATAGCAATTAAGGGTACGGGATACTACCAAAATCCACGCAATCGTTTCCTAAGGTGAACTTCAGTTGGCATGCTTGATCTCAATGTGCGATTTTAAAAGCTATATGAGCAAAATGGCAATACGGGTACATCGCTTTGCGTGCCCAGACTGCATAAAACTGTTACACTATAATTTTGAAGTTCCGGAATGGTAGTAACAGCATGAAATGGGCCGAGCCTATATTTAAAATCCAGAGACTCAAGGTGTGCAATTTAATGTAAGTCCTGTACGGACATGGAGCCGATAGTGTCGTCTTCCGTGTTCTGGACTGATTCCCCAGGTCACGGGTTCAAACCCAGTGAAGGGCGATGGATATTTTTTAGATGTAAAAATCCATAACTCTTTTCAGCCCAATTTTGCCATATGGCATACCAAAATGTACATTTTTCCTTTGAAGTTGAATAAAAATTTGGCTTACAAGAGTTAACTTTCAGAAACTCTATAATTTTAAATTATGCACTTCTTTAAATGTGAATTAACCTAACCTAAAACAGAAACAAAAGTAAACAAAGCATCTCTTTCCTTTCATGTTTCAATATAAATAAGCAATATATTGTAACAAATGGCGAATTCCACTTCTGACACCAATGTGACAAATCCAGTCCAGTTACTTTTCTATTGCTTTATTTTTCTTCTAAACTTTTGCCCAAAGACACAGTTCTCTTCTACTGTTAACAAAGTCTACAGTATTTCGTGATATTACAAGCCGCAACTGTTTTCTTCACGTAGCCTTGACTCATTCCTTTCACTGCCTTTCTTCACCTTCTGTCGTATACTCACACAATACAATCACCCACTGCTCCTTAAAAGTTCTTCACTTAGATGTGACGTACTTTTCACAACAGTAACACACACACCACGCCCTCTACTGTTTCCTCGCCTCCTTATATAACCAGGATGAGATAACATGGACTTTTCTCGACTTTCACAAACACGCCGGCCGTCGGATGCCTTTCGAAGGTGCTGGAAGATGTGGACATGGCCCTACAAGATGACAGATGCCTGCTCTACCAGAGCCAGTCTTCTACATACGGAAAAGACACGCAAGTATATATACATGTAAATTAAATTTACGAAAATGTAAAACAAATCAACTGTATTAGAAAGTACAATAAAGACGGGAACACTATTTTTTAAAATAGACACCAGACTAACCGAGGTAATAATAAAACATCTGATGTGTTACACTCATATGACTTTCTTTACCCTCGTACTAAGCATTCTTACAAACCCTTACTTCGGTATGTTCTTCGTGTTAGTTGAGATAAACATTTGCAGAAACTATCTTATTGTTTATCATCTAGTAGGTGAATATGGGAATACAGTAGGCTTTGAGCGATAGTCAAATCTTTTAAACCTTTGTTCTGTTTTCATGGTTAACATACAAAAAGTGAATAACGATGTTCCATTTGACAATAGTTCTCCAAAACCTACACAAATAACAAGGAATATCTCCGAAATGGTTCACTGCACAAAAAATTCAGACATAAATTGTGTGTTTTAGAGGATCTACAAAACAGTAATACATGGGCTATAGCTAGAGAATTAAAAATGTGTATTTCATTTGTCATTAAAATGTTTTAAACATATGGCATTTTAATCAAAATCGTTAGAGCCATTTTCGAGAATACCAAAATTCCATAAAATGGCAGTTTAGGGTGGAGGAATTTTCTCCAAAATCTTAGTGTCGCATTATTGAATCATATTAAACTTAAATACCAACTTTAGTTTTTAAATTACTTTGTTTTTGAGTTATGCAGGCCCACACATACACACACCTATTCCTAAAAATACCCTAAGTACGAGAGCCGAGAATGAAACTACAATAGTTAACAAACCTTTTCTGAATATTTAGATGAGTGAGAGCTTTTAGTCCAATTGAGGGCTATAATTCTATTGTATAGTTACGGCGCTTGTGTTTCACATATTCGTGCTCATACCATGCGAGTTATATCCCAACAGTAAACCAACTGCAGATTCCAAGCTAAGCCGAGGAACCATTGTATCATTCACCTTGGGTTTTCGCCCGTGTAACATTAGATAAGTTACCTTAATGATACCCGTTAAACATTCTCGGTGCTGGCGTCATTAACTGGCAGGAAGAAGTAGGTGTTTGTGTTCGTGTGTTCGACCCACCTTAAAACATGTTTATACATCAGCTAACTTGATCTCTGCCAATTGCAATGTTACTCGGTAGAAATCAGAGAAAAAGCTCCAAACATCGATTTAATAGGAAATATACCTTTTGGACTCTATGAACAAACTAAAAAACATTCTCTACTACGTATAATATTGTATTCCACCCAAAAATTCGATGTCGAGATTTCACCGGAAATATGTTTCGTGGTCCCCTGAAAAAAAAAAAATAGAAAAAGGTGTGCGTGTGTGTTGCAGTCTGTGAACAGCATAACTCAAAAATGAAAATTCGGCTACAAAAGCAAAGTAGTTAATTAAGTTTAATGTCCTTCAAGGATGCGACACGAAGACTTTGAAGTAAATTGTTCCACCCTAAACTACCCTTTACATAGATTTTCTACTAAAAGGCTAACGATTTTAATTAAAATTCCATATGTTTAAGATATTTTCATGACAAATGAAATGTATACTTTGAATTTTCTTGCCATAGCTCATGTAATCGCATACACTCTGGATGACTTTTACATAACTGACAAACCGTAAGAGATAGGCAAAATCTTACTATACAAAACATGTGGACCTTGCTGAAATCTGAATAAGGTTATTGTAGGGTGAACCATTTCGGAGATATTCCTTGTTATATGTGCGAGTTTTGGAGAACTTGTACTTTTGTGAAATTGAACATACTCGTAGTTATTCAATTTTTTGTATGTTATAGCGTGCAAAGAGAACGGAATTTGAAAGCTTTAAAAGATTTGACTATCGCTCAAAGCGATATTCCCATATTCCCATTGCACGTACAAGAAAATAACCAATAAGAATTTCTGCAAATGTTTATCTCAACTAACATGAAGAAGATACAGGAATAAGAGTTCGTAAGAATGGTTAGTACAAGAGTAGAGAAAGTCATGTGAGTGTAACAAATCAGATTTTTTGAAAATGCTTCATATGTTTGTGCGCGTGTGTATGTGACTTTGTGTGAACAGTATAACGCAAAGTAGATTAAATACCTCTCTTGGTATTCACAATCCTGGAAGGATGGGATTGGAAGATTCCCTTACAAATAAATAATAAAAAATAAAATTAAGAAAAAGAATTATTCACATCCCTAGATACCCTTCACATGCAACATTTTCAGATATTGTTTTTCCTCAAAAGTACCTCTAACAGGTTTTGTTAAAATCATATGGGAATACACTCCGAATTTCCCTTAATTCTGAATGACTTTTGCATAACTGACAAAACGTACCAGATAGAATCTTCTTAGTACACAGAAAATGTAGATTTCATTTCAGAAATATTTCTTTTCATCGCTTCAAATTAACAATATCCACAGACTTCTCAAATCGGAGGTTTTTCCATGTGAGTGTTCAGCCATGATTAGTGCTAGAAGAATAACAGGGCCCATTTTTATGGAATACTGAGATATATGCTGCCTATTTGAGAGGTAAAGATATTACTGCACCTCTGCCTCTACCATTACCCCGGCGATTCTAGGTTCTGTTCCGCAGTGGAGAAAGTTCGCGAATGGGTTACCATATATTTTAATGACCCTATTTCCTGGCGGTGGTAATTCACACAAATTCAAATTTTAACAAGCACGTTACATTCATAACCAAGTGAGGCTTACAGAATCTCTATTGAAGAAGTAATGTATGAATTTCCCGTCACCGTCAAAATATGTCGCGACATCTGAAAATGATGAGAAAAAATAAAATAGTTTACATGTGTTTATATACAGGCTGGTTAAAGGTGTGTGATATTGCAATAAGAGTTGCAATGTGTCACAACAATATATGTTCCTATAAACATATTTCCGGAAAGAAGTACCCCCAGATATGAGCCATTTTACTTGTGTTGAGTATTTACCCAATGGACTTCGTCCAACAAGTTCATTCTAGTTTACTGTCATGAAACAATTCCTAGGTAAACATCCATAAAGGGTTGTGATTTCTGCCATTCTGTTCTCTGGTAACATCTTCACGTTATGCCGATACTACTACAAGAGATGCTCCAAGTATTCTTAAACACACTAAGTCCTCTTCTCGAACAATCAAGAACTCCTTCGAGCACACCTGGCTGTTCTTTCATTTGGTCACGTTGTTGTCGATGGGTTTGGCATACACCAATGTCTTGAAATATCTCCATAGCCAAAAATCCAAAGGACTGAAGTTCGGCAACTGGGGAGGCCATGCTAGTGGGTCTCTTTGATCTATCCATCTGTTAGGTGAAGTCCATTGCCTGGTTTAAATACTCCATGGAAGTAAAATGGCTCATATCTCTACAGATATGTTTTCGGTTATATATTTATTGTAATATTTATTATAGATTAGCACAATCCCAAATCCTATTGCAATATCAGACACCCGTTTTGAACACCCTGTATAGAAAATACAGCTGCTTATAAGGTGGGCTATCGAGTATCGACTATCAAGTATCGAAAAATAATGGTATCCTCCTATAATTATAAACACAAGAAGCATATTTGTGATTTTCCTAGGTCGTAATTCTTGATTAATGAAGCTGTGCTTTGCTCCAAGGTTGCAAATTCTGGTCGGTGTTTGGCCCTCGCAGACGAATTGTTAACCAGAATAGCCACCAGGTGGTCACCGACACTTGGTCAGTCGGTGAAGAAGCCAAGGTCGGGACTAGTCACGTGATGGCCCACACCGAAAACACCCTCAGGCATAACATTCAGGTTTTTTATTTTTCCCAAAGTAGAAAAGCATGAATGATACTTCAATGTCTACAACTCAGATAGTTATTTGGTCAGAGAGAGGGAAAGAGAGGGTACAATCAAGATCGTGAGAAACGAGGTGTGCCCTTCTGCTTTGATATAGTCACACAAGCGCGTCAGTTCTACAGACGTAGTTAAAAGTCCCACGCCGCTTAGTTGTATTTCAAAACACAAGTTCACCTGAAATTTGAGCGTGGAGAAATCCTACTACATTTCTGTCTATATCATAACATTACCAGATATACAAAATTCTTTCTGAATGAAGGGGATTACACAAGCTATTCTTTGAACATGCAAGATATAAATGTTATCTCTACATAGTATTTTAATCAAAACTAAGACATCTTTTGAGAAAAGCACAAACTGATACTTTTTCATGTAAGGCTTAGCTTCTGGTGTGAAATATTATGTGACTTGTGTAATGTACTGAATACTAGCATTTGCTTTTGAGCTACACACGCACGCACACACACGCATCCACACCCTAACACACACAACGTTCGTAAGCTTCTTTTGTTAAATACAGGGGGCTGAAAAAACACCACCTATTTCAGGAGAAATCTCGATGTGAAAATTTTGGATGGCATAGCATACTTTATCTATGTGGGTATGTGGCAGAGAAAGTAAGCAGTAAAAGATAGACAAATGAACAAAGAAACAAAGAGAAGGAAGTAAAAGAGAAAGAAACAAAAAATGAAAGAGCGAAAAGAGGGAGTGCAACAAATCAGATTTTTACTTTCTCTACTGGTAAGTAGGGAAATATTGTATTAAACCCAAAAATTCGATGTCGAGATTTCACCGGAAATGTATGTTTTGAGATCCCTGAATCCAAGAAAAGCATTTTTAGAAAAAGGTCTGTGTGTGTCTGTGGACAGCATAACTCAAAAACGAAAAGTAGGTTAAAAACCAAAGTTGGTCTTTAAGTTTAATGTCTTTCAAGGATGCGACACGAAGGTTTTGAAGAAAATAGCCCCACCGTAAACTACCCTTTACATGGAAAGGTTTTCGAAAATTTTTATTTTCTTGAAAATTGCCCTAACGATTTTGATTAAAATGTCATATGTTTGAGACATATTTTTATGACAAATTAAATGTATATCTTGAATTTTCTGGCTTTAGCCTCTGTAGTCGTATTTACTCTGGACGACTTTTGCATAACTGGTAAACCGTTAGAGATAGACCAAAACATACTATACAAAAAATGTATATCTTGGTAAAATAACAAATTTATGTCTAAATAAATTTTCTTGTAGGGTGAACCATTTCGGAGATATTCCTTGTTATGTGTGTGAGTTTCGGAAAACTTAGAACTTTCGTGAAATAGAACATCGTTAATTTTTTATATGTTAAGTGTGCAAAGAGAACGGAATCTCAAAGCTTTAAAACATTTGAGTATCGCTCAAAGCCTCTCTATTCTAACATTCCCCTTGCACCTACAAGGAAATAAGCAATAAGATAATTTGTACAAATGTTTATCTCAACTAACACGAAGAAGATATAGGAATAAGAGTTTGTAAGAATGGTTAGTACAAGAGTAGAGAAAGTCATGTGAGTGCAACACATCAGGTTTTTAAGTTAATCTGTTCACACAAAGACGTAGATTGTGCCTTTGATTCAGGGGATTTTAACACATATTTCGGGTGAAATCTTAATATGAAAGGTTTGGGTGAATTGGAATGCCTTCTCTACCCAAGTACGTGGTAGAGAAAGTAAATAAAAATATAAACAATCGACACAGTAAGCACTTTCACTAGATAATATGTATACATTCTTCCACATACAGGCGACTAAGTTGGTGTATAATTAGTGTTACTGTAACCTATTTGTTGTTATGTAACGGAATTACAAGGCATATTATTTTCTTCGCCCTTGATGAATCACGTCTATTCATTTTTGACACAACAAGTTTCGTCATATTTTTAGAAAAAAATAAACGTCTTATACAATGCAGCAATTGTGGTTCTTGCGGTCCTAAGGAAACTTCCACTTGGGACCGACTGGAGCTTTCTTCTTATTTTACAGCCTTTGCCAACAATAAGAGTAGAGAAACAAATGCTGCAACAGCCTTCTCTTTTAAATGTCACAAGAGTCAAAATCTACTGATAAGTGTGTAGCCACTTCTGATGTTGTCTCATCAATTGCTTTAGTGATCAGGATATGAGTGGATGAGTGTAAGAATGAAAAATACCAATTAAGTCCACTAATAAATTTAATGGAGGCTAATAAATGAGCTAGTTACCGATATTTTAATACTTTGAATTCAAGTATTTAGCGCGCTATCTGGTAATTTCTGACGGAATAATAACTTCACGGTTTAAAATAACTCGTTCCGTATTAACTAACATAAGTTGCCGTTAGTCGCCGAAATGCTAAACGGAATATGCCCCCACGGCGACCACCTAGGATGTATAGACCCTGCGCGGTCTTTTGGTGCTACGCACTGCCGATAATCGATCACTGTAAACACTTCTGTAGGATTGTGAAACAAAGGGAGATGATGCGAATTTTTAGAAATTAGCTTAATTAGAATGGCTGGAAAATAGGTTTAGAAATGACTCACATTAAATAAAGAGTGTAATATATTATTGGGCTACTGTAAATTCAAACCAACAGATTAGTAATTACTTTTTAATTTTTTTTAATTGTTCCATTAATTATACCTCGCCTTTTAACTCCAATGGAATTAACTCCTTTGGAATTAGTTGTTTAACGACGCTGTCAATTACCAGGATCACATCAGCGTCGCCGGTGTCCGGAATTTCGTCCCGCCGGAATTCTTTTACATGCCAGTAAATCTACTGACATGGAGCTATCGTTTTTAAGCACACTCAAAAACCATCGGTCTGGGCCAGATTTGAACCCACGACCTTGGGATCAGTAGGCCAGCCTCTAAGCAACGGAACCACCCAGACCAACTTTTATTTAACTTTAAATTCACACATTCATTCACACTCTCATTCATGCTTTGGAGAGGATAGGCTAGAAAAATATTCCTACTTCAGCCGGAAATCGAACGCGGGACCCTTTGCATCTAAAAGGTCTATATTGCGATTCACCAGGAAATGCATGTGATGAATAAAAAGGACATGTTTATAAAAATGTGTTTGTGTATGTCTGTCAGTGAACAGCATGCTCCAAAAAGGAAAATTCGGATAAGTACTAAACTTGGTAAATTGTAACAATTTCGTTTAAATTACCTTTCAAATATTTGACATGATAAAAGTACTCCTATCTTGAATTTTCTAGGAATAACCTCTAAAGTCTTCTCTTTAAAACTTTTCCATAACTGGTAAACCGTAAGAGATACACCTTACTACACAAATATCTAAGATTTCGTTAAGGTAAACAATATATGTTAAATAACTGTTTGCAGTTTTAACCATTTCTGAGATATTCCTTGTTACCAGTTTGAATTTTCCACAACTTACGTTTTTTTCAAGTGGGAAGTCGTCAACTCTTAATTTTTATTCCCCCACATTGTCATGCAAAGTGAAAGAAATTTCAAAGCCATCACACAGTGACCAGTTGACTAACGCTTTAGCCTGCTGTACTGTCCTATTCCCATTGTACTTATAAATACAATGGACCCTCTAACTCCTATGGCTCTTAGTGTCCCATTCTGTATTGGGAGTGAAAGGTCGCTAAATTTTGCCCCGAGGTCTCTATCAGGTTTTACGTTTTTACGTGTAATAAATCTACGACACGGAACCGTCTAAGAAAGTCACGTTAAGAATTTTCAGGCCCCCCAAAAAAATTCATCGCCCTCCGCAGGATTTGAACCCTAGACAAAGAGGAGACCCTAGACCCTTGACTAACGTTTATCCCAACTAAGGTGTAATAGCTACAAGAATAACCGTGTTTAAGAATGGTTTGCACAAGATTGAATAGAAAGTCATGTGAGTGCGTACATTAGACACTTTAAGTTTCATAAATTTGGCTTTAATCTTTTATTTTACCTTTTGGATATTTTTGAATTGAAACTTTTTATGGGAGGGCTTTGAAATTCTAATCCGCAACCTTTTTGTGTGACGAAAAGTGGTGGGGGTAAACACTGTGTCGGGTAGAGTGGGAGCAGTGTCACGCTTGCCTTCGGGTATCGGAGAATCGTCTTCTCGCTTTCTTTCATACTCGTCCGTGGTTGCATGTACTGCGTTCAGGCGGCGTGGCGATCACTGAGTACAGCAGTTGGTTGTCAACATAGCATCCGTTGAAACACGTGTGTATAGCCAACAAGAGCGTGGCGTGAGAGGAAACGCGCGGGTGAAGTGACAGTTCAGAATGTGAGAAAAACAACAAGTAGATCTGAAATTTAACGCGATATTAGAGAAAGGAGTAGAACACGTGCTAGTCTGGATGACTTGAATAACTCGTCAACCGCAAGAGATAGACAAGTTCTTACTCTACAAAAATGCAGGTCTCGCTAAAACACACAATTTATGTCTCTATAAATTTTCTTGTAGGGTGAACATTTCGGAGATTTCCTTGTTATGTGTGTGAGATTCGGAAAACTTAAAACTTTCGTGAAATGGAACATCGTTGTTCATTTTTACTTTCTCTACTGGTAAGTAGTGTATTCCACCCAAAGATTCGATGTGGAGATTTCACCGGAAATACGTTTTGAGAACCCTGAGTCCAAAAAAAAAAGCATTTTTGGAAAAAGTTCCATGTGTGTGTGTGTGTGTGTGTGTGTGTGTGTGTGTGTGTGTGTGTGTGTGTGTGTGGACAGCATAACTAAAACACAAGTAAGTTAAAAGCCAAAGTTAGTATTTAAGTTTAGTGTCTTTCAAGGATACGACACAAAGATTTTGAAGAAAATAGCCTCATCCTAAACTACCCTTTACATGGAAAATTTTTCGATTTTGATTAAAATCGTCATATCTTTGAGATATGAATCGCTATAAAAATGTAGATCTTGCTAAAATACACAATTTATTTCCAAATAAATTTCACCTTGTAGGGTGAACCATTTCGGAGATACTCCTTGTTGTGTGTGTGCGAGTTTCGGAAAACTTAAAACTTTCGTGAAATGGAACATCGTTGTTCATTTTTTTATATGTTAATTATGCAAAGAGAACAGAATCTCAAAGCTTTAAAAGATTTTACTATCGCACAAAGCCTACTGTATTCTAATATTCCCCTTGTACCTACAAGGAAATAAGCAATAGGGTAATTTGTAAAAATGTTCATCTTAACTAACACGAAAAAGATATAGGAATAAGAGTTTGTAAGAATGGTTAGTATAAATGTGGAGAAAGTCATGTGAGTGCAATGCAACGCTTACTGTTGTAAAAATCTGTACTTTAATGGTAAATATATTTTAGGTCTGAACATCCAGGTTGTCCAAAGAGGATAGTAAACCATCCTGGTCGACTTTTACCACTGACCTCACGTACTTTGATACTCTTTTGTTGTACAAGAAACATTCCTTGCGTTTATTATTCTGAGACACTGCGCTTCTTGTTGCTTCGATTTCCAATGGGAATTCCCCGAGAATACTATATCTTTTTGTTCTGCTTTCTTCCTTTTTTAATTCCCTCATTCTTTGTTATAGGTAGTTTAATGTCACTCGATACAGTGTTCCATTAACGGGGTAATATTTCATGCAGATGGCTTATATATAGTTTATACGACATAGTAAATCCACTGTGCTAGGAACTACGCTGGTAATTATTCAAAGAACTGCTTTTCAGGAGAAACTTTTAAACCTTCCAAACTCTACAATAATTGATAAATGAAATGAATAAAAAGGCGGCATATGGGAGTTGATTTATTTTCCTTCCACAGGAAAGTTTGTTTTTTGTACTCATTTCTCAAGGGATTAAGCTAATACATAACTTCCCCTACCATTTTCCTCCATAGTGCATGGTTGCATAAATACAAAATAAAATTGGTTGAATGTGTAATTGTCAATATGTAATCTCTCCTGTATCATTTCCTTCTGCAATTAGCATAGAGAATTAGAGCTTTAAAAGGAGAGTAATTGATATCTGTTCCATTTCTTGCTAAAATGAATCGTTAAGCCTTCCGTTGGTCACTAGAGGTCTGAGAGACCCCTAGGATTGTTTAGACGTTATAGTTTGCGTAATTGCCTGGCTAGGACAGCCAACATTACACTTTACTCGATTGTTTGCTGCTGCTACAACTTTTCTGTTTACTTCTTTAGCTGCAAGAATGAATAACTGGGAGTTATCTTTCATCTATCTAGTAAGATAATGGTAATAAAAGCCATGTATATTTAAGTTAAATAAACCTAAACATTGGAATGAAGGAAAAATTAAATTCAAAAAATAAATACACGCATATAATCACAAAAGTATAGCATGGGTCTACTGGGCCCCGCACGACCATAGGTGTTTTACCAGGGCGCACGCCTAACCGAGGGTTGAGCACAAAGTTATATTAAATAATTGGATTACAGCGTTTGAATTACAATACATTCGTGGATATACGCTTAGCAACATTGGTGCGTGTGTAGAGCGGAGGGTCAGGAATGTTGACAGCGAAAATGTCCCGCCTGAATACTGCTCGGAAAGCTTGAAAAAAAAAACACACCTCCCCATGTTACTTGCAGTAGCTGACACATACACTTGGCGAAGCCTACTTTGGACCGGCGCTGGTTTCTTGGAGATAGGAAGGAATGAGTGATATTGCTGTGGCCAATTTTCATTCTCGTGATATCAACTTGGTGTCGTATGATATGCTTTCACTGATGTCTGGTGAATTTCATGTAATTTGGTTTTTGGGTTAAGCCACTGCATTTTCCAGAAGTTTTTACTTTTTGTTTGATGTATTTTATAATATCTTGAGGAATGGTCATTATGAGGTCGCTGAAGGGTTGCCTTGAAGCTTTTTTTAGCTGCAGTCAGCTTGATCATTTCCTGATGTTCCCAAGTGTGAACGTATTCACGCTAGTATTATTGCCTTTTAGCTCGGACTGCCTTTGAGTGTAGTATCTGTATTTCTTGACCTCCAACTGTCTTGGGCTCCAACTGTCTTGGGCTCCAACTGTCTTGGGCTCCAACTGTTTTGGACCCCAACTGCCTGGAACTCCAACTGTTTTGGACTCCAACTGCCTGGAACTCCAACTGTCTTGGACTCCAACTGCCTGGAACTCCAACTGTCTTGAACTCCAACTGTCTTGAAATCCAACTGTCTTGAACTCCAACTGTCTTGCGCTACAACTGTCTTGCACTCCAACTGTCTTGCGCTACAACTGTCTTGCACTCTGTCTCGAACTCCAACTGTCTCGAACTCCAACTGTCTGGAACTCCAACTGTCTGGAACTCCAACTGTCTGGAACTCCAACTGTCTGGAACTCCAACTGCCTGGAACTCCAACTGTCTGGAACTCCAACTGTCTGGAACTCCAACTGTCTGGAACTCCAACTGTCTGGAACTCCAACTGTCTGGAACTCCAACTGTCTTGCACTTCAAATGTCTTGTACTCCAAATGCCTTGTACTCCAGCTGTCTTGAACTCCAACTGTCTTGAACTCCAACTGTCCTGAACTCCAACTGTCCTGAACTCCAACTATCCTGAACTCCAACTGTCCTGAACTCCAACTGCCTTGCACTCCAACTGTCTTGCACTTCAAATGTCTTGGACTCCAACTGCCTCGAACTCCAACTGTCTCGAACTCCAACTGTCTGGAACTCCAACTGTCCTGAACTCCAACTGCCTTGCACTCCAACTGTCTTGCACTTCAAATGTCTCGAACTCCAACTGTCTCCAACTCCAACTGTCTCGAACTCCAACTGTCTCGAACTCCAACTGTCTGGAACTCCAACTGTCTGGAACTCCAACTGTCTGGAACTCCAACTGCCTGGAACTCCAACTGCCTGGAACTCCAACTGTCTGGAACTCCAACTGTCTGGAACTCCAACTGTCTTGCACTCCAACTGTCTTGCACTTCAAATGTCTCGAACTCCAACTGTCTCCAACTCCAACTGTCTCGAACTCCAACTGTCTCGAACTCCAACTGTCTGGAACTCCAACTGTCTGGAACTCCAACTGCCTGGAACTCCAACTGCCTGGAACTCCAACTGTCTGGAACTCCAACTGTCTGGAACTCCAACTGTCTGGAACTCCAACTGTCTTGCACTCCAACTGTCTTGCACTTCAAATGTCTTGTACTCCAAATGCCTTGTACTCCAGTTGTCTTGAACTCCAACTGTCTTGAACCCCAACTGTCCTGAACTCCAACTGTCTTGCACTCCAACTGTCTTGCACTTCAAATGTCTTGCACTTCAAATGTCTTGTACTCCAAATGCCTTGTACTCCAGCTGTCTTGAACTCCAACTGTCTTGAACTCCAACTGTCTTGAACTCCAACTGCCTTGAGCTCCAACTGTCTTGAACTCCAACTGTCTCGCACTCCAACTGTCTCGAACTCCAACTGTCTTGCACTCCAGCTGTCTTGCACTCCAACTGTATTGCACTCCAACTGTCTTGTACTCCAACTGTCTTGAACTCCAACTGTCTTGAACTCCAACTGTCTTGAACTCCAACTGTCTTGAGCTCCAACTGTCTTGCACTCCAACTGTCTTGCACTCCAACTGTCTTGCGCTCCAACTGTCTTGTACTCCAACTGTCTTGCACTCCAACTGTCTTGAACTCCAACTGTCTTGCACTCCAACTGTCTTGAACTCCAACTGTCTTGAACTCCAACTGTCTTGAACTCCAACTGTCTTGAGCTCCAACTGTCTTGCACTCCAACTGTATTGCACTCCAACTGTATTGCACTCCAACTGTCTTGTACTCCAACTGTCTTGCACTCCAACTGTCTTGAACTCCAACTGTCTTGAACTCCAACTGTCTTGAACTCCAACTGTCTTGAGCTCCAACTGTCTTGCACTCCAACTGTCTTGCACTCCAACTGTCTTGCGCTCCAACTGTCTTGCACTCCAACTGTCTTGCACTCCAACTGTCTTGCACTCCAACTGTCTTGCGCTCCAACTGTCTTGCACTCCAACTGTCTTGCGCTCCAACTGTCTTGCACTCCAACTGTCTTGCACTCCAACTGTCTCGAACTCCAACTGTCTCGAAGTCCAACTGTCTCGAACTCCAACTGTCTGGAACTCCAACTGTCTGGAACTCCAACTGCCTGGAACTCCAACTGCCTGGAACTCCAACTGTCTGGAACTCCAACTGTCTGGAACTCCAAATGTCTGGAACTCCAACTGCCTTGAACTCCAACTGTCTTGAACTCCAACTGTCTGGAACTCCAACTGTCTTGAACTGCTTTTATTGCACTCAGCGAATCGGTGAAGATTAAATAGTAGGTATATCCCTTAGTTTGCAATAAATTTAGAAGGGCTTCTTTAATAACAAATAATTGGCAAGAAAATATTGTGAAGTATGATACAAATGTTTTGTCTTGTAAATGCTTCAACTTGTACACCTGAGCATCCCCATTGTTAGCGGATGTGAGCTTCAGTTCTTCTTGGAGGAGGAACCTGCCACCCAAAGGCTGGAGACCACATGTGTTGCTTGTTGCAGACGTGTCAGGGTACCTGTTCTTTTCGGTCACTAGGTAACCTTGTGTGAGACACAAAAACCAGTGGCCACGCCGACATGTCTGTCTGTCATAGTCGACATCCGGCCCGTCATTTGATCAGTCAGCCATGCATTCCCACACTTGGAGTATGTGAAGGAAGGTGAGTGCTTCCGGAGGAAGGCAAAAACTATCCTAACCGACGAAAATTGGAAGAGGAAGACGAAAATGAGGTAAAAGTGTTTTGCATCACCGCAACCGCACAGGAGATGCTCCGCGTTTTTTTGTTGAACTGTGTCCCTGTTATCCTTGAAAGAGTTTACTCTCCCACAGCAGAAAAAGTTCTCGCCGATGACTGGATTTTAATCCTCACGAACTAGTCTATGTCTTATTTACCTGTATTGCTTCCCACTCTCACAGAACTTTTATTGGAACTCTGAAATAGGTAACTAGATCTAGAAAAAAGATAAATACAAATATTTTTCTTACTCGTTATGGTATCTCTTATATGCTATAAACAATTAAATCAAGCCGCCTATTAAAACACAATCGTCTGTGTCTGAAATTACATACATATAAAGTATTTTTACTTTCTCTACTACGTATAGTAAAGTAGACCCAAGTATTGTATTCCATTCAAAAATTCTATGTCGAGATTTCACCGGAAATACGTTTTGAGGCCCCCTGAATAAAAGAAAAGCATTTTAGAAAAATATCCGTTTGTGAGAAAGTCTCTGTGTGTGTGTGTGTGTGTGTGTGTGTGTGTGTGTGTGTGTGTGTGTGTGTGTGTGTGTGTGTGTGTGTGTGTGTGTGAGAGAGAGAGAGAGAGAGAGAGAGAGAGACGGAGAACGCTACACCAGAAGTTAAAATATTAAAAAAAACATGCACACCACCAGCCTCGCTTCACTGTGAACAGTTGTCTTTCTTATGCACGTTAGGGACACTAATTTATCCTGAAAGAAAATTGTGAATGTCGGCATAAAAACATAGCTTAAAGCGGGATAAAAGCGCTGAAATAAAATATAAATTATTACTGTCATAATTTACACTTCAAGTGTATACATAGCATGTTAATTGAAATAAGTAAGCATGGTTTTTGAGTTCCCTGCTGTAATATTGGTTGTTATATCTAACAAAATATTCTATACTTCACAATCACCATTAGAAATTGAAATATAGATACAGAGACTAGTTCTCGGTGTCCCATTCTACATTGGGCATGAAAGACCGCTTAATTTTGCTGATAACCCTATCAAGATTGAGGTTTCTACATGCCGTAAATCTATGACACGTACCACCGACTTTACTTCCCTACCGAAGGTAGCCGTGGTAAGGACTTTTTACGCCTGTAAAAATTCATCGTCCTCCGTCGGGTTTCAACCCGCGTCCTAGGGAGCCAGAGGCTAGCATGTTACTCCCATGACGATGTTCGTTGCGATGGAAACTCTTTCAAGTGCACCTAGCTGCCAGAATGGACTTGTTTTAATGTAACTGTACAATCCCACGCCTTGGCTCTGCAGTTTATTGACATGGAGCTGTTTTAAGCACACTTAAAAACCATCGGCCTGGGCCAGAATTGAACCTGCGACCTTGGGATCAGTAGGCCAGCGTCTAACCACCTACAGTGCATCAATACACAAAACAAATGTTAAATTCCCGCCAGTTTTGGCATTAAACTCGCACTCCCTGCTGTCTATCTCAGCCTTCCGTAAAATACGCGTGAACTTGTCGTTCGAGTCTAAGCTATGCGTGTTTGCGAAGTGCAGGAAAACCAACAGAGAGGGATGTGCCTCCGGTACTTTACTCCAGTGGTGGAGCTGTACCGTGGAAAGTATATTATTATATGCGTTCATTGAACGCTGAGGTACGCCACTGATTGTGTTAACCTATCTTCCCTGCCGCTCTCATATAACCGTTCCTGCTTATTATAAACATAGTGGCATTTCTTACAGCCACACGGGGCTTGAACTCTTGACCTCGACTTAGCATCTGGCTTTCTATGTTGCAGAGAGTGAAACAGATCTTGTTTTATTCCTAAACACTCATTTCGCGATTTGCGCTAAAATTTGCGTTTAATCGCGAGAGTAAACATTGCCAATTATGTGGACAACCACAATAGAATTGATTCTGAAATCCTTTTATTACATATTCACGTATTTCTTGTCATCGCAATCCAGCAAAAAATTGTGTCCTTAGATATAACTTTTTGGTGCTTCTATAAACACAGGATCGCTCAATGTACACAAATAGAATTCACTAGTTTTACTAAAACGTAGAAGGTATCCTTCACAAAAGTTGAAGGTGCCAGATGTTGGCCACATGCCTTTGAATGGGCTGTAATTGAGCTATTCTGTGTATCATAAACAAAGGTAGGCAGGGTATCGGATCCTGTCTGTTCTGCAATTTCTTCCACTCTCGTCTCATTCCCCGGAGACTTTCTTTGTTATGGAAAAGGTGTTTTGCTTTAATACTGTGACGTTCTACGACAGAGGTGACGCAGGTGAGCGTCACACGACCATGTTCACCAAAGGTTAACCTACCAAGACGGAAGGGGAGTGCAGGAAGTAGCTCAGGGTATTACTAAGAGCAACTGGGAGCGTGGTGAAGGTAAACCCTACAGAAGTGACCTGTAATTCTGGTATAAAAAAGTTTTAATCTACATGAAGTTACTAATCTACTTTACAATGTGAGAAGACGAAAGGGGTGGTCACTTATGAACAGTTATTGGATCTACCTTTGCCGAGTTTGTGGGCGTCTCAAGTTCTATATTGGAAGGGACCTTTAGATGTCAAAGTGTCGCATGTTGCTCTAAGCACACGCGTAAGTGTTTCGGCTAAATCAAAATTCGGGCGTTTAAATATAAGATACTAGGTCAGCAAAGCCATTGCTAGCACACGTTAGCTAAGCTGACTTCATGAGTACATCAGTACATCCAGGAAATAAGTGGCACTAATGCTAACGGAAAGTTGCATGCCTAGACTTCAATAAATTATGTCCCAATATGTAATTCTATAAATTAATACTTACAAGAATGCAACAAAAGTATATTATAAAATTCTATATTTTATATTTTTAAATTCTAAGAAGTTCAATTCCATTCCAATTTTCAGAATTTCTTTTTGGCATTTGCACCCTTAATTTCTGAACGTAACTAATCTCCAGGTATATCTTGAGCTAATTTTCTTACTGAACACTAATAACTACTTTTCTCAGGACAAATTTTCAACCTGCGCTTATTATATGCATTCATTTTAACGCGCTGTAACAAAAGATAAGTACAGTTATCTTTTATATCACTTTATTTCTTCTAAAACTAACACTAACATCCTTATGTAAGCAATTATTGCCCGTAAGGAATCACAACTGTTCCGTTGTGTTGTATCTTTGCAGCTCAATACTGTTCTCTAGAACTGTCCTTGACACTGCTGAACGACAAACAACTTCTCAGTTCGCAACTCTGACAAAAAATAGCTCTTACGGTACATGCCGATGGCTTATGTAGTGCAGAAAATGCCACAAACACTTTGAAAGCTTCCAAAAATGCATGCTTCTTGAAGGTGAGTAAACGAATATCTTAAAATAGCATTTCACAGTAATGCATCAAGAGCTTAACAAATTTTCTTTGTGTTAGATAGGAAGGTCAGGTTTTGAAGCAAAGAATATTCAACAAACAAATAGCAATTTACTTCACTATCTTTCTTGGAGCTCCAAAAATATCTATCTAGAGGAAGAGGGAAAAACGGAACATAAAACCTGTAAAAGGGCCAAGGAGAAATGGTCTGTAAAGATGCAGAAGGAGATAGAATTGACTTTACGGTCCTTCTGGTAATAAGGATTCGGTGGAGTCGAGATTTTGGACGCTCTTTCGCTCGGAGCGCATTGTTAAGAATAGCAAGAAAAATAACAAAAATCAAAAAGGATTGTTTATGCCGTGCTGCGGTATTTATTTCATTTTGTTGTGTGTAGTGAATACGGACAATTTTCATCGGCGCATAGAACGAACTGAAGATCTTTAAAAACAATCTCTGGAATAACTGGTGCTGCTTACTGATAGGCGGGGAGGAGCACAACTTTTTACGACTCTATGAGCAGAGCAGCTCGGCAGCAGCCAAATTAACCCATAAAGTTTTACGGCGAGGTCAAACCCCGTCTGGTGCCCTGCACAAACTTGTCGCTTCTGCGCGAGAGTGGCACAAAACCCTTTGGGAAACCTGCGTTCAAATCTCCCTCTGACCTTGAAATCTGAACACAGAGGCCGAAACATCCTTGAAGATTGTATTATTAGCAGCAGGCGAGGTTAGAGATTTTGAAAGATGTTTGTAGTGTGGGAAACCTTCCTACAATAATGCTTTGTTAACCCTACTTCTCGTAGTCTACACGAGCGAAGTGATTCCGTGGTAATCCTGGCTCAATTACCGTCAGGACCATACTTATTGGCCTCCGGATCGGAGGAACAGGTGACGGCGGTTGGTGCATTTCGACAGGACGGTATAATTTTGCCCTCTAGAAAGATGTTTGGCGGCACTGCTGAGAGCTACCTCGATTGCTATCCAGTGCAGGGATTGGTAGTTGAAATATTTGAAATAAGTGTGGCTGGTTGGTAGAGCACCTGCCTGCTGTGCAAGGGATCCCGAGTTCGATTCTCGGAAGGCGGTAGGAATTTTTCTCCAGCCAAGATTATTCCTCATCCTTCCCTGAGTCTGGAAGTATAATGGCGGCGCCTTGGTGAGTGGTTAGACCGCTCGTCTACCACCTAGGCGAAATCCACACGTGGTATTCGTGGTGGATGAAGCAGCGTCTGGGCGGATTTTTCCGGATTCTATTTCCCCCGCCATTCATTCCACAAATTGCTCATTCCAATCATCCATTTCGCCTACATTTCATGTCATACCCTTCCTTTTGGCTGACTACATGCTTCCAGGACTTCACTCTGACTGCTCCAGAGGTGCCTCCGCTCTCCGACAGATGTCGGACCCTAGGCACTGGCTTGTAAGTTCTAGGGGGTGTAAGTCCTACATAAGGGGAAGTCCTACATATTCTCTTCTGTCTTGCTATACGGCAGTGGGACATGAACATTAAGAAGTAAAGGTTTAAGAGAAATACAAGAACCCAAAATACGTGTGTTTTAAGTTAAGATAAGCAATTCCAAGAGAGGGGAATAATATGTGCTATTGGTAGTTTTGTAATTGAGGGATGAAAAATAATCATTGAAGATCTGTCAAAGGATGTACAAGAGATCAATTTAGAAATTAGGATATAAAAGTAATTAAACGTTGGTCATGTTTTAACAAAATTAATGGAATATAGAGAAAATTGGCTCCAACATTTAGAATGACTGCAGAGAGGATGAAGGCCAATGGGACGACCTAGGAAATGCTAAGACCGGAACACTCAATAGCCTAATCCATGTATGTAGAAAAACATTTGAAATATTTGGAGACACCGTTTATAGTAGCGCACATCGTCGTCCGTATCTGGTCGTCCTTCAGCTCTCCCCTTGTTCATAAATACATATTGAAAATAAATACATGAATCTACAAAGAAATTGCTAACCTAAATAATCTAAACGAATACAATATACTTGTTTACAAATATTGCAAGGAGCATTACCAATATATCAAAAGAAAAACACCTACTGCTTTCACTTAAAATAAGTGTGAATCTAGAGAAACTTGTTCTGCCACGCATGATGTAACAGATGCATAACGGAAGAACGGAATATCAGACGAATCAGATTTACTTTCATTGTTACAATCCAACAAAACATCCTTTATAGTGCTTGTAGGTATGTGCAAAGACAGAGGTTTATCCAGGACACTTGAGAGATTCTGAGTCTTATTTATACAGTGTTTGCAGTAGTTCAATTACGAACTGGAGAGCTCTAAGGACCTGCAGATGCGATATGTTGTTATAGAAATCTTCAAAACGTACTCAAATAAATGAAATGTATTTATTAAGTCCATGACTTATAGAGCAGTGGTATAATGACCTTTGCTACCCAGCAACCTGTTCTTTTGAAGTGCTACCTCGCCCCATGAGTCAGGATATCAACTCAACCCTATGAGTTCCCAACTTCAGTCAGCTGCCTCTGTGACCCAAAACCAAGGCCTGCCTCTCATGGATTAGCCCTTAAGTCTGTTCCGATCTCACACAATCTTTCCATTTCTTCCTCGGTCTACCTACTCTTCGAATTCCTATTGGCTGATATTTCATTGTTATTTTAGGAATTCCATTTTTTGGCATTCCCTCCAAGTGATTTAAGTAATTATGTCTATAATGTGTTAATTTATTAGACACACATTCAATATTTAGTTAGGTCTTCTCCTATAGTTCGTTTTTTTTTTCAGGATTTTCTTTAGCATTCCATAAATATCTTAAAATGTTCTAAGTATAAAGTCAATATATTTTTCTTTATCATGTGAAACTATCTTAACTAAATAGTAAATATCGAAATTTCTGCTGTTATCTTTTATTAGTATTTTACTTCTGAATGGGCGTTTGTTTTTTTCTAAATGAAATTCTAAAATTGTATCTTTCACATATTTTATTTAGGCAATGCAATGCATATTGGGCGGCGACGTAGCCGAGTGGTTGGACCGTTCCCCACTACCTAGGCAACCCGGGTTCGATTCCAGGGAGCCGCCTGTAGTATTGGCGGTGGACCAAGCGGCGTCTGGGCGGATTTTACACGGGTTCTCCGGTTTCCCCCGACACTCATTCCACCAATTGCTCCATCATGACCTTTCAGATCATCCATTTCGCCTGCATTTCATATCATTCTGTTCCTCATTATCATATCTCGTGCTTGGCTAACCACCCGCTTCCAGGTCTTCACTCTGTCCGGTCCAAAGGTTCCTCTGCTCCCCTACAGGAGTCTGACCCTAGGCACTGGCTTGTAAGTCCTACATAAGGAGAGGGTAGTTAGGTTAAGAAGAATATTGCAGCTTTTCTTCGTCGAAAATTTATAGAATGTCGTCAGCATATAAAATTATATTCAGATATAATCCTTGTCCTATTCTAATTTCTTTATCAATCGGAGGGAAGCTAATAATCTAATTTATAAATATATCAAGATTCCCTCATGTATGTTAGATATGGATGCCAAATTATTTCATCATTTTTTCCTACAATTTGTGCTGCTAAAATTACAAGAGCTTAGTGTTCGTGCGCGTGCGTGCCTTTTTGCATAACGTCCTTACTTGCAGAATTGCATTTTAACTTCCGAATACATTTGGGCATTCATAATCAGTTCATATAAGGCAAACAGTTGAGGCAATAAATAGATAAGGAACAATTGATTGTGAAACCAATACAATTTGTTTCCGCAAAACAAACCTTCAAAGCAGTTGTGATTGCGTTTCAAGATGGCCATGAATGGTTCGCAATATAACCAGCGTTTGTTTTATGAAGATTCACACTTATTGAAAATTATTTTTAATGTATCAGAGATTCGGATTCTTCTCTTTGCATAGGAATTACCTGTATTTAAGGAAGTATCCAACAAAACTTAATTTCAATAAGTAACCGCATTCTGATAACCACGTTTTGTTTGTCTTCTTTGATGACGCCTTCAATGTCTCTGCCTTCAATGAAATCTACTTCCCGCTACTTCATTGCTGAACTATGAGATTTTCATCTCCGGATATGCATGCGTGGGTGTGAGGATAAAACAACAGTTAATCAAGAAATATAATAAATAGTTAGAGACTAAGTTTCACTTCTTTTGTATGAAATACTGAAAATCACAGAACAACGTTTCATAAAACTTAACATTATGGCTACTTTTAATGTTAACTAAAATTTGAATGCTAATTTTCAACATTTCACACAAAAAATTTTTATGTCTAAATAAATTCCTTTGGAGAGTGAGCTATTTCGGAGATATTTCTTGTTATTTGTGAGAGTTTTGGAGAATTACTCAAAAGGAACATGGTTATTCATATTTTATACGCGCAAAGAGAACGGAATATGAAACCTCTAAAAGATCTGACTCTCGCTCAAAGTCTACTGTATTCTCATATTCCCCTTGTACCTACAAGAAGATAATTTCTGCAAATGTTTGACTCAACTAACACAATGTTTGTTGGAATGGTTAGTACAAGAGTAGAGAAAGTCATGTGAGTGCAACACATCAGTTTTTACTTTCTCTACTGGTAGGGGAAGTATTGCATTCCACCCAAAAATTCAAAGTCAAGATTCCACCGAAAATATATGCTTTAAGACCCCCTGAATCGAAAAAAAAAAAAAAGCATTTTTAGAAAAAGGTGCGTGTGTGTCTCTGTGTCTGTGGACAGCATAACTCAAAAAGGAAAAGTCGGTTAAAAACCAAGGTTGGGATTTAAGTTTAATGTATTTCAAGGATGCGACACGAAAATTTTGAAGAAAATAGCCCCACCCTAAACTACCCTTTACATGGAAAATGTTTCGAAAATTTTGATTTTCTTGAAAATGGCTATAACGATTTTGATTAAAATGTCATATGTTTGAGATATTTTTATGACAAATGAAATGCATATCTTGAATTTTCTGCCTATAGCCCCTGTAGTCGTATTTACTCTGGACAACTTTTGCATAACTGGTAAACCGTTAGAGATAGACCAAATCATACTATACAAAAAGTGTAGATCTTGCTAAAATACACAATTTATGTCTGAATAAATTTTCTTGTAGGGTGAACCATTTCGGAGGTATTCCTTGTTATGTGTGTGAGTTTCGGAAAACAGAACTTTCGTGAAATGGAACATCGTTGTTCTTTATTTTTATATGTTAAGTGTGCAATGACAACAGAATCTCAAAGCTTTAAGACATTTGACTATCACACAAAGCCTACTGTATTCTAACTTCCCCTTGCACCTACAAGGAAATATGCAGTAAGATAATTTGTACAAATGCTTATCTTAACTTCGACGAAGAAGGTATAGGAATAAGAGTTTGTAAGAATGGTTAGTACAAGAGTAAAGAAAGTCATGTGAGTGCAACACATCAGTTTTCTTTTCTTGTATAATTTCAAGGGCGTCTCCCCTATATAGAGGGTGCCCTTATCACCCGGCCGCTGTGTCCTCCAGCCGCAGCCAAGGAGCAGCACTCCGACTACTTGTGTTATTAACGCTGCCTTTCCATCAGGGCCAGAGATTTAACCTGGGTCCACGGCGTCAGTAGAGCTTTACTTTTTACTACCTATAAAATGTTTGGAGCTATGCTTCATCGACTACCACTTTTGGTCAGCTCTTGGAACGTATTTAGATATGTTTCAGCATTCCTTGACAAAGTCTCCGTCTAGAGAACAACATTTCTGCCATGCCAACAGAATGGAAAGATACGCGCGACCATTTTCATGCTCGTCACGCCGTTTTAACAAGGACATCTGTTGTCGATCACTGCCAGATTGTTAATTGTTATTCTTGCGTCGAAACCCTCTTATGATAGAGGCTCTGGATCCTTCAAGTTAATAACCACCAAGGATGGGAAAAAAATTCTGATGTGTTCTGTTCACAGGAATTTCTGTTTCACTCTACAACAAACTATTCTAAGAATATCTTATCACGCTGTCCACTTCTTCTATGATTAACAAAGCTAAGACTTTGTTTTTAACGATGAATTAAGAAAGTAGTCCAATTACAGAACTTGGTTTGTATGCATTTGACACATGGGATTATTTTTTCGCGAATTTTTGCGGACTTTCTCTACACTTGTACTAACAATTCTTAAAATCTCTTATTGCTATATCTTCTTTGTGTTAGTTGAGATAAACATTTGTACAAATTATCTTATTGTTTATTTCCTTGTAGGTACAAGGGGAGTATTGCAATACAGTAGGCTTTGAGCGATAGTCAAATATTTTAAAGCTTTGCGATCCCATTCTCTTTGCACGCTTAAGATATACAAAAATGAACAACGATGTTCCATTTCACGAAAGCTTTAAGCTTTCCGAAACTGACGCAAATAACAAGGAATATCTCTGAAATGGTTTACTCTACAAAAAATGTATTGAGACAAATTGTGTGTTTTAGCCAGACCTACATTTTTTTTAGAGTAAGATTTTGTCTATCTCTTACGGTTTACGAGTTATTTAAAGGTCATCCAGAGTAAATACGACTACAGGGGCTATAGCCAGAAAATTCAAAATATACATTTCATTTGTCATAAAAATACCTTAAACATATGGCATTTCAATCAAAATCGTTAGCCATTTTTGAGAAAATCAACATTTTAGAGAATTTTTTAATGCAAAGGGTAGTTTAAGGTGGAGGAACTTTCTTCAAAACCTTCGTGTCATACCCTTGGAAAATATTAAAACTTAAATACCCAAAATTTTGATATTGCGATTTCACCGTTTTGGTGTCCCCGGAATCCAAGAAAAGCATTTTTAGAAAAAGGTGTGTGCGTGCATGTTTGCGGCAGAATTGGTAGCTGCGGATGGGGGGAAAAAAAAAACAAAGAAAGAAAGAAAAAAGGAATTAGATATGAACACCCAGACCTCAAAAAAATATATTTCCAGCGAACGCTTGGCAGTTCGTTATGTATTATGTAGAAGGTAAAAATGATTGTAGAACTACTATCTTGTATATTTGTCTTATTTATTTCGTCTCTTAAGAACCTTTTAGCAATAAGGGTACACCAAAATGAAGGATGATTTCTAATGTATTAATGTTAAAGGCTTAATTTTTTTGCACAGGCATTTCCAGAACTAAAATGGGTGTAGCAAATTTCATTTCGATATCTAACCAAATTCTTAATATATTAATTTATATTAACTAATCTCCTCCAACAGGTGCTGAACCACAGTTTATTTTTTTATCTCTCTTATTACCTTTGTAACAAACTAAAGGATGCAAATTTTGATATACTGAACAGTTTTTCTATAAAATGTTGTAATACTGTAAAAGTGTCAAAAACAGTGCATTATATTATTTAAGAAAAATATAACCAATATCAAAATTCTAAACGCACATTTTAGAACTAAAATTCTGAACTATATCGGTAGAAAATTAGACTTTTGTGGGAGAAAATAGATTTTGAATACCAGAAGGTAACAAAAAATTGTTTCCAAGGCAGAGGTAAAGGCGCACCAGTTTAAAAATGGCATCCAAAAGACGTGTTGCCCCTTCTCTAGGGGATTGAAACTTGTTAGATGTATTCTTTAAGGTATGGTGCATTTTTTGCAATAAAAATCCAAAAATCGATTTTTGTGACCAAACAGACTAAAATATCGCTTTAGTGCTGCTAGCTATATTTCCCTGGTGTCTGAAACACTTGCACAACGCGGCGCAGAGGTAACGTTGGGCTGATTTAGAAAGTTAGTGAGTGAGAGTGGCTTAGCAATTCTACATGCAGCTCTCAAAGGGTTTGAGCTTCCTTGTAGCTGACCACGAGAAGTTGTAGCCAGGATAAAACATCCCCGGCTACATTACAGGGTGGGGAACATGTATACTAATGACTTCTAATGACTTTCCTGCCCACATGACAAGTTTGTTGCATGCCCTTCCCTTCCCTTCACTCCACTCCAACCACACCGTCCCTGGTGGCAAACTGCCTAACGCTTTTTACTTTATTGATTATAAGGGAGAGCCTTTTTATCGACTATGATTCATATTATAAATATACACACACCGTTTTCAACGATGATTTATGACCGGCTTATGTAATTAGAACTCTAAGCATAACGTGAAATAAAGCTAAATATGTTTTATTAGAACCAATATTCTTAGTTCAGCCGTGTGAGCTCGTATCAGAAGGTTCCCGTTGATGTCCACTCTGATCTTGGGTTTTTAATGCTTTTCCCTGATCGGTACGCAAATTGCTAGAGTGGTTTGTGATCTACCAGGATTTCCCTTTCAACCCATTTCAGATTTGCTTCTAGGTACCTTTAAACAAAATTATTTTGCAGTTATTAACATTATTATTACTATTATAACTATTATTTCGATGATTATTATGATTGTTATTGTAATGATCATCACCATCATCGATCAGGGTGGCTCAGTTGGTTAGACGCTGGCCTACTGATCCCAAGGTCGCGGGTTCAAATCTGGCCCAGACCGATGGTTTTTAAGTGTGCTTAAAAACGACAGCTCCATGTTAGTAGATTTGCTAGCATGTAAAATAAGTCCTACAGGTGAAAATTCTGGCACACCGGTGACACTAATGTGATCCTGGTAATTGACAGCGTCGTTAAACAGCAAAAAACATTGTATCATTATTGTTATTACATTATTATCATTATCATTATGATCAAGATGATTATTATTACTATTACTAGTAGTACTCTGTCCTGTACCCTTTGTAGCCACAGGATCCGATCACGTGCTTGCTTACGAGAAGCTTCGAGAAAAAGCTGTATTTCCAAATCATTCTCGACTTATAAGCGAGTCAACCAGCGTGTAGACCTTTTAGTGTCTTGAGCCAGCGAGTGAAACAATTTTTACTGAGTGTATCGTCGGAACCAGTTGTGGAACTATGTGCAGTATCTCTGTTGAGATTACGATAGGACAGAACAGCTGTGAGCTGGAAGTACAAATTGCAAGTTGTGTTGACAATAACACAAAGAAGTGTGTTCATAAATAATAAAGTGGAATTAGAAGTAACCGGAGTTGTGATTTTAGACACAAAGGTAAATGATCAGATCAAATAAGGAACTCCTGCATTGCAGGACAATGTATTCCACGACAGCAGCCAACGAGGGGTGACCAGTCACGTGACAGTGAACAGATACGCGGCAAAGCTACATGAAACAAAAGTTAGTCATATGAATGAATTGTTGTACATCTGTCGGTAGTGTGTTGGTGTTTTTCTCAATGGTCTGCGTAATATTCCCACACCCTAGAACAGGTTCTGAACGGTGGTGTTTTACAGACGTACGTCTGGTTCGAAGCATTATGCGGGCATCGGTGGGCGGCTGAACGACATCCGAGAAGGAACCCGGGCCCATTTAGCACCTGGAATGTCAGCACGGACTACTGGAAGCCACCTTCTTGCAGCAATTAAGGAAGTGTCAAGCGATGCTTCATTAGCTTTTGTTACGTTTAAAAACAACCGTATGGCAGATAAACATCATAGTACGGATTTGTATTATGAAAACTAATCTACATCGATATAGAAACTACAGTATGAAAATAAGATGTGTTGCAGTCAAATTACTTTCTCTACTCTTGTACTAACCATTATTACGAACTCTTATACCTATATCTTCTTCGTGTTACTTTATTGCTTATTTCCTGTAGGTGCAAGGGCAATATTAGAATACAGTAGGCTTTGAGCGATCGTCAAATCTTTTAAAGCTTTCAAATAAATAAGAGCCTGAGAATGGGGTTACAACCTCACTCAGTGTTACAATACACTATCAGATCAGCATAAATGTACAATTAGACTTTGTCGGTCAGAAACTTCATTTTTTATTTTCTATATCAAGCTTTCTTTGTGTCCGAATATTTGTACTAATTTGTTAATATTTTATAACAATTATGTTTATTATTATGCATAAACAAATTAACTTTGTTAATTGTAACCAAATTGTAAAATGTTACATTTAATTTTGAAAATGTTCTTAAGCTATAAGCTTAAATAAAAGTTTCATGTGATTTCCTGCAATAAATAATTACTTAATGTAAAAATATTTAAAATATCTATAAAGGCATTTAAAATATATTTCTTTAACTTTTAAATGGAAATATTTTTATTCCGTTCTCTTTGCACCATTAACATATAAAAAATGAACAACGATGTTCCATTTGACTGAAGTATATTGTCTAAAACTCACAAAAATAACAAGGAATATCTCCGGAATGGTTCACTCAACAACAAAATTATTAGGACATAAATTGTGAGTTTTAGGAAGATCTACATTTTTTGTAGAGTAAGGTTTGATCTATCTCTTACGGTTTACCAGTTGTGTAAAGTAAATAGGAGTTCATGGGCTATATCCAGAAAATTCAAGGTATACATTTCACTTACCATAGAATATCTCAAACATAGCATTTTGATCAAAATCGCTAGAGCCATTTTTAGGAAAATCAAAATTTTCGAAACATTTTCCATGTAAAGGGTAGTTTAGGGTGGAGGAATTTTCTTCAAAGTCTTCGTGTCGCATCCTTGAAAGACAATACCAACTTTGGTCTTTAATCGAACACGCGCGCGCGTACTTTTCTAAAATTATTTTTGGATTCAGGGACCTCAAAACATATTTCTGACGAAATCTGGACATTGAATATTTGGGTGGAATACAATACTTCCTCTAGTTACTAGCAGAGAAAGTCAAAAAGGAGCTATGTGCTTGGCTGCACTGCAACCCATCACACAGAGATTTAAACATAGTATGTTGATACTGAGCCATTCCTATCACAAAAAACGTTCAACTCTCAAGCTTTGCTTTATTTTATGAGTATATACTCTGCAAGTTCGTAAGTTATTAAGTAGTGGTTTGACGATATATCCCTACAAATTTTGGGCTTAGGTTCTACTAGTCCAATAGCCCTGTGATTCTTTGTAGACACTTAAAACTTTACTTAACACACGTAAACACTTAATTCAAACTCTTACTATAAAGGACAAAAATGAACATAAATAAAAAGTTTGGGAAGGGATTATGCAAAAGCACTGTTGAACAACGAAAAATACCACAGAAAGAAAAGCGAGTAGAGATAACCGTGTGGATTTAATAGTTGCATTTCTATTTCAGTTGCACTGAAAGTTGTACGAACTGGTTGTAGAAGACAGATCACAGAAAGACATGCACACGTCTCACATAAAAGGAAAGTTAAGAGAAAAGCATGTCAATGTAATACGTTGCATTTTTATTTCAAACATAGAAAATTATGCATTTATGTTGGCGAGTAGAAAAGGACATTTGACTGTGTTAGTAAAAGAAGAGCTAGTAGAGAAAACCGTGCGAACGTAATACATTGAATTGTAAAATGGATAGCATAAAAGTATTCTCCATTAAGCTCTTAGATGTGCCAATTTTCATGGTGATTGATCAACAGGTGTTGGAGTTTATTAACTTCATACATCCCAACATAAATGTTAGATAATATAATAAACTGTCTTACCTTGGTGAGTACAGGTCCGATTTACAGAACAGCGCATGCGCACGTATGAACCAAGCTCCGTGTACTTTCTTGAGTCCAAAGTGACACTTTGAAATGTTATATAGTGGTCAATCATTTTCTCCATAACTGTAAGGTAAACACATAATGTTGAGTATAATTAAAACCGTATAGTCAACGTTTGTATTTTCCAAATCAGTAAATACAATACAATCATTTTAGTACAGGCACTGAAAACATAATCATGTAATGCCTAGTAGAACTTTCATGTCCATTGCTACACTCGTTTCTGATACATGGGGAAGCAAAGCAACCAAATTTGTATTTCACCTTAAGTGGCCCAAATGGTGAAAATTGTACTAAAATAATAAAAAAGTACAATTTAGGCATTCTAACTTATTATTACGTCCAATTCTCAAGGAAAGTTTTCATGTCAATAAATATATTTGATATGGGGGTAAAAAAGAGAGTTAAATGGGAATTTAAATAATCCCGATTGTTGTGCATAGTTTTTTTTTCTGCTTCTCATACTTTTCCCAACATTTTGGGATTTTTTTTTCTCAAAATTGCTTCACTCATGTTAGTCAGTTTCTAAATTTAGCAGTTAAATAAAAATTTATAGCACTTTCAGACTGGTTATAATTACTAAATTTTGTAAGGGGTTGTCTTGTAATATTTCAGAAATGGACATTTGAAGATGAAACTCAAGTCGATACTGGTACACTGGTCCTTGTGTTGATATACTAGCATTTACAGACGAAATCATTGTTTAAGCATCTCAAAAACCGAATATAGTTAGTGACTATATGCCAAGCACATCTATGTGAATAAATACATGGCACAAACAATTTTAAATTACGTGTCCGTTCACCCCACAGTCAAGAGTTTGAATTTGACCACTTAACTAGCCTATTTGAAAGCCTTATAAATCACGTGCCTAATATATTAAACCCACGGGAACTGTTCTCCAAATCATTTAATCAACCTTCCATACTGAAAGCACAGGCCAGGCACATTACGATCAGAACGGCCCCTTAACCAAGCATAATCTCAAACTTATACCCAGTCACTCAGCCAGTTTCCCGCCTCCGCATCGTGCCAACGGAGAACCCTTTCTGTCTCTGTCACTGCCACCAGGCTAATAGACTGAGATTGCCAGCGGCAAAGCTGGCATAAGGATATCCCATTTTGGGGCTCGAAAATTTTACAAAGTTGAATTTTCTCGATATTCTTATCATTTCGTGCAATATCGAATTCAGTGTGGTCATTGCATACCTTTTTTGAAGTATCAATAAATTTTGTATAAACAATTTTGCTGTAATTATCATACAAAGGGCAACCTCACACTGGGTAGATTTACCTTTCCTATATGATCCCAGTTTCGATCGGAAAATAGTATTTTCATCGGATTGATGTGCTAAAATGAAGTTACGAAAGCACAAATAAAGACGTACGTGATAAGGCTTTTATAAACTCATGCCATTATTTTTCGAGTACATCAGCACTCGTATGGAATGAAAAATAACGTTGGGCTTTAATTCACGCTGAATTTCTGCAGCATTTCTCAAGGACTTTTCCTAGAACTTGGAAGTGTTGGGGGGAGGTTCAAGAAAGCCAGTTTCACGTCTTTTGTCGGGAAACCCCTTTTTAGCAATAGCTTGGCATGCACTAAATTACAATTATAAGGGAGAAAGGAGAGGATGATCATAAAAATTCTCCAGTTTATTACACAATAATTTCATAGGGAACCGGTGTAGGTAATCTAAATTAATGCGACATTCGAGTTTTAAAAATCTAAGCATGCAAGATCAGGTAAACAAACTAGAATTTTAAATAAAGGCAGACAACATATTTTCCAGAAATAAATGGATATTAAATGAGTAAAACGTTTACCTAATCACAACACATGTAACAATAAGTGCTTTACATTCTCTGCTACCTATAGCAGGTAGAGGAAGTATTATATTCCATCCATTTCACCGGAAATATATGTTTTGAGGTCGCTGAATTAAAAACAGTTTAGAAAAGGATCCGTGTGTGTGTGTGTGTGTGTGTGTGTGTGTGTGTGTGTGTGTGTGTGTGTGTGTGTGTCTGGACAGCATAACTCAAAAAACAAAAAGTAGGTCAAAAACCAAAGTTGGTACTTAAGTTTAATGTCTTTGAAGGATGCATCACGAAGATTTTGAGAACATACTTCCACCCTAAACTACCCTTTACTTGGCACATTTTTCGAAAATTTTTACTTTCTTGAAAATGGCTAACTAGTTTGATTAAAAACATATATGTCTAAGATATTTTTATGGCAAATGAAATCTATATTTTGAATTTTCTGGCTATAGCCCATCTGGATGACTTTTGCATAACTCATAAACCGTAAGAGAGAAACCAAATCTTACTATACGAAAAATGTACGTTTTGTTCAAACACACAAGTTATCTCCAAATGAATTTTTTTCTGGAGTGAACCATTTCGGAGATATTCCTTGTTATTTGCTTCACATAGCGGCCTACAGTATTCTCATATTCTCCTTCACCTACACGAAAATTAGCATTAAGATAATTTCTGTAAATGTTTATCTCGACTAACAGGAAGAAGATATAGGAATAAGTGTTTGTAGGAATAGTACAAGAGTTGAGAAAGTCATATGAGTGCAACACATCAGATTCTTACGCTACAACTGTTGAGGAGTGTGTGTATTAATGTCAATATATGGTTCTGAATCCTTCCAGATTCAGTCCCACAATCATCAGCTTCTATCGAAAGACCACACGACAGGTTTCGATGGAATAAATAAAGGTGATGCAGTCTATGACATAAGTAATTTCTTGTTTAAGCCGTTGATCTGTTGCCCGTTGCTGTCATCAACTTCTTGTCCTGAATGTGGTCGTTCTGGTCAGAACAGCTTCTGTTGGAAGTGCCTGAGGATATGGTCCACAAGCTGCAAGTGTGGACCGGTTCTCCTTTATGACGATGATCGCATCTCCATCAAAGTTTATTTAACGGATTTCCTCTTAAATTCTACCGGCATTTGCCACATTACTGTGAGAACCAAAACCAGCTTCGTATCATCACATCCTCAAAGGTTTCTTAAGCCTTAGTTTTTGTCTAATGTTATGAAAACTTCAAACATGTCGGACTTGTGAGCTGGAAATTGTTGCTTCAGGTTATTTATACAACAAATTAATTTCGATCCTCAAATTCCTTTTTATGTTCCACCGGAAATACATGTTTTGAGGCCCACTGAATACAAAAAAGTATTTTTAGAAAGAAGTCCGTGAGCGTGTGTCTGCCAGTGTGTCTGTGGACAGCATAACTCAAAAACGAAAACTCTGTTAAGAATCAAAGTTGGTATTTAAGTTTAATGTCTTTCAAGGATGCGACACGAAGATTTTGAAGAAAATAGCCCCACCCTAAACTACCCTTTACATGGAAAATTTTTCTAAAATTTTGATTTTCTCCGAAATGGCTCTAACAATTTTGATTAAAATATTTTTGAGACATTTTTATGACAAATGAAATGTATATCTTGAATTTGCTGGCTATAGCCCCTGTAGTCCTATTTGCATCTGGACGACTTTTGCATAACTGGTAAGCCGTTAGAGATAGAATAAATTATACTTTATAAAAATATAGTTCTTGCTGAAATACACAATTTATGTCCAAATAAATTTTCTTGTAGACTGAACCATTTCGGGGAATATCTTAAAATTTTTCGTGAAATGGAACATTGTTCATTTTTACTTTCACTACTGTTTAGTAGAAGGAAGTGTTGTGCTCCACCCAAAAATTTGATGCCGAGATTTCAACGGAAATATATTTTGACACCCCCTGAATCCAAAAAAAAGCATTTTTAGAAAAGGATCCGTGACTGTCCGTGTGTGTGTGTGTGTGTGTGTGTGTGTGTGTGTGTGTGTGTGTGTGTGTGTGTGTGTCAGCCTGTGGACAGTATAACTGAAAAACGAAAAGGTGATTAAAAACCAAAGTTGGTATTTAAGTTGAATGTCCTTCAAGAATGCGACACGAACATTTTGAAGAAAATATCCCCATCTCAAACTACCCTCTAAATGGAAAATTTTTCGAAAGTTTTGATTTTCTTGAAAATGGCTCTAAAGATTTTAATTAAAATGTCATATTTATTACAGTTTCACGGGTGATCAGCCGTATGAGGTTTTTCATTCCGACGAAGGCCATAGACTTTATAATGGCCGAAACCTCAATGTTTTTAAACCTTCACGTGCACAGTGAAAGCTTTAAAACCTAAAATGTGATATGTTTGAGATATTTGTATGACAAATGAAATGTATATTTTGAATTTTCTAGCTATAGCCTGTGTAGTCCTGTTTACTCTGGATGACTTTTGAATAACTAGTAAACCGTAAGAGATAGGCAAAATCTTAGTCTACAAGAAATGTAGATGTTGCTAAAATACACAATTTATGTCTCAGTAAATTTTTTTGTAGACTGAACCATTTCGGAGAACTTTATACTTGTGTCAAATGGAACATCGTCATTTATTTATGTTAGCCGCGCAAAGACATGTGAATTTGAAAGCTTTAAAATATTTGACTATCGCTCTAAGCCTACTAGATCACCATATTCCCCTTGTACCTACAGGATTTTGAGTTATGCTGTTCACATACACATGCACACACGCAAAATTACAGGGACGTTTTGTAAAAATGCGCTTTTTGGGATTCAAGGACCTCAAAACATGTATTTAGCGTGAAATCCCGATATCATATTTTTGGGTGGAACACAACACTTTCCTCTCGTATCTGGTGGAGTAAAGTATTAATGCACTGAATTTTGCCTTCAGTGTTACGGAAACAAAAGGCTGCATACAGGTCGTAAGACGGGGACCTTGAGTTTAAGTACCTGAAGATGTCATGGCCACAGATCTGGGCTGTGCACCTTTCCGTGATGCTCTTTAAGGCTTCACCTTATGTCGATGTTTTATTTAAAGTGAGGAAGTTTCGTGAAGGTCGTGCCCAATCTGTCGGTAATAGGAAACCCTTGTTTGTCAATATTTTCACAGTTCAGAAATGCCCATATGGATATTACTCATAAAGTGAAGAGAGCAGAACTTTACTGATGGGTCTAACGCCATCCCACGCGTCCTTCATCTGTAAAGTGTAAGGTGCTCTTCAGATTTGTCAATGCTCTTAAGCAAGAGCATTTGCTATGAACTCGCACATTCAGCACAAAAGTTCACTAAGACGACGACATTGAAGAATTTTAGTACATCATGCTTCTAAAAGCAAATGAACAGCCAAGTACTCTCCCCAAAAATTCTGTGTCGAGCTTCCACCGAACATATATGTTTTGAGGCCCCCTGAATCCCAAAAAGTCTGATGTGTTGTACTCATGTGACTTTCTCTACTCTTGTACTAACCATTCTTACAAACTCTTATTCCTATATCTTCCTGTTAGTTGAGATAAACATTTGTACAAATTATCTTATTGCTCATTTCCCTGTAGGTGCAAGGGGAATATTAGAATACAGTAGGCTTTGTGCGATAGTCAAATCTTTTAAAGCTTTGAGATCCCGTTCTCTTTGCACGCTTAACACATAATAAAATTAACAACGATGTTCCATTTCACGAAAGTTTTAAGTTTTCCGAAACTCACATACATAACAAGGAATATCTCCGAAATGGTTCACCCTACAAGAAAATTTATCGGGACATAAATTGTGTTTTAGCAAGGTCTACATTTTTTATGATATGATTTAGCCTATCTCTAACGGTTTAGCAGTTATGCAAAAGTCGTCCAGAGTAAATATGACTACTGGGGCTATAGCCAGAAAATTGAAGATATACTACATTTCATTTGCCATAAAAATATCTCAAACATACTACATTTTATTCAAAATAGAGCCATTTCAAAGAAAATCAAAATTTTCAAAAACTTTTCCATGTAAAGGGTAGTTTAAGGTCGGGCTATTTTCTTCAAAATCTTCGTGTCGCATCCTTGAAAGACATTAAACTTAAATACCAACGTTGGTTTTTAACCGAATTTTCGTTTTTGAGTTATGCTGTCCACAGACACACAGGCAGACACACACGGACCTTTTTCTAAAAATGCTTTTTTTGGATTCAGGGGGTCTCAAAACATATATTTCCAGTGAAATATCGACATGGAACTTTTGGGTGGAATACAATAGTTCCTCTACTTATCAGTAGAGAAAGTAAAAACTGAAAGTGATTAACAGTTCAGCATCTTCCAAGGACCCGACACAAAGATTTACACCGCAAACCACCCTTTGCATGGAACAATTTTCGAAAAAAACTACATTGTTTAAAAAGTACATCTATTTTGATTAAAATATCATATGTTTAAGTTAGTTTGATGTTAAATGCATATATTGAATTTACTGGGAATAGTCCCTGAAGTCTTCTTCATTCTACATGACTTGTAAAACCGACAAAACTTACTGCATAAAAAAGTAGATCTTTGTTAAAGCACACCGTTCATGTCATTAATATTTTGTAGAGATAACCATTTTGAAGTTATTCTTACGTTGGGTTTGGATTTTCGAATAGGAAGCCGTTATTCTATTTTTTATGTCCTGGTATGCAAAGATAACGTAATTTTAAAGGTATCTCGTAGCAACCAGCTCCTAAAGCAGTTGACTATCGCTTAAGCCTATTTGTCTTTAAGGAAATGTGTTTCTGGAAACGTTATCTTGAAGAATACACAACAATTTTGTACAAAAATGAGTAAAAAAGTTTACGTCAGACTTTTTAATTTAGAATTTGATGATTTTTGGGCAAACACTAGTGTAAAACACAGGAAATCAAGTTCAGTCATTCTACTTTTTGGTGTTGTCCACATACTTTCTGTTAGTAAACGATATTTGTCACTTCGGGGGGCTATAACGCCCTTCATCGCAGAATGAGATGAAAGCTTTCTCCTATTTCTCTTTTGACGTCATCTTCAACGAAATGCTGGCCAGCAAAAAAGTTTTTCTGGGAAAGAAACAGATGAACATTAGTTGGACTGGACTTGCGGTAGGGGGATGCTCAAATTGTTCCCAGGCAAGTGGCTTAATGAGATCTTGGGGTTTTATGGCCGTGTTCGGCCGGGCATTCTCGTGAAGCGAGCAATAACGAGTAACTGCTGGTTTCACATTTCTTGTATTCAAGAACAGGATAGCCATATCTCACATGGAAACATCCTCAACTGGACATAATTACTGTCCGCTAAAACTGGTTATAACAGCTAGTGAATTAAATTTGACAGAAAGTACAGTAAATGTTAGGTTTAGGAGGATAGAACAAACTACTTAAGTTACTTTCTACTATCTTATGAGTTGATTATCATCTTTGACTAGATTTTAAATTCTCATCAACGCCCAAACAATCTGAAGAACGGCTTGAAGGACGCTCAATAACTGTTACTGATAAAAATATTGCCACTGTTGGAGTAATGCTTGAAGAAAATCCAAGAACATCTTATAAATTCATTTGGCCGATATTTGGCAATGCTGCAAGTCAAATTCAAAGCATTTTACACCAATATAGACGTGAGAAAACTTGTCGATGAAGAATGACTCCAGGTCAAAAACAACAACGCATTGATTGGTACAGAAAAACTCTGGAAGAATTCGCAGCGGCCTTATGTTTTCGTTTGGACTGTCACTATTGGTGATGAATTTTGAGTTTATTGCTATTCTGTCGCAAAGAAAGCTCAATCGGCTCAATGGCTCTATTGAACAGAACCTTAACCTACAAAAGTCCGACGAATTCCTCGTCTTCTTTGCCTGATTAGCCTCCACTTATGTAGGAACTACACCCCCTAGGACTTAAAAGCCAGTGTCTAGGGTCAGACACCTGTCGGGGAGAAGCCGAACCTATGGACCGGACAGAGTGAAGACCTGGAAGCGGGTGGTCAGCCAAGCACCAGGTATGAGAGTGAGGAAGAGGATATGAAATGCAGGCGAAATCAATGAATGGAACGGTGATAATGGAGCAATTGGTGGAAAGAACGGCGGGGGAAACCGAAAAACCCGGGCGCCGCTTCCCCACCACGAATACCACATGCACGTTCCTGAGATCGAACCCCGGTAGTACGCTAGTAAACAGATAGTGTGGCAGACACAGAATTTTATGGCGGTTGACAGCTGACCACTACATGATCGCATTATTGTCTTTCATGCTGCCACAAATAAGCAAATGTTGGAACGCACGCCCATTGCGATTAACACAAAGAGTGCATCGGCGTGCCCTATTCTGCCATACTCTCGCAAAGACACCAGCCACTTCTCTGGTTTAAAAGTTTGTCGTTCTAATTTTGAATAGTAAAGTTGTGATCAACTGTAAAGTGTTTAAAATAATGTTATCTATCAGAAGTTTGTCGGTCTAATTTTTGGACATCCTGTATATCAATATATTACTCCGCAGGAAATATAGATCTCGACAAACACTTTTCTGTGGAGTGAAACTTTTGAGATATTTCTTGTTATTAGTCTGCATTTTTTTTCTTGTCCATGCAAAGAGAACGGGATTTCAAAGCTATCACACAGCAACCACATTTTAAAAGGTCTGACTATCGCTCAAAGCCTGCTGTATTCCCATATTCGCGTTGCACCTAGCAATAAGATAATTTCTGCAAATGTTTATCTTGATTAACGTTAAGTAAATAAAGGAGTAAGTATTTTGTACAAGGGAAGAGTTTTTTTCAGAGATGTGTATCGTTATGTTAGATTACACAACAAAGATATACTCTGTTGAGACTATATACAACGTGTTTGCTGAAGAATCCATATTTATCCATTTATTTTTGCTGTTTCTCCGACAGGATATCGTGTTTACGTGTGTTCTTTGCTTTATGACATTGTAAACAGCACGACAAACATGACATCACTCGCAGCATGTGCAAGAGAAAGGGAGATATAGAGAAGCGAATTTCAGCAGCCATGAATTTCATCGAGTTTAACGTGTTTGGAGAGAAGGGTATTATTTATCTCATGATATTCTTTTCCCAAGCTACATATTGATTGAATCTGCCGGGTACAGGCGGAAGCCCTAAGTGGTGACGTTCCCATTGTGGCAAGTCTATTGTTGGTTATTTCCGTCATACGGCAATGACAACGTTCCTGAAAATGTCAATACTGGCTTCCGTACCCTCGTGCTTTGTTATTAGTGGCAAAGTGTTAAGTGCGCCCGCACGTGTGTCTATCTGCGCGTGCACCACAGAGAGAGATAGATCTACTTTCACTTTCATCCTTGCATGAACACGTATTGCCTCTCCCTTAGCACAGTTTATATTTTAAATAAGAGATGTTTAAACTCAAGATTTTCTTGTTACAGTTATTCTTCTAATTCATATTACTCGAGGTAGACATTTATACGAGTAGAAATGGTCTTATTGCATACTAGCTACCGAGCACCATGTGTGATCCGCAGTCCCGGGTTCGATCCCCAGCGACTGCGCACTCTGACTTGGGTTTTTCCATGTTTTCCCCATCATTTAGGAGAACGCTGGTGTTTTTAATTTCACACCACGGTTTCCTTTTCATTCCGTTTCCTTGTCTTTCAGGTGTGCTTTCAGGCGAGTGGTACCGGACCGATGGCGCGGATCCTTGCGCGTTATAACTGCTGTTCTCTGGGTGGCGTTGGGAGACCGCTGTTCTCCGTGGTTGGGGAGGCCTGTGTGTATGTTGTGGCTGATCGGCGGGGCTTGACGTCGAGAGGAAGAGATCTCAGCACCTGTTAGGGACTTCCGCGTCTCTGTAGCCGTCTTGCTGCGACCCATTGGCACCCTGCGGTGCCCTCCTTTTCATCCCTGCCTCTTGGGGGTGTTAGCTACAATAGATGTGTGGGTCGCAGGTGCCCCTTTCCGTGTATACCCTTTACCCTTTAGCTGTCTTACATACTAGCTGAAATATACGGCAATGCTAGCCTTAGGTTGCATTTGCCCAATAACCTTGCGTTTCTTAGAGCCATTTAAAACTTAGACCAGAGGCGAGGGAGATATGTCGCATACACTGCCAGTTTTCCTTAGTTATCTTTTTCTATTATCTACATCCAATTGGCGTAATTCTTGATGAGTATGTTTCGAACAACAATCTGCTATGAATCAGTATTGTTAGTGAAAAACGCCAAGCTTTGAAACAGCTGTGCTTGCCTCACGCCAGTCCCGTCAAACGATATGCGCGCGCACTGGATATAACGCAGAAAAGTTTTAAAGCTAAGTTTTTCAGTATTCATCATTCGTTCCACCCCGTTTTTTTTTTTTTTTTTTTTTTTTTTTTTTTTTTTTGTCACACCTACTTAAAGGTACTAAACAACCTGAAAACATACTACACTTAGTAGTAAAATTCTATAATTCTGAAACAAATATTGATGTAATGTTTTTCATTACCCTGTCCTTAATTACTAGTACAATATCTGCATATTAAGATTTCCACATAGGTGAACTAGGTATAGGGTTATACATAGGTTTACGTGATGGTCAAACCTTTTAAGAACTAGTGGATATGTGATAGTCTTATAATTCCGTCCTCATTGGATGGCTAGGACAAAAAAAAAAAGATGTGTTTCATCTCCACTCTAAGACATAACTTGTGATTCAAAGAGATCTACCTATTTTTTTTCTGTCTGGTTCTAAAGCTGCCCCTAAACTATTGCTTCTAGTACTTGACCCAAAACGATGATCAAAGACATATATATATGATAAAAAAATACAGAACGCACTTAAAAATTGTCTTACAGTGGATTCCTGCACACTGTGGTGTTTCTGGAAATGAAGTGGTGATATTTCAGCATAGAAAGGATCTAAAATGAATTTAGTGCTAACCCAAAACTTCTCCTCTGAGTCAAAAGAATTATTAAAAGAAAGCCAGCTTCATATTATAACCAATAGATAACACTTCGAAATGGAAGATAACTTTGGATGATCCATCAATAGTTCCTGATTTATTAAATCGTATTGCTGTATTTCGACTAATCACAGAACATGATTGCCTGAATTAACTTCTTTTCAGAATTGGAATAGTGGCCTCTTCAAATTGTTTATTGTGTTCCAAAGATGAAGAAATGGAGATGATGCACCTGAAAAATTGTGAATCCCTTGTCTTTTTAAAATATTGAGAAGCAAGAAGGAGAATTATTTCATTATTAAAGCACATTGAAGTGATAAAGGTGATTTTCTGAAGTATTAAAATACCAAATTTCATTCCAATATCTAATCACATTCTTGATATGTTAATTTATATCAATTTTATTGGGTATAATAAAAATTTATCTCCTCCAAAAGAGGCTGAACAACAGTTGAGTTTTTAAAATTGCATTTCTTAATCCCTTCGTAACAAATTAAAGGATTTTGATATAGTCAATAGTTTTACTTAAATTTTGTTAATACAATAAAGTGTATAAGTGTCAAAAACAGGGCATTATTGTATTATTTTTTAAAAGAAAGGTATAAGAAATATAAAAACTCCAAATGGATGTTTTATTACCCATATTCTGAACTATGTTGGTGCATATTTTTAGATCTGTAGCTATACTTTTATGGGAGAAGAAAAAATCGTTTTGGAGAAAAATGAGTTTAAAGTTGAAATGGAAGTTGTCAGCATGCCTATTTAAAGGGCAGAGGTGCACCACTTTAAAAATGACTTCCATAATATGTTACCCCCTCCCTATTGGATTAAATGTTCAGATATATTCTTGCATTTTTTGCAATAAAAATTCAAAAATTGATTTTTTTGACCAAACAGGCTAAAATATCACTTCGGAGTTCCCTTAACCCTGTACATTAAAAACACACAGTGATATTTTGTTTATCTCTTAACTCTTATGAGTTGTGCAAAAGGTATTCAGAATTTCGAACACTTCAAAGACTTCCTTGGAAATGATTCGGTGTTATTTATCAAACATGTTTCTAGAAAATGTTGTTCCTGATGTTATTTTCCTGTTCAGTGAATATGTATTAAGAGATACAATAAATAATCTTACAAGCTATTAATGTGAGTAAAACGAACATGGATTTGTTTATTATTATTTTACTTTTGCTGTTGTTAATTGCTTGTTGGAATTGCAGAAACACGAAAGCTGGGCGTAGGTTTATCATTTGGACAGCTCAGTAATTCCAGAAGCCCAAATTGCAAATGGCATGAAGAGTTTCTGCGTAATGATCTCTCATATGTTTGTCACAACCCAGAAGCTGGTTCATTAACTTCGCAATGTAAATTATTAATGTGGCATCGTAATTGACATTTTCTCTGTTAGCTGAGGAAGGTTCTTTTTTCCCGTGAGCCCGAGGCGCGGTTGGTTCAGCTTTCCCGTCTGATAATAAAGAAGTTGAAAAGTTGGCCTCTCTCCCTTGGTAGAGTTCCTCGAGCAGTATAAACTTATCTGCGGAAAGTAACTTTCCGTGTCTTAATTTTGGTTCCTGACATTGGGGTTCGGTTGGTTCGTGGTCGGACCCTGTTAGCTCGCTTCATTTCATAACCACTCTTGTGAGAAATTTGTTTTCGAAATAAACGCTTCAACTATATTTTAACTGCTTTGAAGCGCATGCGTGGAAAAGAAATTCGGACCGAAATAACTCCATATTCAGCCTAAGCTCAAATTAACTCACTAACAATGGAGACGAGAACTCCAGTGTATGTATGACTTTAATTACAAGTTCAGAATATAATCTCAGACACATAGGTTTAAGTATATGTTTGTATATTTAAAACTTGAAAATTTCAGTTGCCTCTTGAACATGTGTGAACCTGGGTACATTTCTGCGTAGTAGACATCGACAGACGACAAACATCTTTTGTGATTTTTAGCTAAGGGACGGCTTTGTATTGACACCACCCAAGGTCACATCTGGGAAAAGACCCTCCCCCCCCCCCCCCCTCGTAACGGGACAGGCACAAGGTGCCGTGGGTGAAAAACTTATATATACTGGAAATTCGGTAGGACCGGGGTCTGTTCTAGTGAAGTTGTCAAGGGGGAATCTGTGACCAACGGAGGTCTAGTTTTGCGCCAAAACATCGCGGTCCCCAAGGGGGAGAGATCAGCATAGGGACGCTGTAAATAACTGGGGCGATACGGAAAGGTTAACGCAGAATACCAGACATTCACCCATGTTTGTTTTTCTTCGAGGCATTTATGTGTTGCAAAACAAACCAGAAAACGACAGTGCAGTGAATTGTCATCTTACCTAGCGCCTGAGAAGACATAAGTCTCCGGCTCATGCCTACATTAAACCCTATTACCTAATCCCATGCGGCTACCGCACCGGCTGAGCTACCGAAGCATTAACGGGGAGAACCCCTTACACAATCATAAAATCATAATTATATTCTCTATGACGTATAGTAAACAGGATAAGTATTGTGTTCGAATCAAAAATTCAGGGTCGAGATTTCACCGGAAATACATTTTGAGGCCCCTTCAATTCAGAAAAAAAAAATTCATTCAATGTGAATTAAAGTGCAGTTAATGTTCTTCCACTGGTCACTGTACAGTTAGTCTAGAAACAAAATATATAATCTAATGATAAATTATTTACGACAGCAATGATACGGTGTATATTAGAAATGGACAGCTCATTTTGAGCTTGGGTCATCTAACAGAATTAACGTACGTTAATAATGTGACAGATCAAAGACACTCACGATCAAGCTACCTCACACCACTGGGCGGCTGCAAGCCTAAAAGAACTGTTCTTCCTGATGAATAGGATATTTCGGGGTTTCCCCCATTGCTAAGGTATGTTGGGAAGAATAATCACATCCTCCGAATTTCCTATCCCTCCATTTTACCTCACTTCTTATTCATTTCACCCTTCATCTGATTGGTTGGGTATTTCAGGGTGCTAAGTGTCGGAGAGTGTTGCGCGTGCATGGCAGGGAAGTTCTTTGTACATCCAGCCCTCAGGATCAGCAGAAGTCTCCGTGTCCTGAGCGTCCAGAGAAAGTGCCCACGTGGGGCAGTGGAGCCGGTTGTTCCAGCCGCCACTGACAGGTGTAACCCTTTAATACATACTTTTGCCACTTTACACAAATGTTTAGTGAAAGTTTTAGAAAACTGTAACAGTGATACCTGTTATGTTCATATTATATTGCCATGTAACAATATCATTAAGATATTGGGAGCAATTTATAATAAAATAACTTGTCTATTTTAGTATTATTGTAGTTTCTTCTTTTTTCTATTATAAATTTAAATTCATGGAATTGTAGTCTATATATTCCCGTCATCATATACAGTCTTACAGTGGTTATTTTACGTGGCCCCTCCCCATCCTTTACTACAGATACATTTTTTTGCAATCTTTGGAATTAAACTCACAATGTTCTGCTTGCATTTCGTCTACGTTGTTCGAATTACCTCCTTTAAGGTGCCTATGGCACAAATATTCAGAAAGTACTTTTCCAAATTGTAAATAAACATCTGTAAGATCACCAAACTTTGATTTATGCTTCTGATCATAGTAGCGTTTATGTAATATTCCAACGCTTTAGAAATTGAAATGCGTATATTATACAGCAAACGTTCCTGTTTTGTAACTTACAAAAAATTCTCTCTGCCACTCTTCATGAAACATACGTGCCAACGAAGGCATTATTCGGCAATGAGTGAGGCGTGTCGGAAGCTGAACAACAGTGAAGGGGAAGGATGGCCGGTGTAGTGAGGCAAGAATGTGTTTTAGTAGAGCCGATTTTGCCCATTCCTGCAAATCTAGCTATTAGAGACCCCACCCTCTGTTATCGTCTCTCCTCAGATCCGACCACTCTTAGTACCCTCTCATCTCACACCTTCCTTTCAAGGGGTGCCACATGAAGGCCATAGGTACAAAATGTCTTCTATAGGTCGAGGTGCTAAGTCCCCTCCTGTCATGAAGTATACACGTTCATTTTTATTTACTTATTTTTTTACGTCATCCAACGTAGTGTCATATCGGACGGTGAAGGAATGAAATGTGTGAAATGATGCTCACATGAGCCCAAGGTCCTTAGAGCTTTAAGTTACCCGACATTCGTCTTCTCAGGATAAGTGAAAACCTTGATAAACACCTTATTTCGCCTCTCAAGGCGAGATTCGAACTCGCGAGCTCTTGGGCAGACACGCCACCACCACGCTACAGAGGCCGGCACAACAATTTGATACTATGTATTTCTTTGAGAGAACAGATGTAAGTCAGTTTTTATTAAAGTAAATAATTTTGTCAATTCGGTGTCAGGAGTGGGATTTGTAGAATTGTTTGCTACAGTATACTGGCCCAAGCGCTGGCCACTCAATTGCCCACCAGCAAGTTGATAAGTATTCCTTTGAGTACAAGTGTAAGTCAGTTTTTATTAAAGTAAATAATTTTGGTAGAACCTGAGGCATGGAAACGTGAATGTAAATCAAATGTGGAGGGAATTGGCAATCCAGGCCGTGCTAGTGCATGACTTAGGTGTGGGCCGCACCGGATGGGCCCGGCTATATTGTACAAACAAGTCGTACATCTTGTCAAGATAAATAGCTCTTGCAAAATAGAACACTGCTAACATGGCGAAAGAAGACATAACCCTATGTTATTTATTTTGTAGCTCTAGTAATTGGTCGAGGAATCCCTTTGTATTTACTGCCCCTGCGGTTTTGTTTGATTGCATTTGTTGTATGTAACTTGTATACTTAGCAATGTATCGTCTTCCAACGGCATTAATTAATTTTATGTTGTGATTATTTGTTTCGTATTCTAAAGTAGTACGTAAAGGTGTTAAACCCAGGAGATATATGAGGGTATGAATAGGATGGGAAAGCGCATAGATGCAACACACAGAAGTAGGGATAAAACTTCGATACTGTATGTGATAAAATCAGTCTGTTAATATCTATTTCGGTTAACATGAAGCAAATAGGAGAATATGGGAATACGGTACACTTTGAGCGATAGTCAAAGCTTTTAAAGCCTTCAAATTCCGTTGTCTTTGCCCGGTTAGCATACCAAAAATAAATAACGATGTCCTATTTGACAGAAGTAAAACTTCAAAACTCATACAGATAACAAGTATCTCCGAAATGCTTAACCCTACAAAAAATGAATATAAATTGTGGTTTCAGATAGATCCACCTTTTCGTATAGTAACATTTGATCTATCTCTTACAGTTTACCAGTTATGGAAAGGACATCCAAGACTACCTAGGTTATAGCCAGAAAATTCAAAATATAGATTTCATTTGCCATGAAAATCTCAAATACCTATGTGGCATTTTAATCAAAATAGTTCGAGCCATTTCCAAGAATATCAAAATTTGTGAAAAAATGGCTATGTAAAGGGTAGTTTAGAGTGAAGGAAAACAAACTTAAATACTAACTGTAGATTCTAACCGACTTTTCGTTTTTGAGTTATGTTGTTAACTAACACACACACGCACACGCACACGCACACGCACACGCACACGCACACGCACCGCACCGCACACGCACCGCACCGCACCGCACCGCACCGCACCGCAACGCAACGCAACGCAACGCAACGCAACGCAACGCAACGCAACGCAACGCAACGCAACGCAACGCAACGCAACGCAACGCAACGCAACGCAACACACCCACACCCACACCCACACCCACAACACAACACAACACAACACACACACAACACAACACAACACACCACACACACAACACAACACAACACAACACAACACACCACACACACACGCACACACACACACAAACACACACACACGCGCGCGCGCGGATCTTTTTATAAAAATGCTTTTTTTTTTTTAATCAGAGAGCCTCAAAACACATTTCCGGTGAAACCTCAACAACGATTTTTTGGGTGGAATACAGTACTTCCTCTAATTACTAGACGAAGTAGAGAAAGTAAAAAGTATTCCAATAAGGCTTGTGTTTCCATTCTTTTGGAACCAAGCGGGGGAGGGGGGGGGGGCGAATAAAGAAAAGTGTGAACTTTGAAAATGTACCTATATCATTAACACGGTATATCTCTGAAACCTTTGCTTAAAAATATTTACACACTGTGGGATCTACGATTCATGTGTAGTAAGTATGTCTCTGTCTCTCTTACGACTCAGTAGTAGTGCAAAAGTGAGTCAGAATATGGAAAACTAGAAGCAATTGCTACAAAATTTAATACTACATTTCATTTGCCACGCAAATACCTCTAAAATATGTTAATGTAATCAAAGTCGTTCGTTATTACTATGTTTGAGAAGATCGAAATGTTCGAAAAGATTTCCATATAAGGGGTAGTTTGGGGTGGGTAGATTTTCTTGAAGATCTTTACGTGGCACTCTTGGAAGATGCTGAATTTAGATACTAAATTTGATACGAGTATTTAACCGACTTTTCGTTTTTGAATTACGCTATTCACAAACAGACGAAAACTCGCACATACACAATTTTTTATAAAGATACTTCTTTTTTGATGCAGCAAGTCCTAAAATATATACATATTTTCGGTGAAATCTCGGTATTAAAATTTTGGGTGGAATACTATACGTGCCTGGTTCCACACAAGAAAGGTAAGAAACACCTTTCTCAAATACATTACAAATTCACCTTCAGGGATTAGGCCAATGGCCTCTTCCATCCTTGCTCAATTATTCCCACCTCTTCCTTGGACGTCTAACATGTATTTTAGTTTACAGTTTAAAACCTGGGTATTCTATCCTTGTGCATTCTTTCTATATGTTATTCCTGTTGTTTTGTTCAATTTTGTCATTTAAATAAAAAGTCTTTAGTTTTTCTGTCATTGTCTTATATAATTTCAACTTTGTTTCCTTTCGCATCTTATTCCTCAGGTTTTTAATTGTACCACAAATTTGTTAAATTTATTGATTTTATGTTGTACATCATTATCTATATTCACAGTTATGTCACAACCTAAATATATAAAGTTGAGGACCTGTTCTATAGTAATTTTAGAATGAACAGGATATTTCCCATGGCGAGCCATTATTCGAGATTTTCCTTTTGATATTTTTAAGTTATACTCCTTACTTATTGTATGCAATTCAAAAACCGTCCGTTGTAGATTTTCTTCACTATTCTGTATGATCATATCATCAGCATATACTAAGACATTTATAAATTTATTTTCCCTAGTTTTAGCCCTGAGTAAATATGTCTCCATTTCTTAATCAGATCATCTATATATAGATATTAAAATCGTCTGTTCTCCATTGAGGTTGACCACACGGATTTATGATACAAGGGTCCTGAATATTGATGGATATATTATAGATTATGTATAAAAATATGGTATTGTTTTACCTTTCTCATGGTTATGATAGTCATTTGGCTGCGTTGTTCAGTTGTTGCCTTTCTTAGCATCAGTGTTAACAACACAATGACTTTTGCAAAACCACATTCTACACAAAGAAGGCAGTGGAAAAATGTTTATCTTGCACCAGTCCAGAATCTGTTGTATGCAATGTTGTGTTGGTTTCTAAATTTGGATGACAATTCTAATTTCAGTCTCTCCGCTGCTTGTAGAGCTTTATTAGGTTCAGCACAGTCCATATTCACATTCAAATGACTCGCCATTTTATAACAGATTCGTGGCCTACTGGAATGGGGCCATAGTTACATGGTAAGAATCCAAGAAACCAAAGTTGGCATTATCGCAGTGTTAAAAACTTTTGAGCACTGAATGGAAGAATTTTGTACTTTTAACACTGTCGTAAACTGCTAAAAGTCCGACTTTTACTATCAACTGTGTAAAACATAATTTTAAAACAGCAACAAATAAATTTAACAATAATATATTACGATGATAAACAGTATAATAATGGTAATGTTTGACAGTTAAAGTGTAGAGTATAAATGTCACAGAATCCTTGAAAATTTTAACAAATGTTCTCAAGCTCCTTGATGGGCACACCAAGTGGTTTTGTCTAACACTCCAATATATCTAATATTTATGCACCCGGAGTGATAAACTACTTCTGAAACTGTAAGAGGAAAGACATGGCAGGTGAAATTTTCGATTGGCAAAAAAATTCCTGGGCATCTGTTAAGAACGAAAAGCAGCTGAATCCAAATGGATCTTTGAGTAATTGCTCTGGAAGGAAAAGAGAAATTGGAAAGCCTTGAAAAATAACAAGTTCTGCTGGTCATTGAAAGGTTCACAAGCCACATCCAGATGATGGTGTAGTTGCAGCTGTTGACGGAAGTTTAATGTTTTATGTGGAGTATTTGAGTAGATTGAAGCCCGGGTAATTCTGCAGCTCCGGCCAGATAAGGTGAGGCAGTAAAAAGTAAGCTGCCTTTGCTGAATACACATTTATCTTGTTTTAACTTGGATGGAGGAGTACAACAAGCAAGAGCGAGAGAGAAGGAGAAGGAGGGACCACAAAAACAAAACGGCAGTATCCCAGGGCAGTGGACCGAAAAAACTGCCATAAATCTGGCTTCTCAAACTCCCTGTCCGCAGCTGGAGGAACGTCCTGAGACATCAAATGAAAACAAGCAGGTTTCAATAAGCATTCCCTACAGCTTGGCTCAAGTAAAACGAATTCCAATTTATTGGAGTTTTAAAGCAGCACTTAATTTCTACCTAAACAACCGGAACTGTGATTTTATTATCTTCTCTATTAAGTACATTCTGTCATAAAATTCGGTTTGGAAATGTCACAAGAAACACACTTTTTACACCCCTTAGTCTCAAAAAACTATTACTTTCACCACTACGTATAGTAAGTAGGTGAATTATTGTATTCGAACCAAAATTTCAATGTGGAGATTCCATTGGAACTATATTTTAAGGCTCCCTGAATCCAAAACAAAGCATTTTTAGAAAAATGTCCGTGTGTGTGTCAGTCTGTCAGTCTGTCAGCCTTTGGACAGCATAACTCAAAAACGAAAAGTCGGTTAAAAACCAAAGTTGGTATTTAAGTTTAATGTCTTTCAAGGATGTGACACGAAGATTTTGAAGAAAATAGCCCCACCCTAAACTACCCTTTACATAGAAAATTTTTCGAAAATTTTAATTTTCTTGAAAATGGCTCTAACGATTTTTATTAAAATGTCATATGTTTGAGATATTTTGATGAAAAATGAAATGTATATCTTGAATTTTCTGGCTATAGGCCCTGTAGTCGTATTTACTCTGGACGACTTTTGCATAACTGGTAAACCGTTAGAAATAGACCAAACCATACTATACAAATTTTGTAAGAATGGTTAGTACAAAAGTAGAGAAAGTCATATGAGTACAACACATCAGATTTTTTATGTTAAGTGTGCAAAGAGAACGGGATCTCAAAGCTTTAAAAGATTTGACTATCGCACAAAGCCTACTGCATTCTAATATTCCCCTTGTACCTACAAGGAAATAAGCAATAAGATAATTTATGCAAAGTTTTATCTCAACTAACAGGAAGAAGATAAAGGAATAAGAGTTTGTAAGAATGGTTAGTACAAAAGTAGAGAAAGTCATAGAGTGTAACACATGTTTTTAAATTATTTTTTTTTCATTCCCATGTTTAGCTTCATTTAACGTATATGTACATAGTACTGCATTGATCAAAGATAAAACGTAGTAGGAGTACACTATACATTATAATTTGTAATGTGGTGTGAATAAATAATAATAATAATAATAATAATAATAATAATAATAATAATAATAATTCTGACAAGCATATAATTTTACCAATAAAATACATTATGACATAGGCTGTTCTTATCCTTTTCTTTACGATCAGTTTCTGAATCTCAAAATCCCATTTTCACGTGTAAAGCACCATTATCACTTGTGCAAAACTCTAGGAATTTTGTAAATACTTTTTACCCCTGTTTGTGAGAAGGAGTAACATCTACTTGCAGTGACAAAGCAATATTGCACAACTAACGAGGAAAAGCATGTCAGTAATGTGTAATGAGAGTAGATGCGCAGAGTTTGGTTGACCTCTGTGATACGTAACTGCCTATTAGTCATTGTTGGAGCTAAAGAAATAAACTGGTAAAGTTGTCCCTTCACCAAACAGTCGATTAAGGCGTAATATTACATGTCCTAAGTGCGCTCGTTCGAAAACTAAAACGTTTTAATGAACGTAGGGGTCTCCCAGACCCTTAGTGATCACTGGAGGGTTAAACTAAACCAACAACTTCAGTGTAGACGGCGTTTTATAACCTGTAAGCTGAGAAAAGACGATTTTTAATCTTATTCTGCTTACACTGCAATTGAATGTTGTTGGCAGACCTGCTATCCTATAAAACATAATGATCATTTAGGTTAAAAATTAACCATTCAGAAATAAAAACTAGTAGCAATTTAAGTACATTCACTTACGTGCTTGCCATTTTGTTGTACTAAATAAAAAATTATATACATTCACTTGACTCTACTTATTACGACTTATTTGCATGTACATTTTACAAATTGTTCATCAAAACTCGTTTTTCTACTTCAAATTAATCATGGCCGAAACGGAACGTAAGAATACAGAAGGCTGGGCAACAGTTAATTTATGCACATGCGAGGCATGTATTAATTGCATTACGTGGCCTTTATATTTACACATAATTTTTATCTGTGTGCAAGAAAAATCAGCCAATAACTACGAAAATAAAGGAGAGAGACGTAGGATTCTGCAAGAATTCACACCAGCAAACAACTGGATTCGACACCGCCATCTCTTGAAGCGTGTGGCCAAAAGCATTAAAAATGACTGCAATGTGTCAGGTGTACGCACAGTTCTGTACGGAAATCTCTGCCACAGATATGACAGAGAGGAAGAAACACATCTTGGGTTCCTGCCCTCACGTGTCAATGTAGAAGATTTTGGATTTGACTCATGCGAATGTCCAATGTCTCTTCTACTTTGATTGCCCTTCCCTTAAGGAGGTCTTACAAGCCTGTGCCTAGGGACAGATGCGTATCGGGAAGCAGACGAACCTATGGACCGCAGAGAGTGAAGCGGGTGGTCAGTCCAACACCAGGTATGAGAATGAGGAAGAGGATGATATGAAATGCAGGCGAAGCGGATGAAGGGAAAGGTAATGGAGGAGTTGGTGGAATGACTGACAGGAAAAACCAGACGCCGCTTTGTCCACCACGAATATCATATGTGGGTCCCTGGGGTTGAACCCGGGACTCCTAGGTGGTAGGCAAACGGTCTAAAAGCTCGGTCACGGCCACTCAATACCCAATGTCGTTCGAATATGCCTCAAGATAGTCCGTGAACAGTGGCAATATTTTTGTAAATAACAGCAGTTCTTGGGCTTTCTTCAGGAAATTCGTCACTAAGAGGGAAAATTCTGATGTGTTTCACTTATGTGACTTCTCTACTCTTATACTAACCATTCTTACAAACTCTTATTCCTATATCTTCTTCATGTTAGTTGAGATAAACATTTGTACAAATTATCTTATTGCTTATTTCCTTGTAGGTGCAAGGGGAATATGGGAATACAGTAGGCTTTGAGCGACAGTCAAATCTTTTAAAGGTTTCAAATTCCGTTCTCGTTGCAGATATATAAAAATAAATGATGCTCCATTTGACAGAAGTATAAGTTCTCGAAAACTCACACAAATTATAAAGAATATCTCCGAAATGGTTCACTGTACAACAAATTTTATTTAGACATAAATTGTGTGTTTTAGCAATATCTACAGTTTTGTAAAGATTTGGTCTCTCTTACGGTTTACCAATTATTCAAACGTTATCCAGAGTATACAGGACTACATAGGCTATAGCCAGAAAATTCAAAATATACATTTTATTGTCATACAAATATCTCAAACATACGACATTTCAAATCAAAATCGTTTGCCATTTTTAAGAAAATAAACATTTTCGAAAAATGTTGCATGTACAGGGTAGTTTAGGGTGGAGCAATTTTCTTCAAAATCTTCGTGTCGCATCCTTGAAAGATGTTAAATTAAAACAAAAAAATATTCTCTTGTTTAACGACGCTGTCAATTGCCGGGATCACATCAGTGTCGTCGGTGTGCCGGAATTTTGTCCCGCAGGAGTTCTTTTACATGCCAGTAAATCTACTGACATGGAGCTGTCGTTTTTAAGCACACTTAAAAACCATCGGCCTGGGCCGGATTTAAACCCACGACCTTGGGATCAGTAGACTAGCGTCTAACCAACTGAGCCACCCAGACCGAGTTGAAAGATGTTAAATTTAGATACCAACTTTAGTTTTTAACCGACTTTTCGTTTTTGAGTTATGCTGTCCAAAGGCTGATACATTTTGGTTCCAGAGAAAGTAAAAAAGGTTGTCGAGTTCTCGGGATTCTAGTGTTACCTAAAAATATCTGTGTCGACTTAGCATGAATTTTGAATTAATAGAAACAGAGTAAGTACTGCGGTGTAAAGGCAAGCAAAGAACCTGTAGTGAATACAGTTGGCTACTTCATATGCGACACCTGCAGTTTCGTGTTTCTGCACAGGCTGCGGGTGGACCCTTGTGTCGAGTCGACACCGTGCACAGATTTCCTGCAAATGTTTGCTACCGCCCTCAAATTGGCAGAGTGGTGGACTCTAGATTCAAGGAGCGTATTTCTTTATGTGTCGACCAGAAGGTCTGAGCGCCACCGCCGCCTACGTGAGCGAACTACCGCAGTCTTGGGGACTGGTTTAAAAAGCCTTGGGGGTTGGGAGGAGATGAAGATATAATGCGTTTACCGCTGCGACCCGCGTCACGACATGTGATTCCGAATTATACGGTACGCTCTTAACATGCATGCTACATACGAATTCTTGATACTGGTGCACTTTCGTGGGCGTTCTACATATACAGGTGCAAACCACGTTTACTTCCAGACAGACAGAGCTGTCGCCGGATCTCCTCACAATCAATACTTTGGAGAAACCAGCAAGATCAAATCTAGGTACCACTGAAGAGTTAACCCTAGCATTACCAAGGGAGCGGTTCCCAATTTCCACCTTAGGTAACTTTTAAATTCCATGCAGTTTATAATTATTATCAATCACTACTTCTGCTTCTACCGATTATTTCCCATTCCCTAAATAAGTTTGGAAGCTGTGCGAAAAACAGAAGTCCTGAGTATAGATATAGCTAGGGTAGGGAAGAATGGATCGAAACTAATTTCCTTGGGCCTCAAGTTCACTGGATGTAACAAGGAGTAAATTAACACAGCAGGAAATTATTTATGCTAATTTATTTTAAATTTAAAACACTATGGTTATTACACAACTTCAATATTTCTTGGAGTGTTTCTTGGCTTACAAATATATGTCGCACATATGATACAAGTCTGTAACATTTGCTTTCACTGGTTCCTAATAAGGCAATTTCTCATCCCTGAGTGGCTACGTACTTAGGTTACAGCAAATGTTCACTTCTTTACGTAATTCAACCTGAGATAATGCTAAAGTATTTTAGTGAAGGTAAAAGTTAACCATTTAAGCAACTATGCCGATAATAGGAAGACGGCTTACGCAAGAAACGGTGACTATCTGGCCATAATGCGAGCTGTATTTGACCAGGAGATACCTCACCACATGTTGCTCTCCTTCCCAGAAAACAAGGTGCTCGTTCGTCGCTCCGAGTTGAAGTGTATCTCTGGTCGCTCCACCTGTCTTGCCTCTCATGTCCCCTGATGTCACAATAGCATGACGTATGAGAGTGATGTCACCATTGGGTCTACGTCCCTTAACATTACTGGCGTCTTGACGTAATGTGGAGGTGGGGTAGTCTCCTGAGTTAGTGCTATGTATACTACACAACAGTGCATACTGCTGAACTACGTAATTGTTTCAAAGTTTTCATTGTTTGTCTTTTTGAAAAACAATGAAATAAAGGTGGTAAAAGTACCCCCCCCCCCCACGTCAGTATAATGTGATTCATGTGAAAAAGTAAAAAATGAATAGTTAAACAGTGTTAAATATTACCTTTATAAATATAAGATATAATACTCAATTTTAAAATAAATTTGTTTTAAAAATTGCTCAAACATTCTATAATCAATGTTAGTCACAAAGTAGCCTTCCGGAAATATATGTTTTGGGACCCCCTGAATCCAAAAAAAAAAAAAAAAAAAAGTATTTTAGAGAAAGGTCCGTGTGTGTCTGTCTGTATGTGGACAGCATAACTCAAAAACGAAAAGTCGATTAAAAACCTATTTAATACCTAATTTGGTATTTAAATTTAATGTCTTTCAAGGAAGATTTTGAAGAAAATAGCCCCAACCTAAACTACCCTTTACATGTACAATTTTTGGAAAATTTTGATCTTCTTGAAAATGGCTCTAACGATTTTAATTAAAATGTCATACGTTTGAGATATTTTTATGACAAATGAAATGTATATTTAGAATTTTCTGGCTATAGCCTATGTAGCTCTGTTATGTCCACTTTTTTTTTCTTTGTTTTGTAGAGTGAACTATTTCAGAGATATTCCTTGTTATTTGTGTTAGTTTTGGAAAGCTTACTTTGGTCAAATGCAACATCGTAGTTCTCTCTCTCTCTCTTTTTTTTTTTTTTTTTTTTTTTTTTTTTCAATATGTTAACCGTGCAAAGAGAACGGGATCTCAAAGCTTTAAAAGATTTGACTATCGCTCAAAGCCTGTTGTGTTCTAATATTTCCCTTGTACCTACAAGGAAGTCAGCAATAAGATAATTTCTATAATGTTTATCTGTATTAACAAGAATATATTAGAATAGGAGTTTGTAAGAATGGTTAGTACATGTATTCCAAGTGAAATCTCGATATTCAATTTTGGACTGAATGCAATACCTTCTTACCTACTATATAGACAGATAAAGTTAAAATATAATATTTTCTCTGCAACTAATTAAGTTTGCGAGCCTGATGAAGCAGGCAGGATATGGACATTTATACCCCTGCCTCGTAGAACGGGGTCGCATCTGATGAAAGCCATCTCCTAACTGCTACGCTGACGATATCATCTTAAATGAAACTGTGCCCTGCAAGGTCTTCTGCAGAGGAAGAAACAAATGAAGCCAGGAAGGGTGTTCAAATTGCCCCCTTGCCAGATGAGGCCGTAGGTTGTGACTATTTGGCCGGGCATTGTCGTGAACCACCACAACACTACAAGGAATACTGTAATGGGCTGCCTTCACATTCTCTTGTTTTCCAGAAACGCACCACAGCGAACTTCTTACAGACGAGTAGCCGCACATATTAAACACTCAAAATAAGGCGTGAATGTGAATCACAGTCTCTTTGGAAATAAAGGAATTGATACTGGAATGACAAAGCAATAGCTAAAATACCCGGCGATTTGTCACATATCACAAGCAGAGCCCGGAGCTTTATGACGTCATGCTTTTCTTGTTTGTGGTTCTTTTTCTTTTTCGTGAAAAATTTAAGCGAAACAATGGTGATTAAAATTATACAATTTTAATAGGCCATATTGTCACATTTTGGCTTTTTTGCAGTTTCTTTTAATTTCTCTGCTACTAACTAGAGTAGTATTGTATTCCACCCAAAAATTCGATGTTTAGATTTTACCGAAAATATATGCTTTGAGACCCCCTGAATCTCCCCCCCCCCCAAAAAAAAAGAACTTTTTAGAAAAAGGTCTGTGTGTGTCTGTGGTCAGCATAACTCAAAAACGAAAAGTCGGTTAAAAACCAAAGTTGGTATTTAAGTTTGATGTCTTTCAGGCATGCGACACGAAGATTTTGAAGTAAATAGTCCCACCCTAAACTACCCTTTACATGGAAACTATTTCGAAAATTTTGGGTTTCTTGAAAATGCCTCTAACGATTTTGATTAAAATGCCACATATTTGAGATATTTTGATAGCAAATGAAATTTATATCTTGAATTTTCTGGCTGTATACTCTCTGTAGGCGTATCTACTCTAGACGACTTTGCACAATTGTTAAACCGTTAGAGATAGACCAAATCACACTATACAAAAATGTAGATCTTCCTAAAATATACAATTTATATCTGAATAAATTTGCTTGTAAATTAAAGGATTAACGGAGATATTCCTTGTTATATGTGTGAGTTTTGGAAAAGTTAAAACTTTAGTGAAATGGAACATCGTTGTTCATTTTTTTATATGTTAAGTGTGCAAAGAGAACGGAATCTAAAAGCTTTAAAAGATTTGACTATCGCACAAAGCCTACTGTATTCTAATATTCCCCTTGCACCTACAAGGAAATAAGCAATAAGATAATTTGTACAAATGTGTATCTTAACTAACACGACGAAGACAGGAATAAGAGTTTGTAGGAATAGTTGGTACAAGAGTAGAGAAAGTCATGTGAGTGCAACACATCATATTTTTTCTAGCAGTCATGCAAACTGCAAGCCATTTCAAAGACATCATATAGGGTTTTGCATCTACATTTTTCGTACACCTGCTACCAATTTTCAAATTTGTCACGAAAGTTTGTTTTGATTAACAAGGGATAGAAATGTAAGGAATGGGTAAGTGAATTACACAACTTCACGCGTTTCAGAAGCAGGGTATGCAAATTACAATATAGTACAATAAATGGCAGTTTACTAGACAGTACTTGCATCTATGACTGTTGATATTCCTTCAGATAAAACTTGAGGTATTGCCTTTGGCTCACACTCAAACTTGTGCTTTAGTTTTATTTGGATCCCTTCAAATAAAGCTTCCTGAAGTATTACCTTCAGCTAGCAAGCAGTAGAATTAGCTGCCAGCACTCGCTCTCCAAACCCGAATGAATTCTCTGAATATGTTTGTCGTTCCACGGTTCCGGAAGGGGGTTGTTGAAAGTGTTGGGAAGCGAAAATGACGATTCAATTTTCGTTTTCTCTGCGGAGTTAATTTCCGTTACAGCAGTTGAAATTCTGAGAAGAGGGGAATTTTTCCTAGCTCGTTCGATATCTTCCTGGTATGCATGGGGCCTTTCTTTTCCCTCACAAGGCAAAAAGCAAATTCGGCACATTTCCGAGTCTGTATGCCGAGTAAAATTTAATAAAAAATTGATGTAACTAAGCGTTAACAATGACACCAGTAATAATGATAATAATAATAATAATAATAATAATAATAATAATAATAATAATAATAATAATAATAATAATAATAACAATAACAATAACAATAATAACTAGTAATAATCAGAAAAATCGTGACTTTACTAAGGATGGATTATATACAATTGCTTATTTTGCTATTAAATTATGCAATATGTGTTACACATTAGTGGGTAGCATATTGGTTTAAACGTTGGGGGAAGGTGCATCTTAAAATTAGCAACAAAAAAAAAATCAATTTTTTAAAAATATAGTATTGCAGTTACCTGTTATGTCACTTTAATACCCCTAAAACTGAATCGCAACTCGTGATTTTCAACTCACAACTGTTCTGTTGTAACCTTGTCATAAATAATGCTCTACTGTGCAAAGTTCGCTACACTGTCCGTGCCGACTCTCACATAGTCAAGAATTAGGTACCGGCGATTTCTCTGGAAATCGAAGTTTCCCGAAGTTTCTGGTATCAAGGCCTGCGGTCGAATCTTCTAGGACCGCGCGGAAGCAGCATTTATTCTTTACCCGCAATTGTCGCGTGTTGCCACGTAGTGGTGTGAGGTAGCTGACCCTGAGTCGTCTTTGAGGGCCACTGCCGCCGCGACAGTATGCTATTGGATGTAGCAAACATTTAAGTGCATTTAGCAGAAATAATTATTCATATATCTGCATTAGTTTAAGAGAAATATTCAAAAAGCAAGATGCTCGCTATGTTTTGGACGTTTTAAAGCCCACTTCTTAACCTTGGCACTTCAAAAACTATAGAAGGGAGATAAATGAATATTTTTGTGCCTGTTACTGTATGCATAATCTAGAGAATGGGCCAGAATTATGCTGCTTTGGTTGATAATTTTTCCTGAAGAAGTAATTTGACGTTAAATAATCTAAAAAAGTAGTTAGCTAATTTGAAAATAAATTTATAAACCTGTTTATGCAGATAGAAGCCTAATTCTGACTGTTTGCCTAAAATAAAGGCTGGTGGTGGTGGCAGCGGTGGTGGAGGTGGTGGTGGTAGTGGCGGTGGTGGTGGTGGTAGTGGTGGTGGTAGTGGCGGTGGCGGTGGTGGTGGTGGTGGTGGTGGTGGTAGTGGTGGTGGTGGTGGTGGTAGTGGCGGTGGTGGTAGTGGCGGTGGCGGCGGTGGTGGTGGTGGTGGTGGCGGCGGCGGCGGTGGTGGTGGTGGTAGTGGTAGTGGTGGTGGTGGTGGCGGCGGCGGTGGTGGTGGTGGTGGCGGTTGTGGTGGTGGTGGCGGTAGTGGTGGTAGTGGTGGCGGTGGTGGTGGTGGTGGTGGCGGTTGTGGTGGTGGTGGCGGTGGTGGTGGTAGTGGTGGCGGTGGTGGTGGTGGTGGTGGCGGTGGCGGTAGTGGTGGTAGTGGTGGCGGTGGTGGTGGTGGTGGCGGTAGTGGTGGTAGTGGTGGTGGTGGTGGTGGCAGCGGTGGTGGAGGTGGTGGTGGTAGTGGCGGTGGTGGTAGTGGTGGTGGTAGTGGCGGTGGCGGTGGTGGTAGTGGTGGTGGTGGTGGTGGTGGTAGTGGCGGTGGTGGTAGTGGCGGTGGCGGTGGTGGTGGTGGTGGTGGCGGCGGCGGTGGTGGTGGTGGTGGTGGTAGTGGTAGTGGTGGTGGTGGTGGCGGCGGCGGTGGTGGTGGTGGTGGTGGCGGTTGTGGTGGTGGTGGCGGTAGTGGTGGTAGTGGTGGCGGTGGTGGTGGTGGTGGCGGTTGTGGTGGTGGTGGCGGTGGTGGTGGTAGTGGTGGCGGAGGTGGTGGTGGTGGCGGTGGCGGTAGTGGTGGTAGTGGTGGCGGTGGTGGTGGTGGCGGTAGTGGTGGTAGTGGTGGTGGTGGTAGTGGTAGTGGTGGTGGTGGCGGCGGCGGTGGTGGTGGTGGTGGCGGTTGTGGTGGTGGTGGCGGTAGTGGTGGTAGTGGTGGCGGTGGTGGTGGCGGCGGCGGCGGTGGTGGTGGTGGTGGTGGCGGTTGTGGTGGTAGTGGTGGTGGTGGTGGTGGCGGCGGCGGTAGTGGTGGTAGCGGCGGCGATGGCGGTGGCGGCAAATGAATTCTTACATTACTAGCCGAAGAATATAATTACTATAAAATTTCAACACATAAGTAAAAGGCAATACCTAAGGCTCGGTTTTTGGGGAAGAACTCTTGTCGGTTTTTGGAGTTCGTTTCCTCATTGGTCCCTTTTACTCTCTTTTCATGGCTTCGAGCCTTGACTTTCTGCTGTTTCTCAATTCGACACAAAAACATGATATATTCAGATCAACATAATTTTAAAAACGTGACAAAGAAGCTGTATTTATACATTACGTTTTTGCTATTGTATGTATCATATCACCAGATTTTTATTTTAATAAGTAAAAAGTTGTACACATATTTCAAAGAATGACTATTCCATACACAGGGGCGTCAAATTATCATGTACGAATTATCACCTGTCATTCTTTACTTTTGTGCAAATTATCACTAGGTCATTCTTTTGTTTAGTCGGTACCGCCTAATGTATCCCACAAATTGCTGAAAAACTATTACACATTACAATCTATTCAGAGTAAATATATCACTCAATTTCAATTTGACAACCGAGTTTTTAAAGTTTCTTTTTTTTAAATTAATATGTTTTCCAGAATAAAAATATTGTTAATGCTGTTAATGTTCAAAATCAAGTGAATTTTGCTTCAAATTATAAACCGTTTCTTATTACTTTCTGTACTACATATACTAAAAAGATGAAGTATTTTATTATACCCAAAAATTCGATGTCGTGACTTCACCGCAAATATGTTTTAAGATCTCCTGTTTAAAAAAAAGCATTTTTAGAAAAAAGGCTGTGTGTGTGTGTGTGTGTGTGTGTGTGTGTGTGTGTGTGTGTGTGTGTGTGCGTGCGTGCGTGCGTGCGTGCGCGCGATGTAATTTAAGTTTAGCATCTTTTAAGGATATGACACGAAGATTCTGACAAAAATACTTCTACCCTAAACTATTCTTTACATGGAAAATTTTTCGAAAAATCTTCATTTTCTCGAAAATGGCTAACGATTTTGTTTAAAATATTTACGATAAATGAAATTTATATTTTAAATGCTGTGACTTAGCCAATGCAGTCCTGTTTACTCTGGAGACTTTTGCATAACTGAGAAACAGTAAGAGTTGAACCAAATCTTACTGTTCAAAAAGTGTAAATCTTGCTAAAGCACACAATGTCCAAATAAAGTGAACCATTTTGAACATATTCCTTGTTATTTGTGTGACTTTTTGAATGCTTTCGCCAAATGGAACATCGTTATTCATTTCTTTTAGATGTTAGTGGAGCAAAGAGAATTGAATTTGAAAGCTTTAAAAGATTTGACTATCGCTCAAAGCCTATTGTATTCCCATATTCTCCTTGCACTGACAAGGAAATAAGTAATAAGATAATTTCTGCAAATGTTTATCTTAACTAACACGAAGAAGATATAGAATAAGAAGTTGTAGTAATGGTCAGTACAAGAGTAGAGAAAGTCATGTGAGTACAACACATCAGGTTTTTTATTAATGCCATGGAGAGAAATGTATTCATAATATTTTTAGTAATATTATAAGCGTGTGTGTTCATTTATGATCCATATTAGTGAATTTTGCGTCGCTTTCGGGAGGATATTTTCATGCTTTACTGCAAATATGACAAGTTTTTATGACATTTCAGCCCTAGAGCTGAAAGGGGAGGGCGAAAAGCCTTAAAATTAGATTGTCGACGCCATACTAGATTGTGTTTACATCAGTGCCATAGAGTATCGCATGTGGTGAAACCCGCTTGGGGCAGTTTTTGAATCTTCTTTTATCGTTTAACACACCATGTAAAATTGGAGAACCAAAAGTAAACATTATCTTCGTATTGAAGTGTTTAATACCAAGGTAATTAATTGGTATATTTATATCTCTTAAAACAAATCACTAACAGAGGTTAAACAAGAATGCACCTTTAAGACACGTTAAATGTAATATATTTAACAGCCTTCTACATATTATTCACCATTTCGTTCCTGATTATAAATGTGATTTAATGATCTCTCTCACTCTATTTTACGTGGCTATAAACTACACGGTCATATCGTGAGGATCTACTAGATGTTTACCGCGTGATTACGTGGAGCGGACAGTCAACTGTCTAGGTCTCATTCCTTCACCATATATTCTTGCTTAGTCACGGGACCGGCGAGGCCTTAGTGCTAGACAATTGTATCCCTGCTTCTACACCAGTGGTATCCAACCTTGTCTCTTTGGGGACGCTTACGTAATTAACTGCTATTCCCCATCCTCCTCTTCAATTAGAGGGTGAATCAACTCTTGCCTGTGGCACGTTGAACTCGCAGTGACGCACAAACAAGCGATTCCATGGCAGTTTCTAAGTCATACAATTTCATGTTAAATACTTCTTTAGTCTTTTGAGTAAACCACTTCCGAGATATTCTTTATTATGTGTTTGAATTTGCCAATATAAAGAACAAAATTTCAAAGGCATTGCATAGCAACCAAATCTTAAAACAGTTCACTATCGCTTAAGGGATACTATGTTCCCATATTCCCCTTTACAAGAAAATTAACAATAATGTCAGAAAATGCTTCTGTTGGTAAAAATGTGGTAGAGTTTCTCCAAATTGAACTATATTAAAAGTCTGTATCACAATATGTTACGCGACGATCACTTGGTGTATCTTCTAAGGCTATGCACTTCGACTTTGTCACCAAATATTAATAGACATCTTAAACGTAAGAAATTCCAAAGAAGTCACCAATGCGCAGATGTGTATCGCTAAACATTTGAATGTGCTCTCGTAAATCAAACAACGTACATGTAACCAATCCGCCACTGTAACACAATTGAGTGTTAAAAGAGTGGCACAATCCGCAAAAAGTGGAAAGAGGTAAATCTAACCTCCACTCTTTCGCAAACGTTGGACTTTGATGTCTTTCAGGTGTCGGTAGATGGCATTAGGGTGTCGTTCAAACACCTACTTTCATTACCTGTTGATAGATGGCATCTATTTTCATTTTTACTTTCTCTACTACGTATAGTAAGTAGACGAAATATTGTATTGCACCCAAAAATTCGATGTCAATATTTCACCGGAAATGTGTCTTGATGCCCATGAATCTGGGTCTGTGGGCATCATAACCTCAAAAACGAAACATCGGTTGAAAAGCAACGATTGTATTTAAGTTTAGCATCTTTTAAGGAAGCGACACAAAGATTATGAAAAAAATTAATCCACCCTGAACTACCCTTTACATGTAAAAGATTCGAAATTTTCGATTTTCTCGAAAATGGCTAACGATTTTGATTAAAATGCCGTATTGAATTTTCTAGCTCTAGCCCATGTAGTCCTGTTTACTCTGGATTACTTTTGCATAACTAGTAAACCATAAGAGATAGACCAAAGCTTACTATACAAAAAATGTAGATCTTGTTAAAACACACAATTTAGGTCAAAATAAATTTTTTTTGTGGAGTGAACCGTTCCGGAGGTATTCCTCGTTATTTGTGTGAGCTTTGGAAAACAAAATTTCATCAAGAGGAACGTCGTTATTAATTTTAAAACTTTAAAATATTTGATTATCACTTAAAGCCTACTGTATTCTAACATTCCCCTTGCACCTACAAGGAAATAAGCAATAAGATAATTTCTGCGAACGTTTATATCAACTAACACGAAGAAGATGTAAGAATGAGTTTGTAAGTATGGTTGGAACAAGGGTAGAGGAAGTCATGTGAGTGCAACATATAAGATTTTTACTGTTGTTTTAGACAGTCTTAAGGTGAAACTTTGGGTTGTGGTATTCAATTGAGGAGAATATTATTTTTCAACCAATTCACTCTCACTTCACGTAAACCTCCTTACAAAAACCTTTTTCTAAAAATGTTTTTTGGATTTAGGGGGTCTCGAAATATTTATTTCTGGTGAAATTTCGACATTGAAATTTTGGGTTCAATACAATACTTCCCCTACTATGGAAAATAATTTGACAACATCACCAGGCCCTTCTGAATTTAATAACTGTTTGTCTTGATGATTGATCACTAAAGTGTAAGTTTATATAAAGTTGTTAAATTTCAGGATATTTGCATAGAGGATAATGTATGAATTGAGCACATTACGTAATCAAATGTCGCTCACAAAACTAACATGATGCCAATTTTGGAAACCATACGTCGGTGATAGCCATTTATCAATCAGCTTCACGCCTCAGAGGAAGGGTGGCTCAGAAATAAAGAAATTGTGATGCTGGATGCCAAATAAACCGTGATCCAGAGGAAATGGACGAACGCCTGCCTCGCCTTGCCTTCCCTTCCCCGAGCCTTTTCTCCGGAATTGCAATTTCTGGCAAGATTGACAGCTAAAGAGGGAGAGGGCTGTTTCCCTCTCTGGGCTTAGGAATAAGGCTCTGTGATCCAGCGGGGGTAAAACTAGGCTCGGCTCTGACATGGCATCAAAATCCTGTGACGAAAAGCGCTTCAAACTTTCCAATATTAACGTCACTGTTGCTGGAGACATTTTCTCTGCACTTTGCTAAGACAAATGCTATCAGGGTAAGTATGAAAAATGGAGACGTGATACTTATTTTCAAAATAAAACATTGACATCTCAGTCCTATCAGAACAACATTACTGTTTGAATACTTCCAGCAACACATTAATTAATTGCGACATTTTAAGGCTTGTTTGAGCTGTAATGCCCTCAGTTCTAATAATTTTCTGTGCATGTGTGTGTCTGCCTATATGGCCGCGCCGTGGCCACCAAAGTGGCCCGGGTTCGATCCCAGGTGAGTGCATGTGAGACCTGTGGTGGATAAAATAGCACAAGGGTAGGTTTTCTCCGGCTTCTCCGGCTTCCCCCGCCATCTCATTCCACCGATGTTCTATCCTCATTCCATATCATTAGTATCACCGCCTGCGGTGCCGTATATAGTAAACGCAGGCATTAAACCGTACCGAAAATGTGTCTGCCTATATGGTGTGCGATGCCGTTGTAATGTGTGTGCATGTGTGTCCTTGTGTATGTGTGTGTGTGTCTTCGTGTGTGGGTGTGTGGGGTGTGGTGTGTGTGGGTGTCTGCCTCTGTATTTTGAAATTCCGTTCTCTTTACCCAACTAAGACATAGAAAAAGTATGTCGACTTCCTATTTGAGAAAAGTAGGGGTATTTTAAATTAAAATCAATAACAAGAAACACTTCGAGGATAATTAGTTCCACTTTTTCACATCAACTGTGTGCCACAAAATCTATATTTTTGTGTAAGAATTTCTGTATTGCATGCTTCACCAATTATGCAAAAGTCATCCAGAATGCAGAGGACCTCAGAGGTTATTCCCAGGAAATTCAAAATATACATTTCCATTGTCATGAAAATATCGTAAACATATGGCAGTTTAATCAAAATTGTTAGCTATTTTTGTGAAAATAAAAAGTTTCGAAAATCTTTCCATGTTGTTTAGGGTGGAGGAATTTTTTGCAAAATCTTCGTCTCTAGTTCTTAAAAGATATTAAACTTAAATACTAACTGGTTTTTAATCAAGTATTTGTTTTTAAACATGCTGTTCAGACACCTAAAATCGCTGTCTTTTTTTTTTTCAATGGGCCTCAAAACATATTTCCTGTGAAACCTCAATATCTATTTTTACTTGAATACATTACTTCCTCTACTTACTATACGTAGTAGAGAAAGTAAATATGTGTTTTATATAACTGGCAAGGTAATAGAACGGAAAAGAAAATTGCCCGTTCCTGTATTATATAAGTTATTTTCGTTGAAGCCACATTTCTCGTACAAAAGCATACACACATTTCTGCGGTATAGTTCGAAGCAATATCCTATTGTGAAACCTTACGTTGCATCCCACCTATTATCACGAAATGAGTCTCGGGTGTGAATGTATTACAAAACAGAAAAGAAGAAATCATGTTCGGCAACTTTCTTTATCCGAGGATCGTGTGTACAATGCCATTGTAATGTTTCTTATAATCAACGCCCTGCCTTTCCTGGTAGGTAAAACAACATTTCAATCGCCTGCAAATCGCCTCTTCAGTTACTTCTACAGTGCTGGACACAGTTTTGACATTTAGAATTAATATACAAACATTTAAATGCACTTGAAACAGCAGCTTTGAAACTAATAGGCATTTTTTTGAAATTATCTTATTGATAATATTCTTGTAGGTGCCCAATATAGAAATACAGTAGGCCTCAAGCGATAGTAAAAATATGATTGCTATGCTATGCCTTGGAAATTCCCTTCTCTTTACAAGCCCAAAAGATAAAAAACCAACAACGTATTTCTGTGTGAGAAAACTTTAAGTATTGGCAAATTGAAACAAAGTATATACAAATGGCTCACTCAGAGGAAGAAGTTTTTGACGTAAATTGTCTGTTTTAATAAGATCCACATTTTTTACTTTCTCTACTGGTAAGTAGGGGAAGTATTGTATTCCACCCAAAAATTCCATGTCGAGATTCCACCGGAAATATATGTTTTGAGGCCCCCATGAATCCAAAAAAAAAAGAAGCATTTTTAGAAAAAGGTGCGTGTGTGTGTCTGTGTGTCAGTCTGTGGACAGCATAACACAACAACGAAAAGTCGGTAAAAACCAAAGTTGGTATTTAAGTTTAATGTCTTTCAAGGATGCGACACGAAGATTTTGAATAAAATAGCCCCACCCTAAACTACATGGAAAATTTTTCGAAAATTTTGATTTTCTTGAAAATGGCTATAACGATTTTGATTAAAATGTCATATGTTTGAGATATTTTTATGGCAAATTAAATTTATATCTTCAACTGTCTGGCTATAGCCCCTGTAGTCGTATTTACTCTGGACGACTTTTGCATAACTGGTAAACCGTTAGAGAGACCAATTCGTACTGTACAAAAAATTTAAATCTTGCTAAAATTCACAATTTATGTCTTAATAAATTTTCTTGTAGGGTGAACAATTTCGAAGATATTCCTTGTTATGTGGGTGAGTTTCTGTAACTTACAATTTTCAAAAATGGATCATCGTTGTTAATTTTTTATATGTTAAGTGTGCAAAGACAACAGAATCTCAAAGCTTTAAAACATTTGACAATCGCACAAAGCCTACTGTATTCTAATATTCCCCTTGCACCTACAAGGAAATAAACAATAAGATAATTTGCACAAATGTTTATTTTAACTAGCACGAAGAACATAGAGGAATAATAGTTTGTAAGAATGGTTGGTACAAGAGTAGAGAAAGTCATGTGAGTGCAACACATCAGATTTTTTTTTTATTTTTTTATTATGTAAGAAGCTTTTGTACCTTTTTTACTGTTTGCCATTTATGCAAAAACCATGCACAATGAAGAGGTATTCTGAGAACATTCCCAGAAAACTCAAGTTAGAACATAGAAACCGCCATGGGGTCGCCTGTTTGTGTCACAACCGTGATTCACCTGAAAGAGGAGGTGGGGAATAGCAGCTAATGAAGCGTCTCCAAAGAGACAAGGTTGGACATCGCTGGTTTAGACATTTTAGAATGGACATTGTAGTGGCAACTGGTGCGGGATCTTTGGATGGGTGTATGTTTCTGGTCTACTTGGGAAGGTGTAGGTCAGAAAGGTGTGGGTGCTCTTGATTGCTCCGGCTTTTTACAGTGTGGTTTTTGAGCACGAGGTCTTTATCTCAGGGTTGTCCAGCTGAGGAATGTCCAGGTAATAAACTGAAGTCTTCTATTTCTTTTAGTGTTTATTTCACTTTACTCATGCCCCCTTCCGACACACCAGACCATGAAGTATCGTGAACCGCGTAACGCACACGTCTGTCTATCCCACTGAAGATCTGCCAAGCAAGTGTCTTTCTCTCCCGAAGAACTGTATTTCTCAAATCGGCCCTTCCACTTGGCCAGTTTCACCTTGCAATTAGGCACGTACTTCTTCATGCGTTGGGTTTTTCAACCCTATTGTTCCCTTTCTTTCAGGGGTTGTTGGCTTCTTGCGGCACCGTTACTTTCCCTGCCTGTACCCTCGGCCCACCAGTCGAGTTGTCAGGTAAAGCCTATCTTTGATTTTCAGTTATATACAAATTATTACGTAAGTACGCGGGTTTTAATTGGCGGGCGCGGGTTTCCGCCCCACAACGCCACTACAAATAACTTCATCATGCGAGGACAACTTTCTTACGCGCGCTACTGCAGCGCAAAAAATCCTAATTAGAATGCACATGTAAACAGAGCATTATTAGCAAGTAAGTTCAAGCGTGCACTACAATGGCGCTAGTGTACATAGTTAGGATCAATAAACTAGATGGCTCCACAAGTATTTTGCGCTGGACGGCCGGACCATTACGCGACGATTGCGAGTTAAAAGAGCTTGTTTCAATAGTACTCCGTCCCCTGTGTAAATAATTCTACGTATAATTATAGTGTAAATATAGTGTGTAAGTGACAGTATAAAAAGCGCGCGAAATATAGTGTACCCACGCTAAGTGGAGGCTCCCAGAAGCACTTGCGACTGGGAGCGGGAACAAGAAGGGGATGGAGAATGCCCCTGATCCGCCGGCCGCCGAGAGCGGAGTCAGGGAAGTGATGGCATCCAGCGCAGCAGCCGTGACTGCCACCGCACTCGCCCCGCCCACTACAGCCCCATTGACTACAGCTCCCAACGGCCAACGAACCACGGACCAACCAACCAAGAAGACCCAGATGACAGAGGAAGAGCGTAAGGCAATGGAAATAGAGAAACTTCAGAAAGAAGTAGATGAACTAAAGGGAGAGATCATCTACTACCAGAATGTGCTGGCAAATATGGATGGGGAATCCCAACAATTTTCAAAATTCGCACAGGACCTCGGGTTCTGCTACAAAGAGCATGCCCTCAAGAAGCGGCGATTAGTCATCCTCAGCGAGGGGTGGCAACAAGTGCCTGCAAGAAATAAGAGGAATAGAAGAAGCGGCCGGGAAAGCGATTCAGATAGTGAACGTCCCGACCAGCAGCGCCACAAGCGCGTCTCAAAACAAAAAACGCCGCCATATCCCCTCACCACGAGAAACACCTACGCGCCGCTGAGGGTACAAATTGATGCAGAATCCGACGACGAGACGTCAGAGGATCCACCACCACAACCCGCAATAGCCTCCACCTCTAGAGACCCCTTCCCCAAGCTACCCCCCACCAAAGCCCCCATTCAAACACAGACACAGAAGAAACACACCACCCAGCCCACCATTCCCACCCCCACTCCCGCCCCAAGCACATCCAACAACGCAGCAAAAACATCAGACAACCAGAAACCACCAAGAATAATAATCCCTGACGTCCAACACACGGTAAAGGTCCTCCGCATCCTGCGTGGCTCCCTTCCTGCCGGCACATATAAATTGCAGACGACGAGGGACTGCCTTAAGCTCTTCCTCCAACGGAAGCAGGACGCGAACCCGACAATGCAGCTCCTGAAGGACGCCGGAGTAGAAAACTACAGTTTTACTCCACGTGGGGATCAACCTCTTCGCTACGTAATCAAACGTCTTCCAGCTGACTTAGAGGAAGATTACGTGAAAGAGGACCTGGTCCTAAAAGGCTACACCGGCGTCCAAGTACGACAGATGATTTCACGTGGGAGGCCTCTGCCAAATTTTCAGGTTAGTCTTGACAGGACCACCGAAAACCAAAAACTTCTACAGGAACGAGAGGTGTGCCATATGATGGTCACCGTGGAGGTCCTGAAAACAAACCAAAACATAACGCAATGTTACAACTGCCAGCAGTTGGGGCACACTTTTAGGAACTGCAATATGACCTCCCGGTGTGTCCTTTGCGGTGACCTCCACCGCCTGGCTGATTGCCCGAAAAAGGCCAAGCAGGGCGTTGTACCCCACTGTGCTAATTGTGGGGAAACGCATCCTGCCAGCTACAGGGGGTGCGAGACGTTTCGCAACGAACGTCACCGCCGTCAACTGGCATCCATAGCCAGGAGCTCTCCCAGTGCTCAGCCAGGGCCAAAACCCATCATACACCCGGCCCTGGTTCAAACAGGTATCTCCTATGCGGGAACTACCGGAGGGCAAAACGCACCAGTGCCACCACAGAATGGTCCCCCTCCACTACCCCAACAGGCGCCCACGGGTGACCTGAGTGGGATAAAAGATATATTAAACATGTTCAGAGACCTAAATTTACCATCACTATTGATGAAGGCGCAGCCTTTCCTGGACAAATTCAAAAGCTGCAGCAACACTTGGGAGAAAATAGAGACCATCATATGTCTCCTCTCAGCCCTTTTAGAATAAATGGCCCACGTAAGGGGAGGCACAACTTTAACTCGCGCACTACTGTGGAATGCAGATGGCATCCACAGGAAGCAACACGAACTTGAAAACTACCTACGGCGTAACAAAATTGACGTCGCATTCATCTGCGAAACAAAATTAAAGCACGAGCACACTTTTAAGCTCCAGGGGTATCAAATCTTTCGGAACGACAGAATTGGCAGACAAGGGGGAGGGACTGCTATTTTGCTTAGAAATACTATTGCTCATGCTTCTGTTACGTTGCCTGTAATGGCAGCGTTAGAGTGCACAGCACTTAAAACACGTGTAAATAGTAAAACGGTTATGCTGGTAGCACTTTATCGGCCCCCTAACTCCCCAGACTTTACACAAGACCTCGAGCAGATCCTCGCTTTAGAGGAGCACGTTATAATTGCAGGAGATTTCAATGCCCGGCACCCCTGGTGGTTTTCACGCCTGGCAAACGCGGCGGGAAATCTCCTGGTTGAATTTATAACTGATAATGATGACATTGAGGTACATCTTCCCCCAGAACCCACTTTTTGGCATCGATCAGGGCACTTTGACGCTGAGATTTTGGACATCGTACTAACAAAAAATGCGACACTGTTAAATAACTTTACTGTTTATCACAGCCTGGACTCCGACCATCTTCCTGTGCATTTCGACATACAGGGTGGCATTTCAGCCAGTGCCTCTGGCCCTCAAAGTAGAGCTGAGACCGACTGGAATAAGTTCACCACTGAAATGCACGGGATGGCGCAACCCAGACTGTCATACTATAGCGAGGCAGACATAGATGTCGCCATTGAAAACTTTACTGCCTCGCTACACACAGCCAAGAGAAATGCTACCACATACACCACAAGACCACCCGGTTTTTGCACGTACCCCGAGGTAGAGCAACTCATTGCGCGGAGACGACGCTTGACAAAACTGTGGCGATACACCCGTCAGCCTGAATATAAAGTGCTAGCAAAATGGCTACGCAACATCATTCGGCAACAAATTAAAATCAATAAAACTGAACAATGGGAAAACAAAATGCTGAGTACCACACATTCGGACTCTTCTTTGTGGAAATTACTCAAGGCTTTCAAAGTTTCCACAAGCGTCAACTCCGCAACTGAGGCGCTGCACACTCAAAGCGGCTTGCACTTCTCCGCAGAGGAGAAAGCCGAGGTCTTCGCTGACTGTCTCCAAGACAGATTCACCGAAAACCCAGTGACCAACTGTGAAATAGAACGGGAGGTCCAGACATGGGTACAAACCTGGGTGGCGCAGAAGCAAGAGCAACAACTACCCACCATAACACCGCAGGAAATTTACAAGCTCATTAGGAAATTGCCTAATGGGAAAGCTGCCGGTCCAGACAAAGTGACTAATGAGGAACTTAAGCATCTCCCGAGAAAAGCTCTGGTGCAACTAACAAAGATATTTAACGCCTGTTTGCAGCAAGGCTATTTCCCCTCTACTTGGAAACGAGCTAAGGTTATCATGCTCCCAAAGCAAGGGAAAAGCACCAGACAACCGCAAAACTACCGTCCCATTAGTCTTTTGTCTACTATTGGTAAACTGCTCGAAAAATGTATCCTTTCTCGGCTTCAAAAACAAGTCTCCGCAACACATGAACTCTCAAATTCACAGTTTGGCTTTAGAAAAGGACATTCCACTGAACTTCAGCTCCTCAGACTAACTGATGACGTAACAGAGCAATTTAACAATGGGGCTTCAACGTTGGCGCTATTTCTGGACGTAGAAGCTGCATTTGACCGGTGCTGGCACAATGGCCTTATTTATAAACTGCACCACAATTTCCCGGCTCTTCAAAATTATCTATACTTGCTGCACAATTTTCTAGAAAATCGGCAGTTTTACGTCCAAGTGGGCCGCTCCTCCTCACGGGAGCGAGTGATGCGGGCTGGCGTCCCACAAGGGGCAATAATGTCCCCTTTTCTGTATATATTGTTCACCAATGATTTCCCAGTGGACGCCAGATGCAAGGTCGCCATGTATGCTGACGACACTGCAATATACAACCACCATAGAAATCCACGTTTCGGCCTTGCAGAAATGCAACGTTATGTGAACAATTTCCTCTCATGGCAACATGACTGGAAAATCAAAATTAATCCCGACAAATGCCAGCTGATTCATTTTTCTAAGCGGCGTCACACTTTGGCAACGGACCTAACGGTCGATGGTCAAATATTGCACTGCCGTCAGCAAGTTAAATACTTAGGTGTCACCTTGGACCGAACAATGTGTTGGTCCACCCACATAAAAAATAGCGCCAATAAAGGCAGACAGCGGCTAAAGCTGTGCGCCCCCATCTTCCGTAGTAAACAGTTGCGACTAAAGTCAAAACTTATACTATATAGGTCATTTATTCTCTCGGTGGTCCTGTATGCATGTGTGGCCTGGGCTAATGCCTCCAAAACTGCCCTCAAACAACTCCAAACCCTCCAAAACCTCTCCCTCAGAAAAATCCTCTCTGCTCCACTCCTCACCACCACCCAAACTCTTCACCTCGAAACTCATATCCCGTTCATCCCGGAGGCAATAGACAAAAGAGCAATGGCGGCATGGACGCGCATTAGGAACCACGAAAATGACGTGATCGCTAACATCGGCAAAGGCGAGCCGAAGCACCGCAAACATACTAGGATAAAAATGTTCTAGAAGCGGCTCGGCTCGCCGACTAATGCGCGTCCACGCAACCTCGTCCCTAAGCCACATACATGTTCCGGCAGAGGCCCTCGCCTCGGAAAATATTCAGGAGCTGCCACCGCGGGACAGTGTATATAGTGTCAAAACTGTAAATAGTGTAGTGCGCTGGGACGCATATTTCTGGTGTGCCCAGTGAAGATGTGTGTGTATGTGTGTACGAGTGTGTGTGTGGGTGAATGCGTGCGTGTATGTGTCTGTATATAATTTGTAAATATGTACATATGTATATATAACCCAAAGACGAAACAGACAAAAGACAAAAGAAAACTATTCTCGGTGACCTACAGATGGTCACCGTATGGGTTTTTGTATATAGCGAAAACTGTAAATATGAACAAAGTCAACTGTAAATCAATGTAAATATAGCCTGTAAGCCGGGCCCACTGTACCGGCACCAGGCCAATACTTTTAAAATAAACTAAACTAAAAACCTTCTAAATGTTTCACCAAATTCTCCTTCAATATCACACGTGACTTCCCAAGAGCGTACTCACCAAATTCTCCAATATCACACGTGAACTTCCCAAGGGCGTACTCAGGGCCTCGGCCATGTGTACGTCCCGGCACCATCTCACCTGGCTTCGGCCCTTGCGGCCAACCAACAAACCCGCTCATTGAATCCGCAGGTGCAATAGCGGTACTTCCTTACCTTTCCTCCCTGAATTCTATCCGGTGGAGGTTTTCAGTGGGTAGTACCTCCGGGTGAGGCCCACAGTCCCCCTCTGTGCCATCCCAGCACATGGGGCTCCGTAAATGGATTTTTCTCCCAAACACTTCGTGATATTACAATACGAGCCATAAACTGTATATAGGTATATAAACTTTGTATCACTTCAAACCGGGAGCACCTGCCTGCTATGCAAGGAGTCTCGGGTTCGATTACCGGTAGGGGGTAAGAATTTTTCTCCAGTCAAGGTTATTCCTCATCCTTCCCTGAGTCAGGAAAGCGCCGTGGCTAAGTGGTTAGAACGCTCGCCTACCACCTAGGCGGGACCACATGTGGTAGGTACTTGTGGTGGACGGAGCGACATCTAGGCGAGTATTCTCCGGCTTCCCCCTCCATTCATTCCACCAGTTGCACCATTATCACGCTTCCAATCATCCATTTCGCCTGCATTTCATATCATCCTCTTCCTCACTATCATACCGGGTCCTTGCCTGTCCACCTGCTTCCAGGTCTTCATTCAGCCTGGTCCAGAGGTCCCCTGCTTCTCGACAGGCGTCTGACCCTAGGCACTGCCTTGTAAGTCCTAGGGGGTGTAAGCCCTATATAAGGGGAGGGTAATCAAGGAAAGAAAGAAAGCCCTGGGCACTAACGTCAGGGACACTTGACATCTATCTAATTTTGATGGTTTAGTACATAATTTAAATCGTTTTTGGTTGTCTGCATTCTGTAACAGAATAGGTATAATGACTTCTGTCCCCATTAGACTAGTATGATATAGTGTGCCATCATCATCTACTCCCTCCATTCTCCACGTGTATGCTATCACACGATATTTTGTGACAGTCCTGCACGATGTAGTTCACAGACGAGTACACTGATTTGCTTTTGATCCATGGAGAAGCAAGAGCCAAACACCAGCAGCTCAGCATCTATATCAGGAGAGATCTCATGTACAATAATACCATAAAATGGAACTAAAACAATTGGGAATTAAAATAATAGCAGCTTTAAACACAATAATTGTTCAAACAATGTTATTAGTAAAAAATAGTGCATGCAGGGGATTCGAACACGGATTACTTATGAATCGTGTACTCGTTCCACCTGAGCTACCTAGAACTTCAGAAATAAACTTTCCATTTAACTTGTATATGCTAAATACTTGGACAGAATCTAGCACAGGGGTTGATTTCGTGTTAGGGTAGATAATGCCGATTGCATACAGCTGGAAAATAAATGGCAGCTGAATCACCTAGTATATATATACGTTCGACCGCCTCCGTAGCGCAATTGGTAGCGAACTTGCCTCTGTCGTGGAGGACTCGTGTTCGATCCCCGGTACCAGCATGGGGATTTAAGCCCCTCTGGGAGCTCTGGCATGGGGTGCACTCAGCCTCGTTAGGAACCAACTGAGGAGCTACTTGGAGAAGTAGCAGTCCCAGGTCGTGAAGGCCTGGAGGGCTCGGGGCGCTGACCACATCCCACCGTCTAGTACTGCACCCCACCAACGACGCCTGGAGTGAGCAGAGGTGCGAGCCGTAGCGGCTGGGCGGCAAGCCTTGGCCCCACATGGGCTGTTGTGCTAGGGGTTTTATATATACGTTCCCCAGCGCACAAACCGTGTATTTCCGGACAGGACTTCTTATTTTAAAATCCAAGTTTGCTATCACGTATATCATCACCTTGTCGGTGTTTTTGGGGCAACCTGTGTGAGAGTGCGAGTGTGTGTGTGTGTGTGTGTGTGTGTGTGTGTGTGTGTGTGTGTGTGTGTGTGTGTGTGTGTGTGTGTGTGTGTGTGTGTTTGTTCGACTTTGTTTCATTTCCAGCCAAAAGTAAAGCCGAAAAGATCAAGTGTAAAAAGAATCAGTCGAGTATTTTATACATTATTCACGTAATCAGCACCATTTCCATTTCTCTGTTATTTGATTGTCACATATATACAGACGGAACCCGTGACCATCCGTAGGACTCAGCGCCAAAGACACGCTCCAGCGATCACGGCTACGAGAGCCGGCGTAACTTCACAAAATCACATCTTTATTGCCGACGTAGGCTGGCTTCAAATTAACAAAGTGTGTGGTCTTCATACCCTTCTTCTTTACCCTTCATTCTTGAAGATCCTATTTTGGTGCGCAGATTTTGATTTTATTTAATGTTCGCTCTTGCCTCACCTTTTTCCTCCAGTTCTCCTTCGGTTCTTTATTTTTTTCCACAGTTGTCTTTTTTGTTTAGCACGCTTTCCCAGACGGTAGAAATGTGGATTCTTTCCATTAGTTTGTTCCCTCCAAGTCCCTAAGTATGCTTTTATAAGCATGCCTATTCCGCTAAGAAAAAATGTGACATCGCACCTTCTTTTAATTTTCACCTTTTCCCTTTTTCTTTCTCGTGTAGTACCTTTCCTCCCCCTTCCTTTCTTCCATGGGTGTCAATTGCGGAGAGAAATCTAAAAACCTGACTTGGTTGTAAACCTGTTTTAAAAGCTCTCTGTAAAAAGAAGGGTTGAATTTTTCTTTCGCCTTTAGAGGGAAAATTGATAAATAAAAGGGTTGTGGGAAGATGGAGGGATGTGCATACATACCAGGACAATGACAAGCCCAGTCTACCATATAAACCACGAGTTCATTGCTGTTAGAAGTTCCTTGTTTGCCAGACCTTAAAGGCGACAAAAGTGTGGATAAAAACGGGGGAGAAGTATAGAGTCAAAAGATAAAAGAGGAAAGATGTTGTTAGCTGGTTGGGGGAGGTAAACATCAAACGTGGTGCAAATGAAAATGCTGGTGTTCAGATTGTACACCATTATTTTCTGTCATGTTCATTGAGTTACATAGAGCATAAGCAAGTAAAATAACCAATGTACTGAATAACCCTTTTGAAGCATACACACTATGTAATGAATCCAAAGTCACACTGTAAACTCTTAGGATGTCACGATTCTAAAATCAAATCAAATTTGCTTATATACCGCGTGAATTGCACCGTGGGGGTGGTGCAATTATCAAAAGAACAAAGGACTAGGACCCTAAAACCGGGGGAATCGGCAGGATCAATTCTGAGAGATTGAGTTTATCTAACAATTGTTATCAAGTTCCATCCTTTGAGAAGTAACAACAAATAACTTTAAATAATTTAGTTAGGGTGTCCTTGGTTCCAAAATAGACATAATTTTGAATCAAACACATAACTCGCCCCTTTAGGCACCACGAATAGCACAAGTTACACAATTGAACAATGTTTGTGTCACCAAAATAGACATACATTTTAATGAAAGAGATCTTTCGCTCTTTAGGCACAATAAATCACACAAGTTACCCAATTCAATAATTTTCTTGTCATTCCGAAGTTGAATTTGACTGCAAATGCACCCTTTTTGTTATTAAACTCCGGGCCAGGCGCATCTAGGTGAACAAATACATGCCACAAATAATTTGAAATTACGTGCCCGTTTGCCCCACAAGTTGATTTAAATCAAATGTTCCTTTACCCCCTTTGGCCCAAAGCAAGAGTTTGAATTTCACCACTTAACTAAGCCTATTTGAAAACCTCACAAATCACGTGCCTAATTCATTAAATCCACGGGAACTACTCCCCAAGTCAATTAATCAACCTTCCGTACTGAAAACGCAACCCAGGTACATCACGATCAGAAAGGCCCCATAACCCAGTCACTGACTCACACAGTTTTCCGTGTCCGCATCGTGCCAAGGGAGAGCCTTTTCTCTCACTGTCACTGCTATCAGAAGGATGGCTGTCCACGCCAGTGGCGAAACTGGCGGAAGCACGCCCTAGCGGTGGAATCGGGAAACAGCGAGACAACTGAGCGATGGTAAACTCGACAACTGAAGTGCCATCAGTACTATCTACTGCTTCGGCCGTACTTTAATCAGGGAATCTACATGACGAGTGTGGCAAATAATGTACAATACAATTATTGTCAAAGAACCGTTCCTCCGAAAAAATAATTTGTATCAAACATTTGGAGCTATCTAGCTTCTTGATGATTGGATATAAATGGTTTATTATTTTACTAACTCCCGCTCAAACATTCTGAGAAGAATCCTATAAGCCGTTTATACCTTAATTCGAATGAATTCAGTTGCAATTTATTGTTAAAATGTCATGCAAAGTTTATTTTCTAAGGGAGATTTGGCAATTTCACTTTCGAGAACGTTCGCGAGACTTCTGGCACCGTCATTTCCAATGCATGCGTGTGTGTTGTGTGTATTTCACGTGTTTTGTGTGTGACGTCATCCCCAGTATATAAGGAGGCCAGAGAGAAGCAGAGTTATGAGTTTTAGAGTTGAGTTACGTGTCGGACAATGTCTGTGAGTGTGAGATAGCTGTGCCTGTGTGTGTCGTCGTGTCGGTACGTCGTACGTAACGTAGTAAATATGGTATGAGAGACAGAGGACACTAAAAGAACTGATCAAGGTTATGAGTAGTAAGAATTATGAGTTGTGATAGCCCGAAATACTGTAGACTGGAACAACGATAAGGAAACTGTGTTTGTGATAAAATTTTATTAGACAATATAATGACTGATTTTTCTCATTTGTTACAGAAAGTTCCTGTATTAGGTTTTATTGAGGGAACACTGGTTTCTAAAGAGTTTTCAGTGTCTCCCTTGTAAATATAGAAACCTTTTGTCCTGGCCTGTGGTTCTGTAAGCTGAAATGGAAACAGTTTAGTATCCCACACCCCACTAACCTCAAATCCAGACCAAGTGTATAAGGTAATCGAGTTCTGTAAGACAACCTGACTTACCCTCGACTCTTACTAGAGTATCCTCATGGTGTTTGCTTGTAATTATTTCCGTAAAAGTGCGTGCTCTAACATTAATTAGTGAAGCAGGGATACGATTCTTTGGCAGGTTGACACAGTCGAGAGAATGTGAGTTTAAGATAAATATTTATAATGGGAAGAATGCAAACACTTAAAAACGTGTGTCAATACGCAGCGTTCCCATGGCTACTCCAACCATGCGCCGAACAAAAAGAAGAAAAAGAAGAAGTGGCTCCTTTACACAAGAGTTGGCTATTAAAGGGATTCTATTTCCCACAATGTTTACAGATGAGTTATTACTAGTTACTCTTTGGAGAGTGAAGTGTCTTTTGTTTACCGAACCAGAACATCTTCCTTCACAAAAACTCATTAACTCTCTGGTCATTTGCTGTAATTGCGAGCATATCTAGGGCTCTGGTAACATTCACCACTCGTGATTCCCCTTTTTAAATTCCTCTCTCACATGACTTTCTCTACTCTTGTCCAAACTATTCCACAAAGGAGTGACGTACTTTATGCCCACCTCCTGTATTTTTTTTTTAATTCTATCTTTTAAATGTTTTTACTTTCTCTACTACGTATAGTACGTAGAGGAAGTATTCCATTCCACCCAAAAATTCGATGTCGAGATTTCACCGAAAATATATGTTTTGAGGCCCGCCTCAATCCAAAAAAGCACTTTCAGAAAAAGATTTGTGTGTGTGTGTGCGTGTGTGTGTGTGTGTGTGTGTGTGTGTGTGTGTGTGTGTGTGTGTGTGTAGAAAGATCTTCAAGAAAATTCCTCCGCCCTAAACTACACCTTACATGGAAAATTTTTCGAAAATTTTGGTTTTCTTGGAAATGGCTCTAACGATTTTTATTAAAATTTTGATGATAAATGAAATGTATATCTTGGATTTTCTGGCTATAGCTACTGTAGTCGTATTTGCTCTGGACGACTTTTGCATAACTGGTAAACCGTTAGAGATAGCCCAAATCGTACTATACAAAAAATGTAGATCTTGCTAAAATACACAATTTATGTCCGGATAAATGTTCTTGTAAAGTGAACCATTTCGGAGATATTCCTTGTTATGTGTGTGAGTTTCGGAAAACTTAAATCTTACGTGAAATGGAACATCGTTCATATTCTCCTTGTACCTATAAGAAGATAAGATAATTTCTGCAAATGTTCATCTCAAGTAAAAAGAACAAGATATAGGTGTAAGAGTCTTCAAGAATAGAGAAAGTCATGTGAGTACAACACATTAGATGTTTTATTAAAGACATGAAGTTAACAGTCACCGTCAATTACTGTTTCTACTACTGAACTGCGTAATTGTTTCAAAGTTTTCATGCATGGCCTTTTTCAGAAGCAACGAAATGTCAAGGTGGTCAAAGTCCACAAGTGATTCATGTAAAAAAGGTATAGTTAATACTGTGCGCTTGCCTCTGGCGCGGAAGACCAGCATGGGGATTTTATCCCCTCTGGGAGGTCTGGTACGGGGTGTACTCAGCCTCGTTAGTTCCCGGGGGGCCAGTTGAGCTACTTGATGGAGAAATAGCAGTCCCAGGTCGAGAAGGCCGTATAACTGCCGGGAGGGCTCGGGGCGTTGACCACGTCCCACCCTCCAGTACTGCACCCCAACAATGACGTCTGTGCTGGACAGAGGTGGGGGACGCAGCGGAGGGTGGCAAGCCCTGACCCTAATCTTAATAGTACCATAACAAGACATACCCAATTCTAAACCAAATTTGATGTTTAAATTGCTCAGACATCTTGTTACCAGTGGTGGTCACAAAGTGGCACCCCCTCCCCCACCCCCGTTGGTAGCACAATTTCTGCAATAAGGCTTGGGATTGCTAGGGTTAATCGAGATAAAAATTTGCAGAAATTCTTACTTCATATTTCCATTTCCTTGTAGGTATATAAGGTATATAGGAATACGGCGGTCACTAGATATGTATTGAGGCACGGAAACTTGGCCAGCCCTGGAGTAAGCATTGTTGCTTTGTCAAATAGCTGACTCATTGATAATATAATGGCAGCAGACAGACCATTGTTGCGCAATTAATGTTTGCTCCGTTTATTTTAGAAGTTTTAGGTATGTGAATGTGGAAAAAACGATTGAGGGAGACCCAAGACTAACCTACGAGGACATTGCAATGACATTAGGGATAAGTTCACAGAGGCTTTGAACCATCCTTCATGAACACCTTCATGTAAGGAGCACATTGTTGCATCATAACAATGCATCACTTCACACCGCTAATGTGACAATGGAGCTTCTGCAAGGAACCGACGCAGACCAGTTTTGTGAAACTGGGATAAACAAAACGTTTCTGTAACTATTCATGTTTTTCTGTCTCAATACATATCTAGTGACCCACCTATGGCAGGCTTAGTTAATAATCAGCTCTTTTAAAAGCTGGTCACTGTGTAATTGCCTTGAAATTTCATTCTCTTTGTATGAACAGGAGAAAAAACAGGGAATAATGACTTCTCATTTGAGATAAGTATAAGTAAAGGTTTTATTTCAGATATTCAAAGTATTCCCTATGTTTCGAGCCGAATTATATGCTATGAAAGAATCTGTGCAGCGGTGGGTACTCAAAACATACAATGCATGAATATTTAGTAACTCATTGATAGATTCACTTTGAATAAAAATTGTGTTCACGTTGGAAATAGCATCAAAATCTACATAAATGCTAAAATGTCCCATTAATGCTAAAATAAAATGTTGAACTCAGGGGCGGATACAAAGGGGGTGATAGGGGATTGTAGCCCCCCCCCCCCAAAAAAAGGAAACTTATGGGCGTAAGACCTATTTGAGGAGCACGATGGGAGCAGACAAATTGAACGTATGGCGTTAATATGTATATATAAAATGTGGAAATGAAAACTCAAGAAGTAATACACAAAATGTGCAAACAGTCTTGTCGGCTTTTTCTTTAAATGTAATTGTATAATTGTAGCAGAATTATTTGAAACACATACACACATACATTTTTCTGGGGCTTAAGGTTGGTTTACGTGCCCTAAATATACGATACTTCCCCCCGAACGAACCATGGTAAGAATATTTAGTCCCGAAAAAAATCCATCGCCCTGCCCGGTTTGAACCCGCGACCTCGAAGTCCTGAAGCTGGCAGTTTAGTCCTAAACGAGGTAAAAGAGCTGAGAAAAATACCGCGAAAGACAATGTACATCGACCAGCTCTTAAAATTTTTTACTATCGCTTAAGGGGATAAGTAATCTGGACATACATATGAAAATAATGAAAATTTCATGTGGTTATTGGCAGTGATAGCTTATGTGGTTGAGTCTATAGAATTATATCATCCAGTAGAAAAATAATTAAATTCATCCCTAAAACATGCGAAGTTAGGTAACTTTTTCTTAGAAAGTATGAGAGATAGGCAGCTGAAATTTTCATTGTATATATAAAACACGTCATAATGTACAGGGTGGAAGGGAAGTCATTAAATTAATTTAAACCAGTGATAGGTCTCGGTATTTGGAACACATTTTGTATATTACGTTTTTGTCCCTGACCATTTCCTGCGGAGACATTTTAGTTTTGTCTAAAACAAGCTGGCAATACTGCAGATTGTGTGGGTGTCACTTTCCCTAGCTCAGTATATAAACACAGTAACCCTGTCCTGTCCTTTTGTGCTTACTGCGTGAGTGTAGGCCAATCACAAGCTTTAGCTCCGAAAACATTAAAGCGAAAGCGAAAGTGCCCGAGTTGTTTACATCCATAAACTAGGTCAATTCCCTGACCAACCTCAACGCAACGTTGTCGACTTACTACACGTGTGAAAAAGTTGCTTGGAGTATTCCTTCACGTCTTTTAAGTGACTAATTATTTTGAAACCCTGTGTGATGTCGCATCCGAGTTGGATTAAAAACCGTTTATTTTTTCGAAATCGGCTGATCAAAGAAGAAATGTAATGACTTCCCTTCCACTCTGTATATTAGTGGTAAGATAATAACTTTGCAAATTTTTCACATTTTTACCTTTTTGACTTTGCAAATAATTTTCTTTTTAATTTCTAGTAAACTGACAGGCATAACTAAACAACTGAGGTTCAGAAAACAGCTGATTATACTAAGAAAAAGTGTGCAAAAGTGTGATTCTGTATTGCAAGTAGTTTCAGAGAAAAACGTAAATGAATACACATGCTTTAAAAATAAATTTTAAATAATCAATTTGAATATTTTTCATGATTTATATAATAATTTATTAACTACCATATTTCTGTTCTATCTACAAGGAAATACAATAAAATAATTTATACACATGAATATCTCGATTACGTGAAGCAGACAGAAGAATAAGCATTTTAGGGACAGTTTTTTGAGTAGAGAAATTCATGTGAATGTAACATTATTCCTAATACGCTCCGAATATGATTTATAATATTTAACACCAGTTCTTTAATCGCCATAACATTACTTCACATAAACTATTTATCTAGAAAAATACCAATTTTTTCGAATTCTTTTAGAAAAGCTATGAAAATTAATTACACCAAGAGAAAAGACCTGATATTTTTCCTTTATTTTTTCTGTGCTATTTTATTTGTGTTTGTGATAACCGTGTGCAATTGGAAGATTTAACAACAAGGCTGGCCGTAAACATATGAAGGTCGTAAAGTTTTTATAAGGACACTTGATACCCCACACTCAGATTTCTCTGACAGGTCCTGCACCTGACGGACCTAAAGCATTCAGAACAGCCCCTCCAGTGGCGGCTCTCCGAGTATCTTCCACGCATTTTTATACACTCTTAAATAACACACAGTTTTAACTTACGTACGTGTTTTGGATGAAAAGAAAATGTTTTCTCTTATGTTGCAATTCTCTTATCTATTTAAAGTAAATATTTTCAATGCTTAATTTATTTTTTACACAGTGTAACCTTCTCGACATATTGTTCAATAAACTATTTTTTAAAAACACTCACTCCTATATCTAATTCACTGCTACTTCATAAATGTTTGTCGAAATGATTTTATTTCATATTACCTTACACGTAAATACAAAAAAACCTACTGACTTTCCCCTTGAAAACGCTGTAAATATTGAAAAATTCAAACCAATAGAAAGAAATATCTCGGAAATATTTAAGTTAAAATAAAGGGGGGAAGTTGGCATACATTGTGTGCTTTAACGAGATTTATTTTTTTCTGTCCCTTACTTCACCATTATGCAAATTTCGTTCAGAATAGACGAGAGCAATCTCAGAAAATTGAAGATATAGAGTTCATTACCATAAAAATATCGTAAATACATGCTGTTTTAATCTCAATCGTTAGAAACAGTTTTAAGAAAATAAAATGTTGCAAGTTTTTCTATGTAAAGGTCAGTTTGATGTAGGGGGATGTTTTTAAAAAAATTATTGTCACATCTCCTTGGGATATGCCTCATTTTTAATCAACGTTTCGTTTTTTGAGTTATGCTGTTCACAGGCAGACAGATTCAGGTTCCTCAAAGCGTGCATTTTTAGCGAAATCTCAGCTTCAAATTTTTTAGTGGAATGCAACAGCTTATCTAGCTTCTATGCACTTAATAGAGAAAATAAAATAAGACCTTACCATTTGTGAAAGCAAGTATTGGAAAACTCAAATCAATAAGAAGGAATATCTCGAAAATTGTTAACTTCAAAAAAATATACTTGACATAGCGTTTATACTTTAACGGTATCTATATTTTTGTGTAGTAAGATTTTATATATTTCTTACTTGACCAGTTATATAAAATTTATTCAAAATGAAGAAGACTTCAAAAAATGCAAGGTACGAATTTTATTCGTCATGACAATATCTTAGACATAACTATTCTATACTGTTATACGAACTATTCTTACAAATTCTTATTCCTATATCTTCTTCCTGTTGAGAAAAACATTTGCAGAGATTATCTTATTGTTAATTTCCTTGTAAGTGCAAGGAAATATACAGTAGACCTTAAAGCGATAGTCAAATGTTGATGACTAAAATTTCGTTCTCTTTGCATGGCCAAGAAATGAATAACGACCTCCCATTTCGAACTTAACAAGGAATATCTCTGAAATGGCTCAGTCCACAAAAAAGTGAATGTCATAAGTTGTGTTTCAACGAGACCTATAGTTTTTGTGGAGTAATATTTTGTCTAGATCTTGCAGTTTACCAGACGTATAAGTTACTGAGGACATTCCGAGAAAACTCAAGATATACATTTCATTTGCCATAAATATCTTAAAACATGATACTTTGATCAAAATTACTGGAACTATTTTTAATAAAATCAAAATTTTCGAGAAGCATTCCATCTAAAGGATAGTCTGGGACCTATTTTTAGAGTTAGAGGTTCTCAAAACATGTATTGTGGTTAAATCTCGATATTGGTTTTTTTATGGAATGCAAAGGTACTTCTGTCCACCATGCGTGTAGAGAAAGTAAAAATTATGGCTTTATCAAAGTTAGCTTCCAATCTGTCCTTCACAAAATCCTTAATGTGTCTAGAAATTAAACTATACTATTTGTATACCGTGTTAAAGGATGCCAGCTAAGAAAAACCAGTCTTAGAATCAATATTTGTAGAATATAGCAAATAATGAAGTTAGGAATTGCAGTTTAATTATTCTTATTATAAGTGCAATTCCTGGCAAGTTGAGTTTATAATTTTACGATTCAGAATGCTCTGGTTTCGTTTTTGTTAGTTCTTACTTTGCACACACAGCATTGCAGCAGGGCTACGCAATCCCCAACTCGGAGAATTGCACTTCCTTTTTAATCCAAATGACTTTATAAGCCGGTAATTAGGGATCCAGCCGATAACAGCTCAGAGAGTTGCAAAGTATAGAGTGTTAAAAAATCGTGCAACCTTATACAGAATTGCATGTAATTGTACGTTGTATTGCTGTTCACTGATTGCCTCAGATATGAGAAGTATGTTGTGTATAAATTATATACGCTTTTGAATATTGGCACTCAATTGTCCGTGTGGTAGAGTGGTCAGCGAACTGACTTGCTTCGCAGCCGGAAGTCCTGCGTTCGCTCCCAGTAAGTGATGGGACTTTTTATTTAATTACTAGCTGAAATACCCATCGTTTCCCGTGGTTTCAGGATTTTATTGTTAAATTTATAGACTTACGTTGGATATTAGGTATAAAGAAACTAAAATAAACAAAATAAATAAATAAAAACACTAAGCAAACTGTTGAACCACCAGAAATACCACAGGAAAAGAGAAGTAGAGAAAGCTGTGTGAATGTAACGCTGCATTTCTATGTTAATCATATAGAAACGTGACTCAATTTCGTAAAAGAAACGTGAGTAGAGAAAACCACGTGAATGTAATAATTAAGTAGTAAAATTGATGACATAAAACCTCCATGAAAAATATTTAGAGCCGTCAATTTTCATAGTGATCGGTCAACAGGTGTTTGAGTTTATGGGCTTTTTAATACCTACATATTATTGTATGTTGAAGAGCGAGTAGAGAAGGACTTGTGAATGTGTTACGTAAGAGTGAGTGGAGCAAACCATATGAATGTAATACATTGCATTTATATTTCAATCTCATAGGAAATTGTATGAAGGGCTAGTAGAGAAACAAGTGTGATTGTTTCATAAAGGGAAAGTGGGTAGAGAAAACAGTGTGAGTTAAGCATTTCTATTATAATCATAGAAAATTGAATTGTGTGTTAAATTCCACAACACCCTCATAGTCTGCAAGTGTGAATGGGAGTAGAAATCCGTGTGAAACTAAGAATAAAAACAAAAAAACAGGGAATCTACATTAATTCACTTTAAAGTTCAAAAACTAGAAATTGGAACAGGAAAAAACAATGCTTCACTTGACTAACGTACAGGGCCCAGTCATTTCTAATGGGTCAGTTTTAAGAACATATAAAGTTTTATGCTGTTTCTGGAAAGATACTGCAATCTTTCTCTCCAGAAAGAGTAAACGATCCTGTGAAGACATTATAAAAAAACCATAAAGTATTTTTTGTGCTAATTCTGGATATTATTATATAATTTTATATGTTGTAAATTTTGTGTGATGCTAGATTCAGTTATGACGAATAAGAAAGCCCAATTACAAATTCATCTATCGTGAAATATAAAGGAGATACGTGAATATACATTATCTGCAACGTCTGACAACGGTAGGGCTGAACAATCGAAAGTTTTGTTTACTAATACGGCAACTGCTGCCATGCATGCGTTCACACCTACGACGAGTGAAAGTCCAAAGTAGACTAGTCCCTAGAAATCTGTTTTGCCATGCGTTTATCAGCTGTTGTAAGTAGAGTCAAGTTTTGCAAGAACTCAATAGCGTCAATATTCCTGATCTTCCACTTTGTGCGTTGTCAAACCTATGTTTTCTAATATAGACACTAGAATCCAATTATTTAAGGTTATTTTAAGGCTAAATTATTCATTTTAGCTGCAAATCCAAAATACACAAACCATCTTTTGATGCTGTACCTCTCTTGCCAATTGCAAACTAAACCATAAACCAGTGGTGACGTATTGGCAATCAAACATTCATTTTTTATTATTATTTATGGAACCATACACTATAGAGGAAAATGGTAGAGGAAGTTACGTTTCAGTTTAACGTCAAGAATTCCGCTTTAAAATGTGCAGTAATATCCCTAACTCCTTGTATAACGTAATAATTAACTTATTTACTCATTTACCCTCTTCAACACAAAGTTTTATTGATATTACTTCTTTTGGCCTTCTCTGAAATAACGATTTCAGTTACTTATAGCTTATATACTCCACCAAAAATTATAAACTTGCATTTTTCCTGATAACACAGTACCTAATTTTTACTTTCTCTACTTGTACTTCCATATTGCACCCAAATTTTTGACTTTTCAACGGAGAAGACTTCTTGTATTCAAAAAGCAATTTTAGAAAAAAGGCCCCTGCGTTGTATCTGTGAGGTGTTTGTCTTCTGTAAACATCTTCAATTTTCTGGAAATATCCTCTGAGGTACTTTTAATTTTGAATGACTTTTCCATAATTCGCAAACCGTAAGAGATAGACAAAGTCTTACTGCACAAAACTTTAAATCTCGTTAAAATAGATTTTATGTTAAGGTACAAGACTTTAGATCAGTTTAAAACAGATTTTATGTCAAATAATTTTAGCAAAAAAATCTTACTGTTCTAAAATATATATCTCGTTAAAACACACCTTATATTAAACAATTTTAGACAAGATCTTAATGGAGAAAAATTTAGATGTTGAAACACAGAGTTTATGTAAAATAACTTTTTACAAGCATTTTCAAGACATTCCTTGCTATTGGTCTGAGTTTTCAAAGACTTTAACAGGAAGACGTTATTCAGTTTTTCTTGCTGTCATGCAACAGTATATTGTGCAGTAAGAACTATAAGTGATATCAGCTCGACAATGCATTTTGGGAGTACGAGTTTCCTAAGCATTCTAGATCTGATAGCTTACAGTTCGTGGTTAGCCAATCACCTTTTGAAATACTTGAAAAAAAATCGTAAAAAGCAATAATAAATCATAATTAGTTTTCTATATTCTATTTAACATTAAGAAAAAATGTAAGCAAATGAAAAGCTACATCTATGTTGTCTCAGACAACATGTGAAAAAATAATTGAATCGCTTCTTAATGTTAACATGTCCAATTGCACAGTTAATATTTCAATCAATAAATAATTCATAATTTGTATATTTTGCTAAGGATTCATTAATAACTTATTTTTAGGTTAGTATGTTGTTGGGTGTGACGTCATTTCCTACTGGTACCGTAAGTATTAATGACAAGTTTTAGCCTTGTTGCCATGGGAATTGATAAATCAATTGTAAATTTAACTTCACTACCAAATATGTGTTAGCAATTGCAAAAAGAATATTAAATTTCAAAGTTGTCATATACTGACTCAGTCTTATCTTCTATACCCTATAATGAAATGCTTAAACATTCTAAATTTAAGTTATTTATTATAGAATAATAAGCCATTGTGTGCTGGTTGTAGAGGAGTACAATAAGGAATAATTTCAGGACGATACACTGGCCGCCACTGGTGCTCCCATCCCATCACGTGCCGGTTCCTGCACCTGGCTCCGTGTGACCCTGAGAGCAGCTGCCCTCCGAGGGTCAGGTACCACCAGCTGCTTCGCATTGGCCCTGACTGAGAGCGTACAGAACATCCTCCGGTACTTGCAACTGTTTTTATAAACTGGAGTTGTTTATCGCCTAGACTTACATAAAAGATGAGCATCGATCTGAGTGACATTTTACTCATTCCAGAGAATGAAGCAATTTGGTTTAGGTATACGCGGTTTATGAAGCGAATCCTTATACACACCACTCATTCTATTGCTTCAATGAATTTTAAATGCACTTCAAAACAAACAAAGATATTCATAACCACGGATTAGGATTTTGTCAAAGTATGATTAGATTCATTACTTATTCACCTACCATACGAGTAATTGATCTTAATTTTCTGAAGCATAGTGCCCAAAAACCAAACCTTACATTTTCCCCCTACATTCATATTTTTACTTTCATTTCTGCGTATTTACAATCAGTATACGAAGATTATATTCCACCCAAAGATCCAATACCAATATTTCACCGTAAATAGGCACATATAGATAAAAAAACGAAGTATAGAAAAGGTATGTGGTTGTGTGTGTGTGTGTCTGTGATCTGCATAACTCAAACACGAAATGTCAGTTAAATACTAAACTTGGCATTTTAAAAGTACAGCAGCCTCCAGGGATATGACACCCAGATTTTCAAGAAAATCCCTCCACCAATAACTACCCTTTAGGTGAAAAATTTCTCGAAAATTTTGCCATAACTTTGAGATATTTTTATAGTAAATCAAATGTATATCTTGAATTTCCTGGCTTTATTCCATGTAGTTCTGTTTACTATGGATGACTCTTGCATAACTGGTAAACCGTAAGAGATAGACCAAATCTTACTATACAAAAATGTAGATCTTGCTAAAACACAATTAATCTAAATCAATTTTTTTGTAGAGTGAACCGTTTCGGAGATATTCCTTGTTAGTTGGGTGCGTTTAGGAGAACTTATACTTATGTTAAATGTAACATTGTTATTCATGTGTTTATATGTTACGGTGCAAAGAGAACAGAATCTCATACCTTAAAAAGATTTGACTATCGCTCAAAGCCTACGCTATTCTCATATTCCATTGTACCTACAACAAGATAAATAATAAGATAATTTCTGCAAATGTTTATCTTAACTAACACAAAGAAGATATAGGAATAAGGGTTTGTAAGAATGGTTAGTACAGGAGTAGAGAAAGTCATGTGAATGCAACGTGTTAGATTTTTATATATGTAACTTATAGCTTCTTATAGGGTAACTACTAAGCAAAAAGGTTTTAAAAAAATCCCCGATGGGATGTATTGCACTCACATGACTCTCTACTCTTGTACTAACCATTCTTACAATCCTCGCTCTCTTTGTACAGCTAAGATATAGAAAATTAATAAAAATGTTTCATTTCAGGAAAGCTTGTTTTCCAGAATTCACACAAATAACAAGGAATATGTGCGAAATGGTTCACTCTACAAAAACACCTTTACGGCTTACGAGTTATTCAAAAGTCATCCAGAGTAAACAGGACTACATAGGCTATAGCCAGAAAATTCAAAATATACATTTCGTTTGTCATAAAAATAACTTAAACATGGTATTTTAATCAAAATCGTTAGAGCCATTTTCAAGAAAATCAAAATGTTCGACAAATTTTCTATGTAAAGGGTAGTTTAGGGTGGAGGAATTTTCTTCTAAATTTTCATGTGGCATCCTTTAAAGACATTAAACTTAAATACCAACTTTGGTTTTAAACTGACTTTTAATGTTTGAGTTATGCTGTCCACAGGCAGACAGACACATACACAAGGACTCGGGCCCTCAAAACATATTTCCGTTGAAATCTCGACATGGAATTTTTGGGTGTAGAAAGTATTAAAGGGGTGGCCTGTTGGCTCAATTTAGACTAAGGGTGCACAGTCTTGGTTTCGAAGGGCATGCTCAGTATTGTTGGGAATTTAGTGGCCATAGAGAAATTCATGAAAAAACATTTGAAGTCTTGCATTGGAATCAATGGCTATTTTAATACTTCCACAAGGGCTTTAGAAGGCTGGCTTTCTAATATGAGAGCAAATATTTGTGAAGCCCTTTAGGTTTGATTCCGTGCTCAGGAGGCATGGCATAGCGTGGCGTGGCAGTCTAATTACAAGGGAGCACACAGCTGTCACTTCCCACTTAGCGCCGGGTTCGACCCCAAGGACAAGGTTGGTTCCACCGTTGTGAGCAATGAGTTGGTTGCTGCCTCTTTGTTTTCATACATGACCTGTCGTGCAAGTCTGCTGGCCTCTCGATCCAAGGGTCGCTGCTTCGATCACGACAGCTTCTTTATTCATTTGTTTCTGTACGACAGGCGGAAATCCGTTAACTCTTTAAGTTATTGTGACTTGAACCACCCAATCTATTTCGTACATCAAAGCTATTGCAACTGTAAGTTTGTAAAATATATATACAGGGTGTTAGAAGTAAAACTGTAGACAGTTATACTGGTAACTCAGGACAACATAATGAACAAACTTACATTAACACTTACTTCATTTGCCCAATAATAGATTTAGTTAATAAGAACAGTATGTTTTCAGGGTTTTTAGTAGCACGGCCCACAACAAAGGACGGTCGGGTCTAGCTACTTCACACCACTAGCAGGCGCGGCGCGTATCAAAAACGCTCACAGTAAAGCTTCTCCACACTGCTCATGCGAGCAAACAACAATCAAGCGGCGGCACAAAGTGTTTCCAGAACCTTCGAGGGGCATCCAGGGGCCGGCGTGTTTGTGGAAGTCGAGAAAGTACTGTTACGTCATCTTCGCTATATAAGCAGGCGAGAAAACAGCAGAAAAAGAGAGACATGAGTCGGTTAGTATGTCAATGAGTGTGAGACAGCTGTGTGTGTGGTACTGTCTTCGTGAATAACTGAAGAAGCGTTAACAAGCATTGAGTGATTGTGTCGTCGGGATTAATGTATGAGAGACAGTGAAGGGACTGAGTAAAGGCTACTAGAAGGAAACAGTTGTGACTTGTAATATCACGAAATCCTGAATTCTCTGGCAATATTCTGTTAAATCTTACTCATGCGAGAGGAATTTGATACAATTTTCTATAACGGAAAAGCATTAGACGCCAATACCTTACTGCACAGATAAATTAGTAGATGTCTTGAGAAAACAATGTATTTTAAATACTGCTTTCTTTTTCCTTTTGGCAACAATAGCAGCCATGTGGTTGGAATTCTTTGGTTCAATGTATTGTAGTAATTTTTATTATATTCTCTACTAGTAAGTAGAGGAAGTATTGTATTCCACCCAAAAATTCGGCGTCGAAAAGTTGGTATTTACGCTTAATGGAAAATGTTTCGAAAATTTTCATTTTCTTGAAAATGGCTCTAAAGATTTTGATTAAAATGACATATTTAAGATATTTTTATGACAACTGAAATAAATATTTTGAATTTTCTGACTGTAGCCTATGTAATCCTGTTTACTCTGGATGACTTGAATAACTCCTAAACTGTAAAAGACAGACAAAATCTTACTATACAAAAAATGTAGATCTCGCTAAAAACACACAATTTCTGACCAAATTCTGTCATACAAAGCCTACTGGATTCTAAACAATAAGATAATTTGTACAAATGTTTATCTCAACTAACACGAAGAAGATATAGGAATAATAGTTTGTAAGAATGGTTAGTACATTAGTCCTATAGGCAGCACAAAATGTACTGCATTGCAAACAAAACTTGCATATAAAATTTCACCAGAAATACATGTTTTGAAGACCTCTAAATATAAAAATAAATTACAAAAAGCTGCACCCTAGCGCGTATGTATGGGTGTGTGAACAATACAATTAACAAACGAAAATTGGATAAATACATAACCTTTTGAGTATCTGACACGAATATTTTTAAGACAATCAACCCACCACAACTACCCTTAAATATAAAACTTTTGTATTTCTCATTTTGATAAAACATTCAATTGGTATACCATATGTTTAAGATATTTACATGACAGAATGTGTATTTTGAATTTTTTGGAAATACCTATGAAACCCTGTTCATTGTGAAATTATTCTGTATTATTTTGTATAAGTGGCAAAGCATTAGAGATAACAAATTGACTATACAAATAATTTATATCCGTTGAAAAAACTATTTTAAAAACATTTTGTGGCGACAGCCCTTCCGTAGTTATGTTTGCAGTTTTTAATGTTTTTTAAATTGTGTTTCTGGATGTTATGGAAAGCATATAGCGACACACGTTTATATAGAAAGGGTGCAAGATTAGCTTTTAAACACCTCATATATTGAGTAGAGAAGACCCAATGAATGTAATACATTATTATTATTTTTAATTTTATTTAGTATACGTTGGATTTTGTGTAGCAAATCGACAACAGGTGTTACGGTGTGTTTCAGTGATTTATTATGTGTTTTTTTATATAATTGAAAAATTTTATAAAAATTCTGCGTCTTATACAATTACAAAGTTGAAACTGATAAGCAATGACCTAAATCTGGAAGCAGATATCGATATCTTCTATTACCAGATGCTCGTTCTCATAAAAGTTGACGGCGTCATGGCTAAGCAAACAAGTGAATTAGGTTAGTTCAACAGCGGAAGGTAGACTAAAGATTTCATCATTAATTTTTACTTTCACTGTCATGTACGTTGAAGGTTACTGCGTTTTACACAAAAATTTGTTATCCAGATATCACCACAAAAACATTCTTAGGACATGTTTTGCGTGTGACATCGGTTGCTATATTGCAGCTTTAGGAAGCCACAAATACCATCCAATATTTGAAAAAATTTGATGTTACGCTCACATGAATTTCTCTACTCTTGCACTAACTATTCTTACAAATTATTATTCCTGTATCTTCATGTTAGTTAAGGTAAACCTTTGCAGAAATTATCTTATTGCTCATTTTATTGAATGCACAAGGGGAATATGGGATTACAGTAAGCTTTGAGCGATAGTCAAATATTTTATTGTTGGTCACTATATGAAGGCTTTGAAAATTCCGTTTTCTTTGCACCGCCAAGAGATAAAAAGTGAATAACAACCTCCCACAAAACACACACAAATAAGGAATATCTCTGAAATGATTCACTTCCATTGTGTGTTTAAACGACATCTACTTTTTTGTATATTAAGATTTGGTCTGTCTCTTACGGTTTGCCAGTGATGCTAAAGTCATCCAGAGCAAACAGGGCAACATGGGATATACTCAGAAAATTCAAAATATACGTTTCGTTTGTCATAAAAATATTTTAAACATGTGGCATTATATTTGAGAAAACACACACACACACACACACACACACACACACACACACACACACACACACACACACACACACACACACACACACATCTTTCTCTAACAAATGCTTTTTTATTATTCAGAGGGCTTCAAAGAGTTCCCCTAATTACTATACGTATGTAAAAATAACCTTAAATGTTCTCTAAACCGTCAGAAATACACAAGTTCATTTGAAATAAAACGAATTAAGTCCATTTGCAAATGTAACTACTGCGCATGCGCCGACGTCAATAGCAGACAGGCTATCTTGCTGCCAACACTGCTCCAACAATCGCCCTAGTGTTTGTTTTGAACATCAAAATAGCCAATACACTGTCATTCCCACTTCATTGACGACTACGTGGATCATCTTGAGGATGCAATTTCCTTCTACAATGGGCCGCAACGGTATTTCCTTCCAAATTTGCACTCGTCAATGTCAACCACGTGGCTAGCACTGCCCATTTTGCCCCTGTTGATGTATTTGTTGTCCATTAAAAATATGCACACCTCCGACAAGAGGTGAATCAATCAGGTAGTGTTTTGTGTCTTATGTTAATGTCTGCAATAGAACAATGGATAACGGTTTCCTCGTATGTAAATGCGTGGGCATAGCTCAGTGTAAATAAGAGTGCCTGGGTAGGTGGTAACATGAAGTTCTCGAACCAAGTATCCTTTGCAGTAGACTCCGAAAACTGCCCATGCCCTTGCTACATGAAAATGGCCCATATCTGGGATTCCATTCCGTAACGTGGTGAAGGGCGGCATCGCACTCCGGCGTACTTAATAAACTTTCATAGTATGGGAACTGCAAATACTATTCGTCAGCGAGCATAGGGCGAACAGGATATTCATTTTCACAATAAACAGCAACTGTAGTTTGGTTCGAACCATTAACATCGTCTGCAAGACATATGTCTGGGGCATTGGCGCAGAGGTTGGCAGCAAATGGCTCTGCAACTATCCAGGTTACCTGCAATGCTATTCGTGGGCAACTTGGACAAGTTTTATCAGCGTTTAAGATGCTAGGCTAAGAAAAACGTTTTGTAAGAAGCATATTATAAAAAGGGTAGACTTAGGAAAAGACCATCAGATGTGAAGCTGGTATTTGAGACAAGTGCAAGTTTTTTGAAATTTTCGTCTCTCAAAAATGGCTCTAACGTTACGAAAGAAATTTTGCATAATCTTCTGTACTTGGTAAAATGTTAAGCGTTAAACAAAGAACCTGATGTGTGTACTCACATGACTTTCTCTACTCAAGATTGTACAAAATATTTTTAAAAAACACTTATTCTCCTATTTACTTTATTAAATGGAAATTAACATGTGTAGAAATGGTATTACTGCATGTTTCCTTATAGGTGTAATGAGAATAGCAGAATTGTGATAGTGAATATTTTAAGAGCTCCTCGCTATGTAATAGCTTTCAGATTATATTTTCTTTGCATGCTCAGGACATGAAAAAACAAACAACGACTTCCCATTTGAGAAACCTGAGAGTATGGAAAATGCAAATAAATAACAACGAATATCTCGGAAATGGTCCACTCTATAAAAAGATGTACTGAAACATAATTTGTATTTTAACGAGATCCCATTTTTGGTGCAGTAACATTTTATCTGTCTCTTAGGGTTTACCAGAGATGGAAAAGATCACAAGAATGAAGCACATTTAAAATAACGAGATTTAGAATTCATTTGTCACAAAATATCTTAAAAGCGTGAAATTTTTGATAAAAGTTAGTAATTTTTTGAGAAAATCATAACTTTTCAGAAATGTACGATGTAAAAGATATCCTGGAATGGGGGGGGGGGGGTTCCTTGGAAACCTTCATGTCGCAGCAGCGAAGGGCGACACTCCTGGAAGGTGCCGAAATTAAATACCAAGTGTTTTTTTTTTTTTTTTTTTTTTTTTTTTTTGGAGAAAGTAAGAAAATACAGGCGGAAAAGTCATGTGAATGTAACATAGATTTTTCAGGAGTTAAGGGACTGGGCATACAGGAGATAAGTATATATATTTTCCTCGGTTAGTAGTTTCATGTAAATACTAACGCTATGGCATTAATTATTACGCTAAGTGGAGAAGGCTTTCGCGGTAACGTTGGCTACTTTTTAATTAAGAGTGCAGCAATGTTTGAGAAAGAAATATGATGAGTTGGAGTGGTGAGCTAGTCATAATTTATGGGCTTTATAGAACGGACGAGTTATGGGAACAAAGTGTTGTGATTGTGTCAGGCCACTAGAAGAGTTCATTTTACACTCCATGGCCACCACTTTGTACAGGGATCCCATAAATAAATACCCACCTACCTCAGAGTCCATTGATATTCAATTTAAATTGGAATGTAATTTGAAACTTTCCTGGGAGAAGCTGTCAAAAACATAGTCTTATTTCCAACTCATTCTCCAGCAGTTGATAACATATTTCTTGGTATTTACGGTTTAAAATAACAGTTTCCATAACAATAGAAGCATAATTGGCCGCGAGACGCTGAAACATCAATCGGACAATCCCCTTGCGATTACCGGCAACTATGTTCTGACAAAAGCGTGGTCTTGAAGAGCCATTTATTGCTTATAATCGACAACAGCGAAACAGTTCTGCAAGACACGAAAGAACGTACGAACATCTAATTGCATTGGCTGCTCTGATTATTCACTATAGCTGACTCAAAATTTAATGGCGAGTGACAGGAAGAATAACTGAAATTAAATAAATAAATAAAAACCTGCAATAATACACCCTGGCACCTATTTACTTAAAGCAGGGCTTACATTCTAGATCCTTATTCGTTTATTTAACTTTCAAAAATATTTATTTACAATAACATGCTCAAAATTATAATTTATCACATCTAATACCTACACAACCATTTCCTTTGATATATGTACATAAAATTTAATTATATTCAATTAATTACCCTTTTCATTAAAAGGGTAACACCCATAACACCCCCCCCTCCACCCCAAAAAGAGAAACTTCTACTAAAAATACCAAAATAATACATAAACAGAATGACCAATTAATATACAATTATATATTTTCAACTATTTCAATACATTTCAATTAAAAATATTAATTTAATAAAATATAATTCAGAAACCGAAATAAAAAAAGACCTCGAATTAAAGTTCTAAAATTATCTAATAATTTTTTTCCAAATGTCATAACTTATTACATTAATAATTTCATTTACTAAGGCAGGAGGGGCTGGTCAACACAAAATCCAATCAAGGACTTGCCACGATTTGCAATGTTAATAAACACGCTATGAAATCTCGCTGTGATATAAATACCATTTATGCTCGTCTTTGCCATGATGTAGCCCTTATATATCTTAGTAACAATACTGCTGTCCACCAATCAAAGGTGTGCCTGGTAACCAACAATCAACACTTCACCGTCTGCGCAACTGAACTATGGATTCCCGTGTATGAAATAAGGCTACTCACTATGTAATAATTAGTTTTAATATTGTAAATAAGATTCCAATAAATTTAATTTGTCTTCCGGTTTTCGCTCGTCTGCTGTTTTTAAATATTATAGCATATATACTCTATAATGTGAAGGCCAACATAACAATAAAGGTTGAAGGCGCAACTATCGATTCTCTATGTACAATCGAATAACAAATGCATGATTAAAATGTCGGACATCCGTGACAATAACATACAGCGTAAAATATTAAAAACAGTTTAAATTTAGACACATGGTCCAGTCATGAAACTTCAGCAGAATGTTAATTATGCTCTCGTTGCATAATATTGAGCCCATGAAATGTATTTGTACAACAGGAAAGAGAATATAGTGGTCAGGTATTATCCGCCATAACATTTTGTGTCTGCCATAATTGCTTTCCCTAGACACCTAACTTTCCTAGCCAATTACTTCGTACTCCTTAACCAAATGATTGTAATGTGTTTCTAACACTATGTATTGATTTTAAAATATGAAAATTATTTATTGCAATTATTTTTCTAACTTCCTATCATTTGTTTATAAAATTATTAAACTTACCACTCAATTACTCCGGTGTTTATCGTGTCCATCGCAAAAAGGAGCTGAACGGAAGCCTACTCGTACTTTGTTCCTGACCTTTCATCGGAAAGATCTCCCACAAAGTATTAACAGTTTGTAAGAGTGGTTAGTACAAGAGTAGAGAAAGTCATGCGAGTACAACACATTAGATATTTTAGAAAAAGCTCCGTATCTGTCGAAAACTTAAGATATATCCATAGGATTTTTACTTTCTCTACTGGTAAGTAGGGGAAGTATTGTATTCCACCCAAAAATGCGAAGTCGAGATTTCACCGGAAATACATGTTTTGAGGCCCCCTGAATCCAAAAAAAGCCTTTTTAGAAAAAGGTCCGTGTGTGTGTGTCTGTGTGTCTGTCAGTCAGTCTGTGGACAGCATAGCTCAAAAACGAAAAGTTGGTTAAAAACCAAAGTTGGTATTTAAGTTTAATGTCGTCCAAGGATGTGACACGAAGATTTTGAAGAAAATAGTCCCACCCTAAACTACCCTTTACATGGAAAATTTTTCGAAAATTTTGATTTTCTTGAAAATGGCTCTAACGATTTTGATTAAAATGTCATATGTTTGAGATATTTTTATGACAAATGAAATGTATATCTTGAATTTTCTGGCTATAGCCCCTGTAGTCGTATTTACTCTGGACGACTTTTGCATAACTGGTAAACCGTTAGAGATAGACCAAATTATACTATACAAACAATGTAGATCTTGCTAAAATACACAATTTATGTCTCAATAAATTTTCTTGTAGGGTGAACCATTTCGGAGATATACCTTGTTATGTGTGTGAGTTTCGGAAAACTTGGAACTTTCGTGAAATGGGCCATCGCTGTTCATTTTTTTATATGTTACGTGTACAAAGAGAACGGAATCTCAAAGCTTTAAAAGATTTGACTATCGCACAAAGCCTACTGTATTCTAATATTCTCCTTGCACCTACAAGGAAATAAGCAATAAGATAATTTGTACAAATGTTTATTTCTAACACGAAGAAGATATAGGAATAAGAGTTTGTAAGAATGGTTAGTACAAGAGTAGAGAAAATGTGAGTGCAACACTTCAGATTTCTTCTCTAGTTCAAGGGCCTCAGGACATTATTTCCGGTAAAATCTCGCCATGAAATTTTTAGGTGAAATACAATAATTCCTCTACATCCTGAACATAATATAGGAGGCAATAAATCTTTTAGGATTATAATGAATGACTGAAACGTGAAAGTCATTGTGGATAGCTAGTTCATTATTTCATTTCTCTGTCCTTAGACTGAGGTTTACATTTTATGGCCCTGCACATACAAACTAGTTAAATAACTTTTATATAGCTAGCTGTCATAAAACATAACCTTATTTTATAGCACAATTATAGCTGGCTAACAAGTTACAAATTACCTACAAGAAGAAAGAATACGATGAGAAGCATTAGATGTGGCCGATATTCTTTAAAGGGTTTAATGACGTCACGTTTGATAACAATCACATTAATGGAGGCTAATAATGATCCCGAAACAGTAGCGGTTGTTCCGGAATCTTAGCACAAGGAGCTGTGACTATGAGATATTAAATCTTCTAATTCCTGACATATCAGTAGTTCACTGTTTAATATAATTGTTTTCATAATAACAATTATAAGCGTTAATTAGCGAGAGTCGGTAAAATGCTAATCGGAAGGTTCGCTGGGGACGACCGAGCACGATTCTCAAGCTTTTCGGACTGTCAATAAAATGACCATAGCAAACCTTTCTGTAAGACGAAGGCGCACACCAGTTTAAGAAATATGCGCTCGCCTGATTTATTTAATTTGCCTATGAAACACAATTTTCAACTCAGTGACTTTTCATGCCCATTATATTTTCGTGAAGGTTCTTCGCGTTTTACTTTTGAAATAATTTCTTAATACACGTTGAGCAAATTACTTTCTTGTCTACTGAATTCACTAGAACCTAATTATCTGACGAATTGCTTTTCCTTAGCGAAACTTACCTAATGATCCTTTATTCTTATGGCAAATTTCATCTGTGTTTCTTATATTATGCATTGATTTTCACAAATGTAAATTATTTATTGCAATTTATCGTTCTATAATTGCGTTATAAAATTATTAATAATTATCCGTCAATAATACCGGTAATGACAAGCCTAATTACTTTTAATGTCGCTTTATTCCTCTTTGAAAGCTGAATCATAAAACACAGCTCTGTTTTATCGTTAACACAATTCGTCGTGACCTTGCAAGTCACAGATGTTCTTTTTTATCATAACCTTGGCCCACTGTACACAACTCTCTCTCACTGTCTTGCTAAAGCACTATTATTTAGATGCTTCTTCCTATCCACTTTGGCTATCTTCAGGACTGTATTTGAGCTGGTATTACTCATTATGAACTCCCTGATATCAATAAATAATGCTTTTTTCCTTTTAGCATGCTCAAAAGTACACAGAAACATTAAAGTATGATGAATGCACTATTCATTTGTTCATACAAACACTGCTACCACATTGATGAAAAGAATCAACATAACCCCAAAATTTCTTTAGTGTTGTAGAACGACATAACCAATATTTTAAAACAATCTATGAAAAGCGCATGCGTGTCATTACCCCTATTGGGGTTAACTCCTCATTTGACAGATTTACATTATAATAGCCTTATAAATTAAATAGATTACAAACAGATGGGAATATTCTTCAGTTTAAACGTGCTTCTTAGGATAACCAAAGAAATTGCTTCGCTCATTATAGTGTATATATTGTTTTTATCACCTATACTTGCATTGAACAAAAATATAATAATAAATAAAATCTAATTTGTGTACTATATGCGGCACCTAATTGCGTATACCAGAGCAATTATCCCAGTCTATTATTTATTTGCCAATAAATAAAAAAACTACAACTACTTAACAAACATCACAATTTAAAAATATTTTCATTTACAACACTCCAAATATATTTCAAACTTCTTTTATTGAACTTGTATAATTATTTATTATATTAAATTTACCACACGTTTAATACAAGACTATATTATATATTTTAATTGTTTAGCTTGTTAATGTTATGTTTTATGTATAGGTAAATATATTTACTGGTAACCAGAAAAATATCTGTTATCCACCGCAATAAATAATCCCATTTTTACTTGCATTGCACAAGGCTTGTTTGACATTCGAAGGTATACATTAGCCAATCATAGGAAAGAAGAAGGAAATGCAACGCGGAATCAAACCCGATGCCTCTAGAAGCTATCAAGAAGCACGAAGTTGTTCCTTCCCTTGTAAAACAGTTGCGTAGCGGCAACAGTCAGTTTTCGTGACATCCTGTAGCCGGGCTCCAACACATGACGGACGACTGTTACGCTGTCTATTATTATTGTTCCGGTTCCTAAGTTAAGTGAGAGAATGAGATAGAGAATGAATTGTCCAATTTGCATCTCCTTGTTTCCACCTGTCAGATTCCATTAGAAACAGTCAAGTGCCATGTAAAAATAGGCGAGTTATTGTTTTCTACACCTCGCCTCTCCTCGCCTCGTCTCGGACATAACAGAGACAAGAGGTAAAATAGCTGCAGATAAAGATTTGGTTCAGCGATATCATCTCAGTATTCCTCTCTTTCCATTCACTTTGTTCTAATTATTTCTAAAAGGAGTGCATTGTAACGCGTATCACGGAAAGTAATAAAAAAAACGCTTTAAAACGAGGAATTTAACAACAGCTTTAATATGTTCTGAAACCTTTTAAACCTGAAAGTAATAAAGGCCAATTAGTCACTTTCACATAACCTATAATTATAATCACTATCTTTATTACTTTCACTACTCTAGTAAACAGGAGTAGCGTTGCATTCCACCCATAAATTCTATGCCCAGATTTCACCTTAAATAATTGTTTTGATGCCCCCTGAAACACTTTAAGAACATAACATAAAGCCGATCCAACTTTTTAGACCAAACTAAATGCAATTACACATAAAAGAAACAGTGTCAGATTCATTTTGGTCCAATACAAATGACAGTTCACTTCGCAAGCGTGAGAAATAAACATGACGGGCGCAGATATTAATTCAGCGATTGTTATATTAAGTATAGCACGACAGAGCTGCAAGTCGCCATAGAGAGCGACTACCAGAAAGGCCCGACTGATCAATTAGTATCCTTGGCGCACGGCCAGCCGACTACAGTGCCTCCGCTCAGCCAAACACTGTATTTCTAGAGCGCGAGATTCGGGGGATGTAAAGTAAAGATCCTTCCCAGCACTCGCCTGAGTGACCCAAGAAAAACCCTTGAAATAAGCAAGGTCACAAAGGACAGCTGCAGTAATCGAACCCGCAACCTCCCGAGTGCCAGCCACAGACGTTACCGCTGAGTCATCCCGCTGAGTTTCCTTAGGACTGGTTTGAGTTTTTACGTCCTGACCATGCAAAGTCAAAGTCCTCACATACCAACCAGCTCTTAAAACATTTAACTATCGCTTAAACCTACTGTATACTCCTAATCACATTATACCTACAAGGAAATATACAATAAAATCATCTTTAGAAACAATTACCACGTTTACCATGAAGTAAACAGAATAATAAGGTTTTTTTAAGAATAGTTTGTACACGAGTGAGTAGAAACAGTCGTGTGAGTGGATATATTAGACATTTTCTATAATAGGTTATTTCGGGTGGGAGATTTTTTGAAAAATTTTGTGTTAACCTGAACTTAAATTGAGCTAAACTCAATACATCACCAACGTACGTTTCAACACACCTCTATGCCATTATCAAGGCAAAACAGAGGTGATGCTTTCAGTTTAGCTCTATTTTATTGACGTGAAGTTATTAGCTTCTACCTGCTGTGTATTATTTGTGGATTACATTTCCTCACTGTTAATAGCTTTAGGTGTGTATAATGGCATAAATACCAACTTTGGCACTTAAAAATCTTTCGTTTTTGGTCTGTTCTATTCACTGACAAATACGCGAATTGTTTCTTACACACTTTAGGGGCCCTTAAAACGTGTATTTCCGTTGAAACCTTGATATAGAATTTTTGGATGGAATACAATACCCTGTATTCTTACAACGGGCAGTAGTCAAGTAAAAAGAGAACAGCTAATGCAGTGGATATTAAAAAACAGTAATTACTAATGCAGTGGAAAGGTTATCTCCTCCCATGATCAAACTCTCATTGGATTTACATCTATAAATGTGTTTTGGCATGGCACCAAGCGATTTCGTCAGTGGCATGTATGATTCTCAAGGGAAACCCAGTGTGTATAGATACGTGGGTGTTAGGGAACGGCACAAGAACCTGGGGAAATATAATTTATACCTAGATAACCCAAAAAAGTACAATGTGTTGCATTTACTTGACTTTCGATACTCGCTCTTTAACTTTGCAATATACATAATACAATGTTATATTGAAAAATATAAAGGTTTAATCCTTCTACAAGTTCTCCCTGTATTTATACCGAAATTAAAATTGGTATTGAAATAACTTTAAACACGATTGTCTATTGCATATTATGACACAGTTTCTGCTTTTTTACTTTCTCTACTCATAAGTAGGGAGTATTGTATTCCACCCAAAAATTCAATATCTAGATTTCACCGGGCAGTCTGTGTGTCTGTCAGTCTTTGGACAGCATAACTGAAAAACGAAAAGCAGGTTAAAAACTAAATTTGGTGTTTAAGTTTAATATCTTTCAAGGATGCAACAAGAAGATTTTGAAGAAAATAGCCCCTCCCTAAACTAACCTTTACATGGAAACTTTTTCGAAAATTTTGATTTTCTTGAAAATAGCTAACGAGTTTGATTAAAATGTCATATGCATGGGATATTTGTATGACAAATGAAATGTATATTTTGAATTTTCAGGCTGTAGTCGTATTTACTCTGGACGACTTTTGCATAACTGGTAAACCGTTAGATATAGACTAAATCATACTATACAAAAATGTAGATCTTGCTAAAATACACAATTTATGTCTGAATAAATTTTCTTGTAGGGTGAACCATTTCGGAGATATTCCTTGCTATGTGTGCGAGTTTTGGAAAACTTAAGACTTTCATAAAATGGAACTTGTTCATTTTTTTATATGTTAAGTGTGCAAAGAGAACGGGATCTCAAAGCTTTAAAAGATTTGACTATCGCACAAAGCCTACTGTATTCTAATATTCCCCTTGCACCTACAAGGAAATAGCAATAAGATAATTTGTACAAATGTTTATCTCAACTAACACGAAGAAGATATTTCTATAAGAGTTTGTAAGAATGTTTAGTACAAGAGTAGAGAAACCAATGTGAGTGTAACATATCAGATTTTTCTAGTACGTAGTTACCAGCTTGCCGTAGACCAATAACTGGCCATGTGTATTTTCTGATGTATACGACAACGTGTGAATGCAGCAACAGTTAAGAAATGATTTACTGACTCATCAGAAATAATCAATACTTCCCTTTCATGGCATTGGTTATAACTGGGCCCAGCCCGTAGCATGAATACCACTGTCATTGAAGAGGGAAAGAAGGGGAAACTAAGAAGGCCTAGTTAAATAATCATGATATGCTTGTATTTTATTAAATTTGACTTCTGTGCAATTTAAAATAGGAAGCTGCGAAGTTTCAATCCATTGATGTTAAGTTTGGAACAGTCACGCATAGATAATTGCATAGGAGAATGCATATCTTATCGTTCATCAGCCAGCACGTGGACAACTTTCCAGCAAGATGTGGCACCTCCACACTTTGCCAATGTAGTGTGGATATTATTGGATAGTTTCCCTGGAAGATGGATCGGAAGAGGATCCCGGTAGATCAGATGGCCTCCCAGATCCCCAGAACTGACACCACCGAAATTTTTCCTGTGACAATTTATATAAAGGATCACGTATATAGCATACAATTTTATTTGATTTAAAAGATTTAGACAAAAAAATTTGCTGCTGTCGACAATGTTGCATTACAGATGTTTCAGAACACATGTTTCAAGGTTGAATAGCGGTTGGACATTTCCCTCACCAGTAATGACAGTTATATTGAGGTTTATAAATCATAAGGTTTGATCTCCACATTCATATTAATTTAGAAGTTATAGATTTTTTCTTTATTTTTCTGTTTTTCTTTTTTGTTATACCTATAAACGGAACACCTGTATTTAGGGTCTCATTTAAATTAATACCAGGTTTTTCACACAAGAACAGCAATTCCTTTCAAAATTGTAGCCTATATTGTTATTTAAATATTAATTCGTATTGTTTAAGTTCATTATTCTAGCAAATGTTTTACCTTATAGTTTGTCGCTATTACGGTATGTTATCTCACAGGAATTTGAGATTTCTTTGTGGTTTACCGGGGAAAGTGTGAGTGAGTTGAAGAATCGAATGTCGTGCCGGCAAGTTGCCATGGTAGCTCAGTAGTTAGAACAACCGGACGGAAACCAGAATTCAGTCTCATTCTACCCTTTCTTATCTTGTCCTATACACGGTTAATGTAGAAGAATTAATTCCAATTCAAGATATACGGTGTGTTATCCATGAAAATATTGTGACCGCGGCCGCGGTCTGGACGGTCTGGGCCAACCTGCCCCGCACTTGCCATGCGTGTATCAAACGCGCTCAAGTTCAGGCTGCCCCGTGATTGGTGAACACCTAACAATCAGGGCGAAAGAACCAAAAGGGGTGTTCTAGATCATTCTAGAAGTGCACGGTGACCGGCGTATTTGTAGGAGTTCGAGAAAAGTCCATGTTACGACAACCTCGCTATAGGATTTGAGGCGTCGAATGAAGCAGTTACAGACATGAGTCGTCGGAGTGAGTCAGTTTTTAGTGTGTGGCAGCTGCGTGTGAGAACGGGCACGTCGTGAAGGAAGTGTTGAGTGATTGTAACGTCCAAGTCAGCTGTTTGAGAAACATGAAAACTGTAGAAAGACAGAAAGAAGTGAGTCAAGGTTACGAGAGTTGTAATATCACGAGAAACTTTGTGCAAAAGTTTTAGAAGAAAAAGTTAGAAAAAATAACTGGACTAGACTTTTAACGTTCTTGCCACAATGGTGTCAGAAGTGGGATTTGTCAAATTGTCACAATATGTTAGGTGCACGACACTATTTAAAAATATTAGAGCAATTTTTGAGATTATCAATTATACAACAAACATGTTTCAATGTAAGTGGAAGTTTGGGGTGGGGTTTTCTTGAAAATTGAGGATTCAGGGAACCTCAAATCCTATATTTCCGCTGTAATCTATTAATAGAATGCAATACTCCCTCTGTCCACTTAGTGGGTGTTCTTTTTCAGCGTTTTTCTCTTGTGTTAAAAAGGTGAAATTTGGGAAACTTTTAGATCTAAAGACCTCAGGTTCATCTGAGCATAATTCCAGCCACTTAGTTCAGTATCTCTTGGCCGCCAGGGGCGTAGCGTTCAAGCGGAGCTTCCTGGATGAACACTGTCCGATGAAAGGAGTCCTGTGCTGTGATTCCTGAAGTGTCTTCCTGGCTTGGTAAGTTCTCTCTCTCTCTTGGGGGAGTAAAATGTCTAAAGCACATGCGCTTTTCTGACCCCTCCATGAGCGTGCTCGATTGTACTTGGAGACCAAAGGTTGTAAAGTATGGGCGTTAATGATATATTCTAACTGTATTTTGCCACACAGTTTGGAATAGCTTGGTTTTTGGGGCACCACAAGGAATTTTCTTTTCTTTTCTTTGTCGTATTCATTTTTACTGTTTCTGGCATTCTATTATTGCTAAATCGTATTGTTATTACGATTTTAGGTTATCTGTTGTCAGTGTTGAACATATGCGGGTGGGTTTAATATTTATGACTTTTCTGTCATGTTTTGAGCTTAATATTCCGATCGAATTGGACAACGGAGTATATACATCTGTAAAGACGTCATGGGAAACAACGTTAGCCGCTTAAGAAAACAGTTCTGTTTGTAAATCAGTACTATTTTCCCACGTGATCCCAGCTTCCAACTGTTGTCACCCGCAGTTACTTAAGGAATACATGAAATTCTCATTTAATGAACAGCTTGTTGGAAGAACCAGCTTCGAGGCTAGTTTCATTAAAAAACTAATTTTAAAGCGCTTTTTCCCCCATTAAAGATAAACATAATTAGCTTTAGGCGCCTCTTAGAAACGGTTATTAATAATGAGTACTTTGTTGCGCATGGTCCGGAAAACACGAAATGCATGCAGAGGCGAGAACAAAAGTAAAAACTGCATTACCGGTTCTTACGTGTTTTTCTACTGCATAGAACCTATTATCTACATTTTGTTTAATCCGTACCTCCGTGCATCCATTTGTTCTTCCAATCCTGCATCTGTGTGACTGCTTAGGAATCTGAGGTTCTTGTTTGTAGCAGCATTGGGTCCTTCTACTAGGGTTTTCAGCTATCCTGCAAAGACACATGTACTAATGTTTAGTTCTTTTGGCCTTGGATTCATTAAAAGATACTAAACAACAAACATCACACAAAAAAAAAAAAAAATAAATAAATAAATAAAAATAAAAAAAAAAGAGAAAGAAAAGAAAGAAAGGGTGTGTCATAAAAACACACGATAGAATTGAAACTTTTGTTTTACAGGGAAACTTTTAATTATTCCATCACTTTTGAATAGGCTAGATTGTGTTTATCATTTATTTATTTACATAAAATTATACTTCAAACCGAATGGATCATTTACAAAATGTCGAGTGCAGTCTTGAATTTGTTAAAATCAGAATACCTTTAAATTATCACTGATAGGGGCAAGAGGAGGTGGTTGAGTCAAGGTGCTAGTTGTTGATCGCCACGCCGCCTGAACGCAGTACACGCAACCACGGACGAGAATGAAAGAAAGCGAGCAGAGCGCACGTGTTTACCCCCATCACTTTTCGTCACACAAAAAGTTTGCGGGTCAGTATTTCAAAGCCCTCTTGTAAGTTTCACTTCAAAATTGCACTGTTTTCTGCATAGGCTTATTTATGATTTCTTCTTTAATAATTGATAATTAATTTTGGCGCGGAACTAGATAAAATTCCCAATCCTTGGAAAAGCAGAAGAAGAGGAGAAAGAAGAACAAGAGTAGGAAGAACAGGAAGAGGCAGAAGGAGAACAAAAAGGAGAAGAACAAGCGGGTTTAAAGTCAGAGAATCGTAAATATGTAGACATTAAAGTTTATTTTCCTATTCAGCTTAACATTACCTACAACTAACCATATGATATAACTTGACGTAAGTGATGATTAGGACTCGAATTTTTGTCATTTTTATCCTGACTTATTTTTGCACGCCTGAGTTACTTTCAGCATGTTCTCAACATATATCGATATATTGAATCAGCTTTTCCTGGTCATGCGAGATATGCATGTTTAACCATAGAGGAACTTCGCCAAAGCCGGACCCCCAATTTGTTTGTGCACTCTAACATCATAAATGTTATAACTGAAGTTGTTTTTTCAACTCTAAAATATTAATCGATATATTGAAGTTTCAACTTCACCAAACAATTCACAAACTCAAATTACTATTTTTATGTTGAACAAAAGGCGGCCAAACTGAAGTTGTGGAAGTGCTCCAAAGTTGGACCCCTTGGATTGACTGTAATTCGGATTCCATGTCTTAGTGGTAACTTTTGAATTTTTTAGCAACGGCAAACATGAACATAAGGATTTAGAATTTTAATATGGAAATGTTCAAATATTTTGGATCTTTTTACTTTCTCTACTGGTAAGTAGAAGAAGTATTGTATTCCACCCCAAAAATTCGATGTCGAGATATGTGTGTGTGTGTGTGTGTGTGTGTGTGTGTGTGTGTGTGTGTGTGTGTGTGTGTGTGTGTGTGTGTGTCTGTGGACAACACAACTCACAAACTAAAAGTCGGTCAAAAACCAAATTTGGTATTTAAGTTTAATGTCTTTCAAGGATGCGACACGAAGATTTAAAAGAAAATAGCCCCACCCTAAACTACTCTTTACATGAAATTTTTTTCTCGAAAATTGTGATTTTCTTGAAAATGGCTCTAACGATTTTGATTAAAATGTCATATGTTTGAGATATTTTTATGGCAAATGAAATGTATATCTCGAATTTTCTGACTATGTCCCATGTAGTCCTTATTACTCTGGATGACAATTGCATATCTAGTAAAGCCCAAGAGATACACTAAATCTTACTATACAAAAATGTAGATCTGTTTATCCAAATGAATTTCTTCTGGATTGAACCATTACACTTTTCTCAAATGGAAGGTTTCACTTTTTTATGCCTTGACCGTGCTAAAAGAACCATATTCCCCTTGTACCTACAAAAAATTAACACAAAGGTAATTTTTGTATGTTTATCTCGACTTCATGAAGAAGATAGATGAATAAGAGTTAGTACAAGAGTAGAGAAGTCGTGTGAGTGCAACACATCACAGTTTTTAAGTTTTTTGTGATATTTTCAGGATTTTAAGCCATGAAAATTCAAGCCCTAGTGATGATTATGTCTTCTGTGAGCATCATCCTGTTGTTAGGTGCTTCAAAATTCACATATAGAAACAATTGAATAAAATTATATTAGCAGATGCGAGAACAACTTTGTATTCAGCCGAGTATGAGTTCTTTCAAGTTGAAATTACTCCCCACGATGAAAAGAATCCCTCAAGTGAATGACGTTACATGAGTAAGTGGTACTCCTGGCGTTAGAATGCTCCCATACTGCGCTTCACAAAAAATACTCGCCTGACAGCATCCAAAGTTCTCGAGATGTTATTTTAATGTGAACTAAGTTGGTACTCCATAATGGAAATGTTGTCACTATTCTGCTTACAACTCTTGGATTTCCCTTCTACTGGATTAAAGCATAATTCAGTCACATCACATTTATGAGTGCAAGAGGGAATAAGAACGAACCCATTCTGCCATAACAAGTTGTTCATTATTTTATTTTTTCTCATACAAATAACAACGGGTACTCTCTCCACTAAGTAAAGCAAGTAGGGAAGTATTGTACTGCACCGAAAAATTCAAAATCAAGATTTCAACAGGAGTATAGATATATTTAAAGATTCCCTGAATCACAAAAATCATTTTTCGTTCATGTATCTCTAAACCTAAACCCCGGCACGACAGCCCACGAAGGGCCAAGGCCTACCGCCCAGCCGCTGCGTCCCCCACCTCTGCCCACTACAGGCGTCATTGGTGGGGTGCAGTACTGGAGGGTGGGACGTGGTCAGCGCCCCGAGCCTTCCCGGCCAGTTATGCGGTCTTCTAGACCTGGGGCCGCTACTTCTCCATCAAGTAGCTCCTCAATTGGTCCCCCCGGGACCTAACAAGACTGAGTGCACCCCATGCCAGACCTCCCAGAGGGGATAAAATCCCCATGCTGGTACCGGGATCGAACCCGGGTCCTCCGCGCCAGAGGCAAGCGCGCTACCAACTGCGCTACGGAGGTGGTGTCATGTATCTCTAGAACTCAAAAATAAAATTTCGGCTAAGCTAACACCAAAGTGGTTTTAGTCTGTTTGGACAAATCAATTCATTTTTACTTTCTCTACTGGTAAGTAGGGGAAGTATTGTATTCCACCCAAAAACTCGATGTCGAGATTTCACCGGAAATATATGTTATGAGACCCCCTGAATCAAAATAAAAAAAAAAAAAAAAAAAGAATTTTTATAAAAAGGTCCGTGTGTGCGTCTGTGTGTGTGTGTGTCTGTGGACAGCAGAACTCAAAAACGAAAAGTCGGTTAAAAACCAAAGTTGGTATTTAAGTTTAATGTCTTTCAAGGACGCGACACGAAGATTTTGAAGAAAATATTCCCACCCTAAACTACCCTTTACGTGGAACATTCTTCGAACATTTTTATTTTCTTGAAAATGGCTCTAATGATTTTGGTTAAAATGTCAAATGTTTGAGATATTTTTATGCCAAATGAAATGTATATCATGAATTTTCTGGCTATAGCCCCTGTAGTCGTATTTACTCTGGACGACTTTTGCATAACTGTTAAACCGTTAGAGATAGATCAAATCATACTATACAAAAAATGTAGATCTTGCCAAAATACACAATTATTTAGGTCTGAACAAATTTTCTTGTAGAGTGAACCATTTCGGAGATGTTTCTTGCTATGCGTGTGAGATTCGGAAAACTTAAAGCTTTCGTGAAATAGAACATCGTTGTTCATTTTTGTATATGTTAAGAGTACAAAGAGAACGGAATCTCAAAGCTTTAAAAGATTTGAATATCGCACAAAGCTTACTGTATTCTAATATTCCCTTTGTACCTACAAGGAAATAAGCAATAAGATAATTTGTACAAATGTTTATCTTAACTAACACGAAGAAGATATAGAATCAGAGTTTGTAAGAATGGCTAGTACAAGAGTAGAGAAAGTCATGTGAGTGCAACACATCAGAGCTCTTTTTAATTTTTATTGCAAAAAATGCAACGTATCTTAAGGAATATATCTGCAAAGATTTAATCCATTACGGAGGGGGGAACACATATTTTGGACGCCATTTTTAAAGTGGTGCGCCTCTCATGGCATAGATAAAGTTGCATGCGATGACTGAACAGTTATAGGGTGAACAAAAGAGTGTGGAAAATATAGCTCAAGAACATTTCAGACAGTTAAAATACTATCAGAATAATCAATAGTAACTGCTCATTTTTGAACTAACAGTTAAATATACAGATCCCATTCCTGCACTCTTAAAACAATTAAAAAGACAAGAACTGACCAGTTGGGCGAAGTTTATGTTCGGGAAAGGAAAGACAGCATTTTCAATTTTAAAATTCTGCTGAAAGGCTTTATGGTCCAATTCCTGGAACCACCACAAGGGGGCTACAACTGACCAACATAAACAGTGCAATAGGCTGGAAATGCTCCTAGTTATTGGTGTTGAATCTCCTTAAAAGGAGATGATTATTAAGTTTATTTTGTAAAAAAGAAAATCCATGTATTTGCTGTTTTTGATATGTTTACAACAGTTCTACTTCATTCATATTGATAGCTTCACTAAAAGGCTTAGTAAGTCCACTAAAATTTCTGTCAAATATTCTTAAAACAGTCTATATTGTATAATCCATAGTTTATTACTCCATGGTACTATCTACCAGGAGTAGATAGTAATGGAACAAAGGCAACCAGGATGCTAGAGAGAGAGAAACAAGAATTATGACAAATCTCTCAAAAAAGACGAATCGCAAACCACGTTTAAAACGATTAAATATTTTGTTGTTTCACTTATCTTCACCTGTAAGTCATTTATCTTGACGCAAACGTTCCTCTCCGTCGAAGACGTTGCCTTTAAGACCCATAAGATCTCGTGTTTGGTGTCCGGACTAGCTCTAGCAAGAGGTCCTAATCTACAGGGTATGCGTGAGTTATGGTAGGAATGGAACCAAACGAAGAATTAACCAACATATCACTGTATTTGTAAATTTCCAGATTTGTAGAGAACTGCCGACGATATTTAAATAGAATGTAACTTTGTAACTTCAACTACAACGTTATAACACTTTAACTTTGTCACCCTTTAGCAACCGCCGAATTATGTATACGCGCTAGCTTAGGTACAACTCCCAAGTTGCACGTGCGTTATCTCGACTCGATTCAAGACGAGTGTGTCTTGCGTTGCATTTGTTTTTGCGCGGGCAACAAGAAGGAAGCGATTTCCATTGGCTAACTTTAGAGCACGTCATGGTAAGATAGGAATCAGCCCGGTGAGTCGTTAGAGGTTTGTACATACAACAATTGTAACTTTATCACTCATTTAAATCTGCCTAGGCTTCCATTCTTGAGACTTTAACATATTCAGCTTTATTACGTTTTCCCCTTCACTATTGACTAAAACTCCTTTTGTTTCTTTCGATTATCAAATATATATTGACATTATAATTTCGGTTTCAATCTATAGTAATATTAATTTAAATTCCTTCAAAACAGATGTAGAAATAGATTTACTGAATACTATAATAAAGATGTATGTATTTATAAATTGACATACAACTAAACTCTATGAAAATAATTATTTTATGCCAACTTACTGCTGGCGTTTTTAGACACGCAAGCCGTGTATGGGCAAAGTTTGAGAGGTAGAATGATGTGTTATACTCACATGACTTTCTCTACTCTTGTACTAACCGTTCTTACAAACTCTTGTTCCTGTATCTTCTTCGTGTTAGTTGAGATAAACATTTACAGATATTTGTTATTGCGTATTTCCTTGTAGGTGCAAGGGGAATATGGGAATACACTAGGCTTTGAATGACAGTGAAATCTTTTAAAGCCTTGAGATTCCGTTCTCTTTGCACACTTAACATATAAAAAAAAAAAATGAAAACGATGTTGCATTTCACTAAAGTTTTATTTTCCGAAATACACGGATAACAAGGAATATCTCCGAAATGGTTAACCCTACAAGAAAATGTACTCAGATATAAATGTGTATTTTAGCAAGATCTACATTTTTTTTACAGTATGATTTGGTCTATTTCTAACGGTTTACCAGTTATGCAAAAGTCGTCCAGAGTAAGTACGACTACAGGGACTATAGTCAGAAAATTCAAAATATACATTTAATTTGTCATTAAAATACCTCAAACGTTTGACATTTTAATCAAAATCGTAACAGCCATTTTCAAGAAAATTAAAATGTTGGAAAAATTTTCCGTGTAAAGGGTAGTTTAGGGTGGAGCTATTTTCTTCTAAATCTAAGTGTCACATCCTTGAAAGACATTAAACTCAAATACCAAATTTGGTTTTTAACCGACTTTTCGTTTTTGAGTAATGCTGTCCACAGGGTGTCACACTCAACCAGAAACACACATACACGGACCTTTTTCTAAAAATGCTTTTTTTTTCTTTTGGATTTAAGGGGTGTCAAACCATATTTCCGGTGAAATCTCGAACTCGAATTTTGGGTGGAATACAATTCTTCCCTTACCAGTAGAGAAAGTAAAATCTCAATGCCATAGCCGAGATTTGAACCACTTAGAAAAAAAAATCGCATTGCATCGGGTTTGAACCAGCGACCTAGTGGCTAGCTGTTACCTTTAAACGAAGGTACAGCACGGGAAACGGTGCGCCCACCGAATGCATGTCACAGACGGCACCACTTGAGCTGGTTTGGTAATTCCTTACCAACATAAACCGCTGTGCATTATACGGGCACGATTCCATGCACCCGACTTGGGAGTCAGACTTCACGCCACTGTACGCATTCGCACGCTGAAAGCAATTAGATAGAGCAAATTCGCAGTTGGCGATGGTTATATTATGATATCCCTAGCCCGGACCTTGGAGCGAAGGTTAACTCAGCCTCAGAACGGAACGAAATGCGATTATACACATGGTGTTGACTTGCGCAACACGGAAATGTGTTGCTTCGTTTTATTTACTGCGTGTCTAGAATCTAAACTATCGCCGCGGACTGCCCACTTAGTTAAACGAGTGCTGCGAAACAGACTCTCTTCTGCCATAAATAAATACTCAACTTTACAATTCAAGGGCGCTCCTCCATTATAATACAAAGTTTAAATGTTAATCTTCTATCGCAGGTGCAATAAAAATATGAGTGGAATATTTGAGCACATCTGTGCCAATAAGAACTAACCTTCACTTCGAAAATAGTTGCTGCTCTATATTTTAAAATTATCTGACGTTTTGCACATGACTTCCTCTACCCTGTGTCTTTGTTTTTTATGTAGCTTCAGAGAACTAAAATTACGATAAATTATATTATGTGGGTCTGTGTGCCTGTGTGTCTGCGTCTGTGTGGGTCTGTATGTCTGTGCGCCTGTGTATGTCTATGCGTGTTTGTGAGTGCGTGTGTGTGAGACTGTGTATTGGAGTGTGTGTGTGTTGTGTGTGGCTGTTGTGTGTGGCTGTGTATATCTGTGTCGGTCTGTGTGTCTCTGCATCTGTATACCGTATTTTATTGCATAAGCCCCTCCCCCCTCACATATTTCCCTCCCCTATGATTTTTCATCACTAAAAATTATTTACCTATTAAACATCCCATAATTCCCTCTCCTGGTTCGTTCTTATTGGAGCGGCCTTCAAATCACTTGATAATGGACAACAATCGACGCAGCGGTGCCTGTCACCGACAACAATGGAAGCAGTGCTTGCCACAAAAATACTCGTATTGCCATTATCACAACGTATCGTAAAATTGAAATGTGAAGTTGCAGAAGTGTTTTTATGTCAGTTTGTTACAAGTCGTCATATTGTTAAGAAGGGTTTAAAAAACTGGTGTTTCTTGTGCCATTATTGGTTCTGACGACACGTTGCCCTTGGATAATGGTAATGCCACTCCCATCATCTAACACATACTTACCCCAACACCTATTCCAGCCCCCTTCCTGTATCCAAAATTAGGTATACAGGAAGAAACCATTATTACTGAAACCTTTATTACTGCACAGATAAAGTCGCATTAGCGGCTAGGTGCTGTGCAAGTAAACATACCGTACAGGAGAACCTGTACGACCTGTTCTCGAATGCTGGAATGCTGACGAAATGTTGTGGAATAGTGAACATGAGGATATGTTATCTGAGCCAGATATAAATGAAAATAGTGATGATAGTGACGAAAGTGAGACCACAGAATAGTCAGAGAAAAGAAACAATGAAACAATATACATATTGTAGGTCCAATGAAACTATGCCACTCGCAAAAGTTAAAGGCATGTGAACGCTGGCCAATGCTCAAGCAGAGCGCTGTTGCCAAGCGTAGTGCGTGTACCGGCAGAGGTTCTGTACATAAGGTTGTGTAAGATGCATGCACCACATTCGGCAGCGCTGGTAGGAGGGGCAAGCTTAGGATTCGCTGGAGTCCGCAGTACGCCCCGCCTCCATATGTCTTTGAGTTTTGAGAAGATTATAGGCCCACAAATTACTGTATACCTATATAAGTTTTAGGTAATACTACATGATTCCCCTTACTTTCTGAATTCCTAGAAGCACCAGTCGCATAATTTCCTCCCCAGTGTTTTCAAGAAAATTTTTCGAGAAAAAAAGGGGTGGGGGAATTACACGATAAAATACGGTATGTCTGTTTGTGTCTGTATGGGTGCGTCTGTGTATGTCTGTGCGCCTGTGTATATCTATGCGTGTTTGTGTGCCTGTGTGTATCTGTATGTGTCCGAGTGGCTGTGTGTGTGTGTGTGTGTGTGTGTGTGTGTGTGTGTGTGTGTGTGTGTGTGTGTGTGTGTGTGTGCAGTTAACGACATTTATTTTACATACTTTTCATTTCCTTTGACCTTTTTCAGGAAATCCCTTTTACAGATAATCCTGTCATAACATTGAGCACAAGTTACATTTTTCATGTTGTATATTATGATCAACATTAACTTTACATTTTCGGCAGCGAGCTTCTTTCACTCATCTGTCCACTGAACATTTAGCAGAGAAAATATTCTCTCTACAGCTGCATTATGTGCAGGTATGGCAAAATAGTGTTGTAATACTTTCAACAGTTCTATACACTCAACATTATTACTCATGTATTCGTACTATTTCTCGACAACACTTTCCCCTACCAATGGTGCAGGGTTCATTTTGTGGTAAGTTCTTAAAGCACTTATTTCATCATAGAGTACTGAGTCATCAATAGCTATGTTAACACTTCTTAAAAATAACACAGTTTTTTTCCACCGCTTGCCACTCTGGTTCTTTATCCAGTTATCCATTAAAACTCAGACATACCACTGTATTGGGTCATCCAATTGTAACTAACAGTATAAAATGTATACATATCACTTTCAAAGACTTTAGCTAAATTTCCATCATCACGTTTACAAATAATTTCCTTTACTTTTAAAGGGACAAAATGGTTTTCTGACCTAATTTTGAAGTTATCTTTTGGCATCCTGATCTGTATATGATATATCGGCAAAACTAGTCCGTCCAAGCTACAACACTAATATGTAGGTATCGTTCAGTGGAACGGTGAAGCTTCATGGCGTCTTCGCCACAGAACACAAAGAAAGAAGAGAAAGTGGTGCGGCGTACAGGTGCCGTAAACTTTGCTAGAGTTCAGCAAAGACCCGCTAGAGGACATATAAAGCAATTGCTAAAGGCGCGGCGTGTGAATTCATTTTCAAAATGAATTGAAGTGATAAACAAATAATATATTTTTACTGCTAACTAAAAAACGGGTGGTTTCACAAAATATTCGAAAACTGAACGGGGGGTCGGAGAAGGCTCTGAAAAAACGGGTGGTCCCCGGTAAAAACGGGTGATATGATAACCCTAGTGTGTCTGTGTGTATCTGTGTGAGCCTGTCAGTCTGCCCACAAGGGGCAATAATGTCCCCCTTCCTGTACATACTGTTTACAAACGACTTCCCAGTGGACGCCAGATGCAAGGTCGCCATGTACGCCGACGACACTGCAATATACAACCACCATAGAAATCCACGTTTCGGTCTTGCAGAAATGCAACGCTATGTCAACAACTTCCTCTCATGGCAACATGATTGGAAAATCAAAATTAACCCCGACAAATGCCAGCTGATTCATTTTTCTAAGCGGCATCACACTTTGGCAATGGACCTAACGGTCGGTGGTCAGGTATTGCACTGCCGTCGGCAAGTTAAATACCTAGGGGTTACCTTGGACCGCACAATGTGCTGGTCCACCCACATAAAAAATAGCGCCAACAAAGGCAGACAGCGGCTAAAGTTATGCGCCCCCATCTTCCGCAGCAAACAGCTGCAACTGAAGTCCAAACTCATCCTGTACAAAGCTTTTATCCTGTCAGTGGTTCTATATGCGTGTGTGGCATGGGCAAACGCCTCAAAAACCGCCCTGAAACAGATCCAAACCCTCCAAAACCTCTCCCTCCGAAAAATCCTCTCTGCTCCTCTCTTAACCACCAACCAAACCCTACACCTGGAAACCCAGATCCCCTCCATCCCTGAGGCAATAACCAAAAGAGCTTCCGCGGCATGGGCGCGCATCAGAAACCACCATAATTACGTCATTGCCAATATCGGCAAAGGTGAGCCGAAGCATCGAAAACATGCACGAATCAAAATGTTTTAGACGTCGCTTGGCTCACCGACTGATGTGCGTCCATGCAAACACGGGCCCCAGGCCGCACACAAGCTACCTCAGAGGCCTGCACCCCAGGGAACCAGTCAGGAGCTGCAACCTGCCCGCCCAGGAAAACCGCGGAAATGTATATAAAGCGAGTGTAAATAGCGTCTGTAAATAGTGTTTTTATGTGCGTGTGTGTGTGTCTGTGTGTGCGTGAGGACATGTCTCACGATATGCCAGAGCGAATGCGGGAGTGCATGTGTGTAAATAAAGTGTATATATGTATATAAAGAAAAAAAAAACTAGAAACAAAACCCAAAGACAATACAACAGGGAACTGTTCTCGGTGGCCCAAGGACGGCCACTGTATGGGTTTCCTGGAAAACCCGTTGTATATAAAATGTAAAAACAAAACAAAAATTTTAAATAAATGTAAATGTAAGTCTGTTAGCTGGGCCTGCTGTACCAGCACCAGACAAAATTGAAATAAACAAATCTGAATCTGAAATCTGAATCTATGTGTCTGTGTATGTGTTTGTCTGTGAGAGATATTTTCGTATAGCAAGTTTGTGCATGTTTGTTGAGTGTTCTGTGCATGTTTGGTTGTGTGTGTTGTATGTTCGTATGTCTGTTTGTGTGCGTGTTTGATCGAAATTGGTGCAACGGTTCAGAAACATATAAGGACATATTCCGACTTTTAAATATGGTAAGATTATACCGGTTGCTGCCGGGAGTTGCGAGTTCGAGTCTGAACACGTTTCATAGCATAACATTGGGTGGTGTACAAATAGGCGTTGTTTCGCACGCTAGGCCAACCAGGAAATGAAAAGAGACGTTTTTTTTATTTCTTTTGAATGCAGAACCATCTCCTTAGATACAGACATGGGAACTCATTCCGCACGGTATTCACGTTAAACTTATTAAAATAAAAGGAACATCCAGTTGTAAAATTGAATAGAAGTGTTAAGGTTTTACGGGTTATGAGTTGGTGCTTTAACGACCGAAACGCCGTCACAGGGTTTTTGTTATTTTTATGTGCATATACCAGACGGTGAAGGTCCCTCCTGACTTGTGTGCAGTTTAACGGCCTACTGATAGACAGTCTGGTGACCTGTGGTTTTGTCTCCATGACTTTTGTGACCGTGCACCTGCATAATAATACAGTATGGCTGCAAAACGAACTTCCATTAATTCTAAATCTCTTAAGATTCTTTCTTCCTACGTTTTCAACTGCTTACTTAAGTCAGGGCTCGCATTTTTGGGTGCTAAAAGCTTGCGAATTCTTTATTTTTACTAAATTACATAATTACAGTGGCAAGAGACCAAGGCACACTAGGGCAAGTTTATATATCAAAATGAGAGCAGAAAACTCATGATTTTCTCTACTCTTGTACTAACCATTCTTACAAATCCTTATTCCTATACTGAGTGGAAGTGAAATAATCCGTCAGACTTTAGCAGCCAATTTCTCACGTTGTGAATAGTGTCACCGCGCCCGCCGCATCTAATTGCCGGCAACAGCAGTGTCACCCATCGCATTATTGTCGGCGCTACCGCAAAGGAGTCGAAGGAAAGAGACAGAGAATGGCCGCATTGTTGGGCGCTTGCCGAAAGAGAGAAAAGGATAGACACTTCGAGAATCTTCTCTGCTTTGTATCTCGCCGCAATAAGTGAACGTTCCTGAAGCTTCCAGAATAGTGCCTGGGAGATATAAATAGCGGTAAAGTGTGAGAAGAGTGAGTCAGTATGTGAAGGTTGAGTAGTCGTGCCGACGGAGAACAGTTCTTTGTGTTACGAGTTCGGAGCCGTGCTGTTGGAGAATCGGAAAAGACTTTCTTGTTGTTGCAACGAGTGTACAAAGTTACTGTTTACGGAAATAAAAGTGTTTCTTTATCTAGACTACATCTGTCTACTTTACTTCAATCCCACCAACCCAAAAGTCACACTGGTGTCAGAAGTGGGATTCGTCGAATTGCTTCTAGTTTCGTTACATCGTCGTTAGAAGTTGCAACGTTAGAACCAAGATGGAGGGAGATTCGGAAACCAGGATGATGGCAATGATGAAAGAATTATTCGCCGAAATGAAGACAGAAATGTCCAAGATGAAGACGGCAACCAACAACCTCGCTGCCGAGCTGAAAGAGATGAAGACGGCAAACGACAACCTCACTGCCAAAATGGAAACGTCAAACCACAACCTCGCTGCCAAAATGGAAACGACAAACAACAACCTCGCTGCCGAGCTGAAAGAAGAAATGAAGACGGCAAACGACAACCTCGCTGCTGAACTGAAAGACATGAAGACGACAAACGACAACCTCGCTGCCGAGCTGAAAGAGATGAAGACGGAGCTATCGGTGAAAATTGATGGCGAACTGATTGGCGTGACGGAAGACGTGGAAGAACTCGGCGAAAAGGTGGTAGACTTCTGCCAGCACGTGGACGTCGTGGAGGACGACGGGGAACGTCTTGGCGCCCTGGTAGTAAGAGTTGACGAGAGCGTCAAAGTACTGGATTCCAGGGGCAGACGGAATAGCGCGGAGCCGGGGAGGGAGCACCTAGTGGCCGAGGCGACAGTTGCGCCCGTTTCAGATGATGTGAGGGAAGACGTGAAACAACTCGGCGAACTGATTGGCGTGACGGAAGACGTGGAACAACTCTGCGAACTGATTGGAGTGACGGAAGACGTGGAACAACTCGGCGAACTGATTGGCGTGACGGAAGACGTGGAACCACTCGGCGAACTGATTGGCGTGACGGAAGACGTGGAACAACTCGGCGAACTGATTGGCGTGACGGAAGGCGTGGAAGAACTCGGCGAAAAGGTGGAAGACCTCTGCCAGCATGTGGACGTCGTGGAGGACGACGGGGAACGTCTTGGCGCCCTGGTAGTAAGAGTTGACGAGAACGTCAAAGTACTGGATGCCAGGGGCAGACGGAATAGCACAGACCCGGGGAGGGAGCACCTAGTGGCCGAGGCGACAGTTGTGCCCGTTTCAGATAACGAAAGTGTCCGTCTCGGGGAAGACAAAGGGGCAGTTCAGGGACGTCGTCGAGGATCCCCTGGAGGAGTGTGTCGGGTACGTAACCAACCAGGATATGACGTGGAGGACGATCAGCAGGGAAGCGCACAAGCAGGCGAGCAACACGCGAGAACCGACTTGGCGTGTGACATGGGAGGACCGTCGGAGCCATCCAAGCACCTGACGCATAGTGCCGTGAACGGAAGAATGGTGGACATCATCGTGGACGGCAGGATACAGGAGAGGCCGTGCCGAGCACGAGTGAACACGAGTGCAGCGGTGGACGCGACTCGCGCGGATGTGGCGGGGTTTGTTGCCAGACCCATCGGAAGCAAGGTGGCTGCGAAGGTGCGCCAGAGAGGTCGGCGGACACGGTACCCAATGAGCCGTTTCCAAGTGCGCAGGATGGCCCGTCAACACACCAGGAAGAAAGGCAACTGGACGAGGGACCGTCAAGACCGGCGGTACTGTTGCAGAATTTCGAAGCAGGATGGCATACATCGTCCTACCCGGACCAAGGGACACTATCCAACAGCGATACCTAGGATCGTGCCTCCTGGAGAAGAGGTTCGATGGGTTAGTCCACCGGGGCGCAAGGGAGATGCCGCAGTGATAGTGCTGGTCGGGACGACCATCTCTGAGGAGGGAGCAGTGTCACCGCGCCCGCCGCATCTAATTGCCGGCAACAGCAGTGTCACCCATCGCATTATTGTCGGCGCTACCGCAAAGGAGTCGAAGGAAAGAGACAGAGAATGGCCGCATTGTTGGGCGCTTGCCGAAAGAGAGAAAAGGATAGACACTTCGAGAATCTTCTCTGCTTTGTATCTCGCCGCAATAAGTGAACGTTCCTGAAGCTTCCAGAATAGTGCCTGGGAGATATAAATAGCGGTAAAGTGTGAGAAGAGTGAGTCAGTATGTGAAGGTTGAGTAGTCGTGCCGACGGAGAAGAGTTAGTTCTTTGTGTTACGAGTTCGGAGCCGTGCTGTTGGAGAATCGGAAAAGACTTTCTTGTTGTTGCAACGAGTGTACAAAGTTACTGTTTACGGAAATAAAAGTGTTTCTTTATCTCGACTACATCTGTCTACTTTACTTCAATCCCACCAACCCAAAAGTCACAATAACAAGAAAGTTTAATACCAAAATGTTGAAAAGTTTATAGTTTTCTAGAAAAAATATTTTATCAAAAACATTTATCATCACCTGGCTGAATTATTATTGATTGAAGTTCTTGATTTATTCATAGAAAATTGAATAAAGAACTTTTACCTTTGGCGTATTTCAATAGATTCAGCGGTTTTTGTGTAAATTAAATTTTAAAGGGCCCACAATTTATTGCAACAAAAAGGCATTACTTTCAAAACATCAAATTTATATTCAAAAAATATAAATAAATGACAGTCAAATAAACCTGCTTTCATGGATGAAATAAAGGACAGGTAAATCACAGAAACAAATCTGTTTTGCACTCACATGACTTTCTCTACTCTGGTGCTAACCATTCTTACAAACTCTTATTCTCATATCTTCTTCATGTTAGTCGAGATAAACATTTGAGGGAGAATATGGGAATTCACTAGACTTGAGCGATAGTGAAATCTATTACAACTTTCGAGTTCTGTTTGTTTTGCACGGTTAACATATAAAAGTAATGAGCAACGATGTTGCATTTGAAGAATGCATGTTTTCTGAAACTGACAGAAATAACAAGGAATATCTCCGAAATGTTTCACACAAGAAAAAACTTATTTGGACATAAATTGTACATTTATTTTAGCGAGATCTACATTGTTGTATAGTAAGATTTAGTTTATCTCTTACGGTATATTGTTATTCAAAAGTCATCCAGAGTAAACAGAACTACATGGGCTATAGTCAGAAAATGCAAAACATACATTTGATTTGTCGTAAAACAATAACTTAGACATGTCATTTTAATCAAAATCGATAGAGGCATTTTCAAGAAAATCAAAATTTTCGAAAAATTTTCCAGGTAAAGGGTGGTTTAGGGTGGAGGAATTTTCTCTAAAATCTTCGTGTCGTGCCCTTGAAAGACATTAAACTTAAATACGAACTTTGGTTTTTAACTGAATCTTTTAGCTGTCCACAGATTTTTTTTTTTCATTCAGGGACCTCAAAATATATATTTCCAGTGAAATTCTGACATCTAACTAGTTGTATTACAATGCTTCCTGTACTTTACTATACGTGGCAAGGAAATTAAAAAAAAATGTTAATATAATTCTTGAGTTCCCTGTGCATGAATATTTGTTATTTAAGACTTCAAACTAATCCTGTGTATGAAGCTGTTTAAATTCATTTAAATATTTCAATAATTTATGAAATTAAATTAGAGGATATTTTATGGGTCACTTCCATCAGAGGGAATTGGGCTTTAACTTGGTGAAAGAATTATTAAAATCCGTTGAGTGGTATTTGAGATAAGCAAATATTCTGTCTTCGGAATACTACCATAGATAGTAAAGATGTCAAAGTTAAAACTACAAGAAACATAGTTGTTTAAATGTAATTGCTTATTCATAAATCTAATGAACGCTCCTAATTTATGTGTATTACTTCCCAGAAGTCCCGAGTGATTTGCAGTAGCTTAACACTTCCATTAATGGAATCTTGATTATCTCCTCTGCGGAAGATAAAGACAAAGCAGCAGACGTCAAGACATTCAACTGTTTCTGTTTATACATTAGCAAAAAGTGTAAGATAGCGCTTCTGTATCCACCGAAATTATCTTCCACTCCAGTATCCTAGGGGATATGAATGTCTGCATTTGTCAGTTAAAATGAGATTTTCTTGCCCTTGTCTTCGTAGCCAAATGATAACTTTCCGGTCTTGATCGATTTTCCGATAGTCTCCCCGCATCCAATACCCCAACTCCTGCTTCACTCACGTCCTCACGCCTGTAAAAGTTTGGCTTCGCAAACAAATTTAGTGACTGTTTGATCATAATGCAATACTTCTTCCGAAGCTGGAACTTAGCTAGTTTAATTTCTACACGCATGTATAAACCCCCTTGTACATGACCCAACTTCTTTTTGTTTCAATTCAAGAGTTTGCAAGAAAAGACAGGGAAAGCCTTGACAATGTCTTAAGTAGGGCTAGGAAGTTGAGGAAAAATGCTTTATTCTAGTGTCTGAACATGAGGCCCAACAATTTATTATGACCAAACGCCAATTTGCCTAATCCCACCTCTGACACCAGAGTGACAAAATCAGTCCAGTTACTTATTTCTTACTTTAGTTCTTTCTAAAACTTTTGCACAAATACACGGCTCTCTTTTACTGAAGTTCACACAGTCTACAGTCTTTCGTGATATTACGGCAGAACTCACAACTGTCTTCTTCTGTAACCTTGATTCACTCCTTTCACTGCCTTTCTCCACCTTCTGTCTCTCATACACGAACTCCGACGATGCAATGACTGTGCTCATTAAAACTTCACTATGACGCGACGTATCTTTCACGAGGACAGCACAATACACACACACACAGCTGTCTCGCACTCACACACACACTGACCGACTCATGTGTGTAACCATCACTAATACACTCTTTGCCTCGCCTCCTTGTATAGCGGGATCACATAATATGGACTTTCCGGGAACTTCTACGAACACGCCTGCCGCCGGATGCCTCTCAAAGGTTCCAGCAATCCTCTGCTGTTACTCCCTGCATCAGTGGAGTGCGGCAACCCGCTCCCGAACTTCCTTTGTTGTAGTACCTATGTTGTGGGCCTATGTTTATTACTAGTCATTACTGGCCAGAAAATTGTGGATTTTATTATCCGTATTATGCCCTTTCTGGGGTGTTTTGGTTTAAATGTGCTTTTCTAGCCTTTTATTGAATTCAACAGCCTTCTTTAATTTCTCTACTGGTAAGTAGAGCAAGTATTGTACTCCACCCAAAAATTCGATATTGAGATTTCGCCAAAAATGTATGTTTTGAGACCTCTGAATCAAAAAAGTATTTTTAGAAAAATGTCCGTGTGTGTCTGTGGACGGCATAACTCAAAATCGAAAAGTCGGTTAAAAACCAAAGTTGATATTCAAGTTTAATGTCCTACAAGGATGCGACACGAAGATTTTGAAGAAAATAGTCCCACCCTAAACTACCCTTTACATGGACATTTTTTCGAAAATTTGGATTTTCTTGAAAATGGCTCTAACGATTTTGATTAAAATCATCATATGTTTAAGATATTTGTATGACAAATGAAATGTATATTTTGAATTTTCTGGCTATAGCCTATGTAGCCCTGTTTACTCTGGATGACTTTTGAATAAGTCGTAATTTTTTAGTTATGCTGTAAACAGACTGACACACTGACACAGACACACATACACAGATGCAAACACAGACACAGACAGACACACACACCGCACGGACCTTTTTTTCTAAAATGGTTTTCTTTGGATTCAGTGGCCTCTCAAAACATGTATTTCCGGTAAAATCTCGACATCGAATTTTTGGATGGAATACAATACTTCCTCTACTTACAATACGTGGTTGAGAAAGTAAATAAGTAACTTTGTACATCCCTGCCTGGCGTTCTTAGGAAGAAATCACTGAAGTTGGTCTGGAAAAAGTTGTTTGTGGGCGGAGGGTTGGCTGTTGTCAAGGGACAGGTATCATTACAGTTATGAATTCATGTCCCAAACTAGCAATGAGGAAGGTCAGTGTTCTCTTTTAATCAGTACGTACGTAGTCGCTTGTCATTGTGCTGGTTCTTGTGCGTGTCGTAGGTTGAGAAGACCTTTTTATTCGCTTTCTACAATCTGAGAACTTAAAGCAGCTAATTCTATAGTTTTATAAGATCTGCATCAAATGCAATTTCCTATACAGGTTCTACAAACAGAAAATGGCACAACTGTGCATTACTTCCTCTATTATATATATGTTCTGGAAATATGTTTTGAGTCCTTTAATCTAAAAGAATATTTAGAAAAAGGTTTGAGTGTGTGTATGTGTGTGCGTGCGTGTGTGTTTCTGAAAAGTAAGTCAGAATGAAATGTTGGTTAAACACCAAACTTGATTCATTCTTAGAATACATTAGGCTTTGTGCGATAGTCAAATCTTTTAAAGTTTTGAGATTCCGTTCTCTTTGCACACGTAACATATAAAAAAATGAACAACGATGATCCATTTCACGAAAGTTCTAAGTTTTCCGAAACTCACACACATAACAAGGAATATCTCCGAAATGGTTCACCCTACAAGAAAATTTATTGGGACATAAATTGTGTATTTTAGCAAGATCTACATTTTTGTTTAGTATAATTTGGTCTATCTCTAACGGTTTACCAGTTATGCAAAAGTCGTCCAGAGTGAATACAACTACAGGGGCTATAGTCAGAAAATTCAAGATATACATTTCATTTGTCATAAAAATATCTCAAACATATGACATTTTAATCAAAATCGTTAGAGCCATTTTCAAGAAAATCAAAAATTTTCGAAAAATGTTCCATGTAATGGGTAGGTTAGGGTGGGGCTATTTTCTTCAAAATCTTCGTGTCGCATCCGTGAAAGACATTAAACTTAAATACCAACTTTGGTTTTTAACCAACTTTTCGTCTTTGAGCTAGTCGGTCCACAGACTGACACACAGACACACACACGGACCTTTTTCTAAAAATGCTTTTTTTTGGATTCAGGAGGTCTCAAAACATATATTTCCAGTGAAATCTCGACATCGAATTTTTGGGTGCAATACAATACTTCCCCTACTTACCAGTAGAAAAAGTAAAAATTACTTCTATATAAAAGAATAAGCGTCTGTAACAATTTGTAGAAGAGTGAGTAGGGAAAGTCATGTGAATGCAACATATACGATCTTTGTAACAGTTTAATTTCCTCTTCTATATAGGTATATAGATGAAAGTTTGTGTGTATACTTTCCTATACCATATATCCAATTGCAATGAAACTTTGGTCTATTCTAGGGCACATTCCCGGGAAGGTTTCTGAGTTGGTCAAACCACAAGCTAGAGCACCAGTAGTTTCAACCAATTGGTGTACCTATCTGTTATATATAAAAATCTGATGTGTTGCACTCACATGACTTTCTCGACTCTTGTACTAACAATTCTTACAAACCCTTTAGTATTTAAGTTTAATGTACTTCAAGGATGTGACACGAAGATTTTGAAGAAAATAGCTCCATCCTAAATTACCCTTTAAATGGAAAATTTTTCAAAAATTTCAATTTTTTTTTAAAATAGCTCTAACGATTTTTATTAAAATGTTATATGTTTGAGATATTTTTATGACAAATGAAATGTATATCTTGAATTTTCTTGTTATAGCCCCTGTAGTTGTATTTCCTCTGGACAACTTTTGCATAACTGGTAAACCGTTAGAGATAGACCAAATCGTACTATACAAAAAATGTCGATCTTGCTAAAACACACAATTTATGTCTCATATAAATTTGCTTGTAGGGTGAACCATTTCGGAGATATTCCTTGTTATGTATGTGAGTTTCGGATAACTTAACTTTCGTGTAATGGAACATCGTTGTTCTTTTTTATATGTTAAGCTTGCAAAGAGAACGGAATCTCTAAGCTTTCAAAGATTTGACTATCGCTTCAATTAGAATTGTTGTATTCTAATATTCCCTTGCACCTACAAGGAAATAAGCAATAAGATAATTTGTACAAATGTTTATCTTAACTAACACGAAGAAGATATAGGAATAAGAGTTTGTAAGAATGGTTAGTACAAGAGTAGAGAAAGCCATGTGAGTGCAAGAAATTAGATTTTCTGTAGTATGATTATGCTATCCATTTTATTTTGCAACGTATTACATTCGCACGGCTTTCTCAACTCACTTTTCTTTTACGAAATGCAATAAAACTTCTTTTTCTACTCGCCCTTCAACGTAAAATGGCCGATAATTAAAATAGAAATGCAACGCGTTACATTCACATGCTTTTCGTTACTCATTTTTCTTTAACGAAACACAATCACTTCTTTTTCTGATCGTCTTACTATTCATACAATTTTCTATTATTAAAATAGAAATGTAACGTATTATGTTTACATGGTTTTCTCTTCCTACTTTTCTTTTACGAAACATTAACATTATTTCGCTACTCGCTCTTCAAGGTACAATTCATACAATTTTCTAGCATTACAATAGCAAGACAAAGTATTGCATTCACATGGTTTTCTCTACTCAGTTTTCTTTTACGAAACAAATACATTTTCTCTGCTCGTTCTTCTGCAAAGAATTTATACAAGTTCTATATGTCTGAAATAGAAATGCAACGTATTCCACTCACGTGGTTTTGAATATTCATTTTTCTTTCACATAATACATTCACATATACCTCTCTTCCCATCTTCTGCAAATAATTCTTATGAGTTTCTATATGGTTGAAATATAAGTGCATATAGTTATTTGCTTATTTATTATGTTAATGTTTTGTTCTTTATAGTCTAGTAAGAATTTTAATTAGGTAGTTCTTTAAGCGTATTAAGTGATATATTTCAAATGTTTCCTAAGAAACACAAGGCTATTGCGCGATTGCAACCTAAGTGTGAAATTTATAGGGATAAATCGTCAAAACAAGGGCAACGCCGGATATTTCAGTTACTTATACATATATAACGTTTTGAGGAAAGAGTAGAAGTGCATTAACATAACTAACGACTGGAGTTTCAAGTTGACTGGGCAATAACCGCTGCTGGAAGTATATCTGGTTATACCAAAAGCTGCACCACGCTTTTACCAAAGTGGTTGGGCAACTGCTCTTCGATTACTTCCAACCAATCATTATGCACTCAGTTACGGAGGAATACAGGCTTAATGCCTCCAATAGGTTCATGCCCTCTCAGCGCCGTTACTCGCCGACGCCCAGCTCCTAATTTTCTTCGTATTATGCCTTGCTTCCTGAATCAAAATCATGACATCATTAGGTATGTCGTGTAATTATTTAATCTGTCCTTACATGCCACGTCACTTGCTTAATTAACGACTTATGAACTGCGTTTTTAGGTAAAAATGACGATAAAATGTATTTTTACTTTCTGTACTACGTACTTACAGCAGGTAGAGGAAGTATTGTATTGCACCCAAAAATTGGTACCAAAATTACATCGGAAATAAATGTTCCCAGACTCCCAGGATGAAAAAAAAAAGAATTAAGGTTACAAAGAAAGAAAGGAAAGAGAAATTAAGGGTGGGTAGGAAAGAAGAATGAAAAAAGGAAGGAAAGAAGGACAGAATAAAGAAAGAGTGGGAGAAAGGAGGAAACAGAGGATAGAGACAAAGGATAGACAGAAAGGATAGGAATAAGAAAAAGGAAAGAGAAAAGAAAAGAAAGAAAGGAAAGAAAGAAGGAAAGAGTGAGAGAAAGAAGTAAACAGGATACAAAGAAGGATAGACACAAAGTAAAGAAGTAAAGAAAGAAGTAAAGAAGGAAAGAAGAAAGGAATGAATCAACGAAGGACAGAAGAAAGAAATACGAAAGCGTGAGAGAAAGTACGAAAGAAAGAAAAACGGAAGAAAGAAAGAAAACTAAAGTAAAGGAAATAAGGCTAAAGAGAAATAAAGAATGAAGGGAAAAAGAAAAGGTATAAAAGAAACAAAGGAAAGAATGGAGAATGGAAGGAGGGGAGGAAGGAGGGAGGGAAGGAAGGAGGGAAGGAAGGAGGGAAGAAAGGAAATAAAGAAGGGAGACAATTAAGAAAGCAGCAAGGAGTGAAAGAAAGAAGTAAACAGGATACAAAGAAGGATAGACAGAAAGCAGGAAAGAGAAGGAAACAGAGAAAGAAAGAAGTAAAGAAGGAAAGAAAGAAGGGAAGAAGGAAGGAAACAAACAACGAAGGACAGAAGAAAGAAATATCAAAGCGTGAGAGAAAGTAGGAAAGAAAGAAAGGTCGGAATAAAGAAAGAAAACTAAAGTAAAGGAAGCAAGGCTAAAGAGAAAAAAAGAAAGAAGGAAAAAGAAAGGGTGGAAAAGAAACAAAGGAAAGAATGAAGGAAGGAAGAAGAGAAGGAAGGAAAAAGAGAAGGAAGGAAGAAGAGAAGGAAGAAAGGAAGAAAAGAAAGAGGGGATAGAAGAAAGCAAGAAGGAAAGAGTGAGAGAAAGAAGCAAAGGATAGGCAGAAAAGAAGATAGAAAGGATAGAAAGGAGGAAAGAGAAGGAAACAGAAGGAAGTAAAGAAGAAAAGGAGAGAAATAAAGAAAGAAACAAGAAAGGACGGAAGAAAGCAAAAGAACAGCGTGAGGGAAAATAGGAAAGAAAAGGTAATGACGGAAGAAAGGGAGAAGACCAAAGTGAAGGGAAGAAAGAGAATGAGAGAAAAACAAAGAAAGAAACCTAAGAAATAGATCAACGTGCGGGTGAACAGCATAGCTCAAAAAGGAACAAGATGGACCTTCTTCTAAAAATGTTTTTGGGGGGGGGGGGGGCGGGGGGAGCGGGGGATTCAATTTTTGGCAAATACAATATTTCCCCTGCTTAGAATAAGTAATAGAGAATCTAAAATAATTCAGTGAAGAAGCCATCGCCTTCACAGTTATGATAAAATATCGAGTATCGGACAAGGTGTTCAAAAATCTGCATCGATATTGAGCTGGCATCGAGAGTTAGTGGTATCGTCCCACCAGTAAGTAATACACAAAGTAGATGGGCAAGCGAGTTGAGTTTTGATAAGAATAGTTTTTGGTGGTGTTTGAAGTGCCCTGAGGGCAATGAGCCGTGAGGCCAGCATCAGGTCTTGTGAACTAAGGGCTATGAAGGAGAGTGGGCCAGTGTTACCGTTACTTACATAACGTGGGAACGCCTCGCCTTCAGATGATGAGTCCATCCCAAAATGCGTCAATACTTTCACTAGACACCCAACCCTGAGGCAGGCCTGAGATCAGACTTTTGGCTGTTTCGCTTGCACCTTCTCCAAAATCAAGCAATTTACAAACCTCTTCCTAGGTCAGAGGTGGGCCTTTCTCCTCGTTAAACTGCACTTTTTCTCAAGATTCAGTTTTAATCAATTAATAGCTAGGTATTTCTATCATTTAAGAATGACTTCTTACTTTCTCTACCACGTATAGTAAATCTAGTATTCGACCCACAAATTCGATGTCAAGATTTCACCAAAGATATACGTTTTAAGACCCCCTGAATAAAAACCAGCATTGTTAGAAAAATGCCCATATGTGTATATGCATGTGTGTCTTATCTTTCAAGGATGTGATACAAAGATTTTGAAGTAAATTCTTCCACCCTTTACATGGAAAATTTTTCCAAAAGTGCTATAACAATTTTTACTAACATATTTTATGGAAAATGAAATGTATATGTTGAATTCTCTGGTTACCCTGTCTAATTTTGATGACTGTAAATATAACTAAACCGTAAGAGATAGACCAAATCTTACCTGTATCTTCGTGTTAACATAAACATTTGCACAAATTATCTTATTGCTTATTTTCTTGTGGGTGCAAGGGGAATATTAGAATACAGTAGGCTTTGAGCGATAGTCAAATCTTTTAATGCTTTGAGATTCCATTCTCTTTGCACGCTTAACATATTAAATAATGAACAACGATGTTCCATTTCACGAAAGTTGTTTTCCGAAACTGACACACATAACAAGGAATATCTCCGAAGTGGTTAACCCTACAACAAAAATTCATTCAGACATAAATTGTGTATTTTAGCAAGATTCACACTTTTTGTACAGTATGGTTTGGTCTATGTCTAACGGTTTACCAGTTATGCGAAAGTCTTCCAGAGTAAATACGACTACAGGGGCTATATACAGAAAATTCAAGATATAAATTTCATTTGTCATAAAAATATCTCAAACATACGTCATTTTAATCAAAATCGTTAGAACCATTTTCAAGAAAATCAACATTTTTGAAAAATCTTCCATGTAAAGGGTAGCTTAGGGTGGGGCTATTGTCTTCAAAATCTTCGTGTCGCATCATTGAAAGACATTAAACTTAAATACCTACCAACTTTGGTTTTTAACCGACTTTTCGTTTTTGAGTTATGCTGTCCACAGACTGACAGACTGACACACAGACAGACACACACAGGAACCTTTTTCTAAAAATGCTATTTTGAATTCAGGGAGTCTCAAAACATATTTCCGGTGAAATCTCGACATCGAATTTTTGGGTGGAATACAATACTTCCCCTACTCACCAGTAGAGAAAGTAAAAATGAATGTTCCATTTCCCGAAAGTTTTAAGTTTTCCAAAACTGACACAAATAAGAAATATCTGAAATAGTTGATTTTACAAAAAAATCATTTGTACATAAATTGGGTACATTTCTTGTATAGTAAGATTTTGTTTATCTCTTACGGCTTACGAGTTATTCAAAAGTCATCCAGAGTAAACAGGACTACATAGGCTATAGCCAGAAAATTCAAAATGTACATTTCATTTGTGAAACAGATAGCTTAAACATATGGCATTTTAATGAAAATCATTAGAGCCATTTTCGAGAAAACCCAAATTTTGGAAGAATTGAAATATTTATGGTTAAAGGATAATAAAATCAAACAGGACATTAAGGGAACTAAAGTACTTAATCGTTTGCATTATTGCCTCGACGTAGGAAAGAACGCAGCGCATCGACCCATATGGACGTAAATCACAGCAGAAAGCGGAAATTTCCTTCCATCACTTATGTGATTTTTTGTTATCAAGTTATCTGCTCCACGTTTTGATTCTGTGGATATAATAACAGTGTTTTTGGTAGGTGGCGTACCGTGTGATACGATCTTTCTTTACGCCTACCGTGGTCCAGGCGTCGACAGTGAACCTACGTGATACACGCAATAAAACACCCCTTATTATATGTACCTGGATTTACGTATGTACACAGAATACTGGAAAAGTCTCTCTTCCACAAACTATTCTGACAAAAGCGTGTTCTTCAATTTTCTTTTTAATCAGACTGATCATTCTTTTGTTTTGTACAAATTGGTAATTATTTTGCTCAGTCAGTATCGCCAACTGTATGCCGTAAATCGTTAAAAAAACGATAAATCATCGATTAACAATCAAAATGACACTCCATAACTGTATTTTTAATAATGCTTCCATTAAATCAATGTATTTATCCGGAAGAAGGGTTATTTGTTAATGTTAAAACTAATGTTAAACTAATTTTGTGTTACAATCACAAGATAAGGCCGGAACACATGTAGTTCTTGGGGTTTGTTTACATCGGTTGGCAGCACTGAGTAAGTTGGCAGCACTGCATTGATCGTAATGAATATTTTAGGCTATTCTTTTTATAGAACTTGACATTTTATAGACGAATATTTACATATACTATTTAAATTCATATTATATTTATGAAATATTCCAGACAAGCATCATTCGACGTCTGACATTCCCAGATAAATCTTTATTACACATTTATACATTTCAATGTAGGTATAAGAAGAGTAGAATAAGCGATAAAGTCCGACTTTTAAAGGTGGATCGCTTTAGGATGCCTTTTAAATTCAAGCTCCATGGTGACCACGAGACAAAAGAGAACGGACTTGCCAGTTACCGCTTAAAAAAAGGCATGTATTTTTCAGAAATAATTAATCCAAGAAACATATTCTATATGGCACAAATAGTATACTTTAACGAGATCAACATTTTTAGCTTTACGGAAACAATCACTATTGTGTGCCGTTCGAGGTCCCAGAGTCTTCGTTTTCTGGCATTCGAGTATATTCCATTTCTAGAAATTTTCTCATTGTGTGCGTGACCTATACACGGGTCTTCTGAGCGCCGAGTCAGACAGTCGAACGTTTACGAAGCGTTCAGTTGACAGCGATAGTGAATCGTGTCGAGAGTAGTTCAGTGCGAGTTGTAACTGAAAAAAATACCAAAATTTAACATGAACTTCAGCATCTTCCAAGATGCATAAAAAATGCTCAAGAAAATCTTCTCAACCCAAACTACCCCTTATATAGAACCCTTTTAAATTCTGGTGTTTCTAAAGGTCACTATTTTGGTTAAAGAATCATGTGCTTAAGATGCTTTTATGACGAACAAAATGTATTTAGTGAATTTTCTGGAAATGTCCTCAGAAGCCCTTTGCATTCTGGGTGACTTTTGCATAACTGAAACCCCAAGAGGGAAAGGATTACTGCAATAAAATTGTACCTAATCTTGTTAAACACTATTTATACAGATGTATTTTTTACATTTTAAATTATACATACGTTTAACTATGCTCTGCAAACGTAAACTTTATTGAAAGCCCGTAACGGCTCATATTTTCTTACAAATATTAACCGAAAACAACTGTAGTGAAAACTTCACTCTTCCTTTCTTTTTATGTGCTGTAATGCGCTTGACAAACATGTGAGTAAACGTGGCAGATACGCAAACTTTGTAGAATGACTTTTATCTGCGCAGTACATTCGAGTTGAATCGGCCATAACGACGGCTATATAACCCTCCAGAAGTTGGTCTGAACCGGCCAGAAGCATCGCGTTTTACTTTTTATTTAATTTTTTTATTCACTACTTCAGATGTTCTTTTTACAGTCATTTTACGTTCCTGTTCAAGACTTTTATTTTCTTTCTTTCTTTTCTTTTTACTTTCTGTATTACGTATAGCAAGTAGGGGAAATGTATTCCATACAAAAATGCGATGTCGATATTTCACCAGAAGTATGTTTTGAGACCCCCTGAATCCAAAAAAAAAAAAAAAGCATTTTTAGGAAAAGGTTCGTGTGTGCCTGTGTGTCAGTCAGTCAGTCAGTCAGTCAGTCAGTCAGTCAGTCAGTCAGTCAGTCAGTCAGTCAGTCAGTCAGTCAGTCAGTCAGTCAGTCAGCCAGCCAGCCAGCCAGCCCGTCAGTCCGTCAGTCCGTCAGTCCGTCAGTCCGTCAGTCCGTCAGTCCGTCAGTCCGTCCGTCCGTCCGTCCGTCCGTCAGTCAGTCAGTCAGTCAGTCAGTCTGTCAGTCTGTCAGTCAGTCTGTCTGCCTGTCTGCCTGTCTGCCTGTCTGCCTGTCTGCCTGTCTGTCTGTCTGTCTGTCTGTGGTTTCAATTCCCGTGGTCAAACTGTTTCAAGGATTTTTTCGAGGTTTCCACGGTTTGCCAGGCAAATGCAGAAAGGTTCCTTACATTCCCCAAATTTCTTTTCCTTCCCTTTAATTTCATTTTACTTCACTTTTCAAGATGACGTTGATATGTTTGACGTCTTGGGAAAGGTTAGGATGATTAGCTGAAAGCTGGTACGGCCAATTGCCTATCCTTGTAGTAATAATGATTTACGACGGTTTGGGTGTCTAAAGAGTGCTCCAAGAATTCTGATGCTTCGGGTGTAACTAAGTTAATCGATAAATAGTGTGATAAGAAATTGTCGTTATTGTCTAACAATACTCCCAATGGTTTGGGATTCTCCGAAGTTTGTGATTGTTTTTTGGTGTCTTAAAATTCTCCAAGATTTGCGTATCTAAAAATTCTCAAAGGCGTATGATGGTTTGGATGTTTAAGAATTCTCCAAGGTGTATGGAATGTAATTATCATAACTATTATAATCGTTGGTGTTTGAGATGATGGTTTGAGTGTTTATGAAGTCTCTAAAATGAATGACTGGATGTCGAAGAATTCTCCAAGGTGTAAGAATCAATCTATGCTAATTAATAAGTACAGTGGTAAAAATTGTCGCTGATCCAAAGCTATTTTCACTTGTAAATATATTTGAAAGATCTAGTGTCTGCTAAACTTACTGCAACAGAAAACAATGCAATAAATTACACAGCTAACTAACATTTCAACTCTCCACTATTAATAGAATAGTGTATAAAAGCTGCTGGAAGATTTATTGGGTTAAAGGTTGTAATGTCAACAAATAAAGACAATTTGATTGAATAAATCTTTTAGAGAAGGCTCTTACAGCAATTCTGTGTGGTGGTAAAGTTTCAGCTGAGATTTATTACAACTCCAAAAACATTCGGAGATGCCACTGAGAAAAATATAAACACTACATCATATAACGTGAAGTAATTGCACAGTTTAATTAAATGGTAAATATTTACAGTGCGTTCGTTTATGTCTTGTTTTTAAAAGCAAATCATCTTTCTGGCACCCCAGTTATATGAATTCTGTTTGATATATAGCATCCAATATCTCTGCTAGGATAATTTCTTGTCAGGCATTGGTCAAAAAATTAAATTCTATCTACATAAGATCTAAGAAAGGTTCAACTAATATAAAAGCTCCCAACTCACTTTAAATCATCCCTCCTAATACAATTTATCAGAAAAATGCCATCTTTTATTGGCTATACATTTCCTTCGTCAGTAAATCAAATTAAGATGGAGTTTTTAATTTCCCGTTGAGCCATTAGGAGACAAGAATCAATATAGCCTGCCATGACGAAGACACCCTGCTCCATCACGGACGTGTGTTGGTATTTGGGGGAGGGGGGGGGGGAACTGGCATCGGACGGTCGTGAGGCTTACTAGGAAATTAGTTGATGTGGTGCGTATACATTCAAAAACTCTCCTAGGAAATGAAACTGCGTTGCATTGTAAACAACAAAATTAAATCCTGAATAAACTCAATTGATTTACTTAATAAAACCAAAAATTAAAAGTGCCACGTGCTAGCATTCACAATATCCTTTATTAGCTACGTGTTTACAGCAAACAGAGGGAGATTTATACCCAAACATTTAACACTAAAAATATCACCGGAAATGCATGTTTTGAGCCTTAGATTAAAAAAAATAATAATAAATTGTGAAAAATCCGATGTGTTGCATTCACATGGCTTTCTCTACTCTTGTACTAACTATTCTTACAAACTCGTGAGTGAGTGAGTGAGTGAGTGAGTGAGTGAGTGAGTGAGTGAATGAGTGAGTGAGTGAATGAGTGAGTGTTGGGTTTAAGGTCATTAAAGCCCCCTAACAAACTCTTATTCCTGTATCTTCTTCATGCTAATACAGATAAAAATTTGCATATATTATCTTATTGCTTATTTTCTTGTAAGTGCAAGGGGAATATTAGAATATAGCACGCATTAAGCGATACTCAAATATTTCAAAGCTTTGAGATTCCGTTCTATTTGCACGGCTAAGATATTAAAAAATCAATAATGTTCCATTTGTGGAAAGTATAAGTTTTCCAAAACTCACACAAACAACAAGCAATATGTTCCAAATGGCCCACTCCACAAAAAAAAAAGTCATTCAATTTGTATGTTTTAACGAAATCTGCATGTTTTCGTATAGTAAGATTTGGTCTATCTCTTACGGTTTACCAGTTATGCAAAAGTCAAAGTAAATAGGACTACATGGGCTATAGCCAGAAAATTCAAAATATACATTTCATTTGTCATAAACATATGGCGTTTTAATCAAAATCGTTAGCCATTTTCGGTAAAATCTGAATTTTCTAAAAAGTTTCTGTACAAAGTTCTATACCAACCTTTATCTATATTTAAGTTCAGCATCTTCCAAGGATGCGACAAGACGATTTTGAAGAAAATCCCTTCACCTCTATGTGGAAACTTTTTAGAAAATTGTGATTTTCCCAGAAAGGCCTCTAAATATTTTGATTAAAATAACATATTTAAAATCATTTCAGGGCAAATGAAATGTATATCTTAAATTTTCTACGAATAAATACTGAAGTCCCCTTTATTTTGAATGGTATATTCACAACTGGTAAACCGTGAGAAATGGACAAGGTCGTATTAGTACACAAATGTAAATATCGTTACTAAGATCTTTTATGGTTTATCAGTTACGCAAAAATAATTAAAAATGACTTCACAGCCTACTGTCAGAAAATATAAGATATATATTTCATTTGTCATAATACTGTCTTGAACCTATGGTATTTTAATCAAAATCGTAGGAATAATATAAATATAATATAAATAATATAAAATCAAAAGTTGCGACAAAAGTTTCATGTAAAGGCTATTGTGGGGTGGAACGATTAAAAAAAAACATCGTTTGAAATATCGGGCATCGGGCTCGGCGCACAAGAAAGTACGAACGGGGCAGGGCTACTTCACATGTGGTGCTGGGGAGCGGGCAAAGACTTTCAGGGCCAGGTTGCCTCGCGTGACTGTCAACAAATGAGGCGGCAGGAACAAAAGAGGTTTCAGGAACATTCGCGAAACTTCCAGCGTGTGTGTGGAACTGGAGAAAGGTGCATGTGACGTCATCCCCAATATATAAGCAGGCTAGAGAGCAGTGACTGAATTTCACAGTTGAGTTACGGAAATGAGTCGGTCAGTGAATGTGTGACAGCTGTTTGTGCCGTCGTGTTGGTACGTGTAAGAAGATTCAGTGATCGTCGCGAGTAATCGTAACGTCGTAATTAGGATATGAGAGAAGAAAGACACTAAATGGACTGAGCAAGGTTGTGAGTTGTGATAGCCCAAAAGCCTGTAGTCTGTGTTAACTACGAGATGTGGTAAAATCTTAGAAAAAAATAGTGATAGAAAATTAACGGACTGGATTTTGCTGAACGTGAATTCCAAGGTTTGTATTCAGGGGAGTTTTAGTTTTTTCTCGTATTTTTTTCTTTCTTTAACTCGGGTAACTTCAAATCGTAACTTGCTGTGAAATCAGATCATGAATCTTGTGGTCTGCACGTAATTCTCCCTCTATTTACTATTTGTAGGTAGTAGAGAAAGAAAAAGTCCCTAAACTTGGTAACTTCCGAGCACACGTAGATGCAGTGCGCACAATTATCCTGCATTGTCTTAACGTGGTCATTTTCTCGCATGGAGCTACGTGGAACAAAACACTTCTGTTGCGCATGGCTGGGGCAGATTACTAACAAGCACGGCGCCCTATTGAGAGCCCACGTACCGTGTATGTTCCTCGTATGGTGAGCGCCTCAATAGAAACAAAAAAGTTGCGCAGGTACGTGGTTGGCAAACCTGGGCGGTGTGAAGAGAATAATGGGATTCGCCGGCCGGGCCACTTCATTAGAAACAATTAGTGAGACAGAGGCGCTCCGGTGCATGCTAAGCGTTGACAGGTTCTTGCTAGGTACCCATCAACATTCACTCCCTTCTTGGATTTCTTTATTTCACTCCCCACCCAAACAAAACATCGGCTGCGTCCTATAAATCACTGATGCCAACTATACATGCTCCATGTGCTGTAATGTGTACATTTCTATTCAATGCAGCCTACCTTGTCTGAAGAATACAACACTTTAAGTCTTTTACTACAGCTTGGTGCCATTATTATTGACCCAGAGAGACCTGAGTTCGATTCCCAGTACCGGTGTGGGGGTTTTCTCCCGCTGGGACACAGTACCTGGCCCTGAATTCATGAAGTTACATCATCTACTGGTTCTTAAAATTTGGGATAATGGAACCATTTTTGCTTTCTCTACTAGGAAGAATAAAAAAAAGGAATTTTTAGAAAAAGGTCCGTGTGTGTGTCTGTCAGCCTGTGGACAGCGCAACTCAAAAACGAAAAGTAGGTTAAGAACCAAAGTTGGTAATTAAGTTTAATGTCTATTAAAGATGCGACACGAAGATTTTTAAGAAAATAGCCCCACCATAAACTACCCTTTACACGGAACATTTTTCAAGAATTTTTATTTTCTTGAAAATGGCTCTAACGATTTTGATTAAAATGTCATATGTTTGAGATATTGTGATGGCAAATGAAATGTATATCTTGAATTTTCTGGCTATAGCTAGCTCCTGTAGTCGTATTTACTCTGGACTTCTCCATAAGTGGTAAACAGTTACAGATTGACCAAATCATACTATACAAAAATGTAGATCTTTCTAAAATACACAATTTATGTCTGAATAAGTTTTCTTGTAGGTTGAACCATTTTGGAGATATTCCTCGTTATGTGTGCGAGTTTCGGAAAACTTAAAACTTTCGTGAAATGGAACACCGTTCTTCATTTTTTATATAAGTGTGCAAAGAGAATGGCATCTCGAAGCTTTAAATGATTTGACTATCGCACAAAGCCTACTGTATTCTAACATTCCCCTTGCACCTACAAGGAAATAAGCAATAAGATAATTTGTACAAATGTTTATCTCAACTAACACGAAGAAGATATAGGAATAAGAGTTTGTAAGAATGGTTAGGACAAGTGTAGAGAAAGTCATGTGAGTGCAACACATCAGATTTTTTATAGCCGGAATAGAAGTGTATATAAAAAAGAGATCTGGTCGCTTCAGAAATCACATGCGAAACTACTAGGCACTTTTGAAAGCAAAGTGCTGAGAACAATTTTTGGTGCTGTGAAAGAAGTTTGTGTAGAACAAGTAACTATGAATTGTGTTTAAGGAGCCTGATTTAGAAGTGCATTAAAATTAGCAGATTAATTTGGGCTGGACATTTAGTGCGAATGAATGGTAATAGCATTAAAACACTGAACACAGACGCTGCAAACTGGGAAAAGCTGGAAGACCAAGATGGAAGGTTGTAAGACATTAGACCTATTCAGGACAAAAATTGGACGGACCATAAAGAATCTAAATTATACTTTTTATTAAGTTATTTTGTACACACGCACGCGTTGAAGTTACAAAGAATATGTAAGTCAGAATGTTTCGTTTTGAGCCAGTCTTGAAGTCTTGAAATACGCCCTCTCGCTCATATAGCCATTTTTCTAAGCATTCCATGTCAAGTCACTACGATATCATTCCTGTATCTTCTATATGTTGTTCCCAAAGGCATTCATCATTAAGAATCCACTTACGAGGGATGAAAAGGGATCGTGCCCAAGCAAAGTCGTAAATCTCTCCCTGGCAGATGCTTTCCGTAGTACAGGTGCCCAAGGAATGTTACGGAAATACAAGCCATGGAGGACTGGGAATTTGGAAGAATCAATAACTGTACATTTGGTGGTTATAGCCAAAGAACTCTTGGAGGCACGTTGCGATATATTAAGATGACAGTAAATATCTTAGAAAGCCATATTTCTTTAAAAAAATAAACTTCTTTTATATTTGACAGCTTCTTTCTAATGCTTTGCGAGTGGATTGCCGTGTAGTTTAATTGAATTGCCGTAACAGTTTTTTTTTTTTTAACTTTCTCTACTCGTAAGTAGAGGAAGTATTGTATTCCACCCAAAAATTTGATGTTAAGATTTCACCGGAAATATGTTTTGAGGCCCCTAAATAAAAAAAATAAAAGCATTTTTCTAAAACGGTCAGTGCGTGTCTGTCAGACTGTGGGCAGCATAACTCAAAAACGAAAACTCGGTTAAAAATCAAAGTTGGTATTTAAGTTTAACGTCTTACAACGATACGACACAAAGATTTTGAAGAAAATAGTTTCACCCTAAATTATTCTTTACAGGGAACATTTTTCGAAAATTTTGATTTTCTTGAAAATGGTTCTAAAGATTTTGATTAAAATGCCATATGTTTGAGACATTTGTATAGCAAATGAAATGTTTACTTTGAATTTTCTGGCTATAGCCTATGTAGTCTTGTTTACTCTGGATGACTTTTAAATAATTCGTAAACCGCAAGAGATAGACAAAATCTTACTCTACAAAAAAAATACAGATCTCGCTAAGCCACACAATTTATGTCTGCATAAATGTTTTTGCAGAGTGAACCATTTCGCAGATATTCCTTGTTATTTGTGTCAGTTTCGGAAAACATCTTTCGTGAAATGGAACATCGCTGTTCATTTTTATATGTTAAGCGTACAAAGCGTACAATCTCAAAGCTTTAAAGGATCTGACTAACGCGGAAAGGCTACTGTATTCTAATATTCCCCTTGTACCTAAAAGGAAATAAGCAATAACATGTTTGAACTAACACGAAGAAGATATAAGAATAAGAGTTTGTAAGAATGGTTAATACAAGAGTAGATAAAGTCATGTGAGTGTAACACATAAGTTTTTTTTTTCTTTTGTATTTAAATCGTTTTGTTTGGTGCATGCTCATAGCACAATACTACATACATTTGTTTCTAATACCTTTAGACTACGGTACAGTTTTTTTGACTAAAGAGTCAGGACCTAAAATATTTGCAAATTGCTGAAAATGTAATTATTTGGTAATTAGCTCACTTTTACTTGTTTGCCAAAGTTCATCTGCATAAGAATACTTTTCCTAGAAGGTTTCTAACACTTTTTAGCACTTCGCACGCATACAAAATATAGTCAACTGTTTGTGCGTTTCTATAGTAGATGCAGGTAGTGTCTTTGATTATCTTAAATCGTAGATATTCACTGACTTGCCGTGTCTCGAAGTTATAACTGTGAGGTTATGTGCGAGGGTGATGCTTGACTGTAAGCTGTGCTGTACACTACGAAGAACTATTTTGTAATAGCACCTTTGGTTATGATAGTTGGTTAGTCATAATTTAAAGATTTTATGTTCACCCATAATAAATTTTACTAGAGAGCTTCTCCGGGTTATTTCTTACAATTTTAAGTCGTCATCAACGCCTAACAATGAAGATCGATTTAGACAGGCATTTAGTGAAGAAGCATGCAACTATTTATAATTGTTACAGCGAATTCGAAAGAGATCAGTATTTTCTTAGTGATAACTTTCGTGAAGGACGCCCAAGAACTACTGTTACTGGTGAAAATATTGTCACTGTTTGGGCAATACTTGAAGAAGATGGACTATGCATTTATTTGAGCGACATTAACCTAAAGTGGTCAGTTTGGATTCTGTGTTAAGATAATACCCCAATTCTTTCCGCACACGGTAATATAATTCTTTTGCTTGCATGGCTAAGAGTTAGGCCGCCCACCCACTGAAATTAGAAGCAATACGACTCATTCTTTCGGAATTAAAAACGTTTGAATTTTGCTTCTAATGTGTTCACTGAACAGAAAGATACTGACATCCAGTACGTGCTGCCATCTGGCGTGTATGGCGCTGTTAAATTGTAAAGCAGCTGAATCTTAGTACACTTTACTTTTTACAGATAAATTGCTTCTACCAACAGTTTACCATTCTAAATGCTTCATACGTCGTAATTTATTTTACACCTTCTAGAAACCTTATATATTTGTTAACTTCTTTTCATAAAATTAGCTGACTATGAACGTTTTGTGCATTATTTCTAGAAAAAAAAAATTTGTCAATATCTAAACTATTGAAAAATATTGAATTTTTTAAAATGGTAAAATAATTTTAGCCTGTTTTAAAATTATGTATACAGTATTCTCCTTAAATTGTGTGTGTTCAAAAGGTTTCAGGGAAAGTATTCATATTTTTTAATTAAACGTAGCAATTTATTGTACTAAATTATTAAAATGATTAAAACTATGCATTAGAATGACTTCAAATTCCGTGGACTTCGTAATTTGTACTATTCTAAGGAACAAACTGTGGTGCAAATTGGATAAACCATAATTTCCAGTATTCATTAGGATCCCGTCTTATGCGATAGTCAAATTTTTCAACAGTCATTCTCTATGTGACGTTCCTTTCTCTTTGCATGACAAGAAAGGGGAAAAACAAAAGCGGTTAACTCCACCAAAAATTTATGTATTTGACATAAATCGCGTGCTTAAATGAAATCTATATTTTATATGCAGTAAGATCGTCTATCTCTTAAGGATTACTGTTTATACAAACGTCACAGAGTGTGGAGAGCTTTAAAGATTATATATTTGTTTAGATTCATCCTTTTCTGTTATTAAAGAGAACTCATTTTGTAACAAGTGAGAAATAATCTGAACCAACATGGCTTCCTCGAAATACTCGTGTGAAACGTATATAGGCATCTAATATTTGGATGGAATACGTTACTTCCTCTAGGTCATGTGACTGTTTTATCGCAGGAAGCTGTTATGTTTTCAGATCTGTTTTAGAATCAGTTCGCTGGAAGAAATTAATGCCTGCTCAAATAACTACAGCAAACAGTAAATCTAAAAATGCTTGGGAGAACCAGGAAAGGTTGATAGCTGCAAGGCAGTTTACGTCACCGTGGCTAAGTCGGAAATATCTTAAGCGCCAGTTAGCAATTACTGACTCACAGAACCGGTTAATAAAGTTCACTGCCTGCTAGATTAGCAACGACAAAATGTCACTGATGGAACTTCCGACAGTTTATCCCAGCAGGTGTCGTGCTAAAGCCCTCACTTTTTCTTGAAAAATGACACGTAATCTACATTATCTAAGAAAGCAAAGCCTTCTGTAACCACAAGCCTATGAACTTTAAGGAAGGCGTGCATTTCTAGGAAGGAATGAGTAAAGCGCACTTTTTATCGAGGGTTCGGGTTGAAGGATCGAATAAGGGTTCAAGAAACGCAGACCTGTACAAGTGTTTGACCTTACTCGCAGATAAAGCTTCAAGAAAGGATTGTGATTTTGTTTGGGTCATTTACTATGCTTTATTTTATTAGTAGATAATGCTTATCTTGTGTTTTCCATGAACTTCTGCATAGCGTTGCGGTCATTCCGTTTGAAATGAATTCTTCCACAAGGTAATTTTCCAAACATTCCTCTGCATTCTCCTTCTTCTACTTCAAGTGTAGTCTAATACGATTAATATATAATACGGGGAGGACAAACATGTTCCGGACTGTGCGGTGCTCTGCCTGTCCATCTCCTCGGCGCCCGTTGCCGTCTGCCGCTATCACAGAAAGGCACTGGTGATACATACAACATTTTTAAAACTGCTTTTAAAGGCTTTACTTACCAACTTTACGAAAGGAGATGCTGAAACTGGCCACCGTTATTGTCTATACATTTTTGGTGCCTCTTTAGGAAACTATCCATCACTCGCCGTAGATCACGTTGAGAAATGCTGGCAGTTTCCTGGCGAATATTTTATTTTAATTATTCTGTAAGTTACCCCAGAGATAGAGATTAGCTCGGGGAACCGAGGGGGCCAAAAATCTGTACTAGTAATTCTGTTGTGAAACACACTTACAATTGTTCATTTTTCATTCTGTCTCACATATCTACTTCATGTATAGAGACTTTAAATTATCATATACGAATAATCACCTGCTCATTATTTTCTTTCGTACAAATTATCATTAGGCACTCGTTTAGTCAGTGTCGCCAACTGTATCCCATAAATCGCCGCGTGGTTTTCCCCTGTCACTTAAGCGAATGCCGAGGTGCATTGTTTTATACCACGGTTTCCTACACATCATAACCGTTAATTCCATTTCCTTATTATCTTTCAGGCGGCTAGTGTTGGCAGTGCCGGGTAGATGGCGCGGATGATTGCGTATGGTAACTGCTGCTCTCAGCGCTAGATGGCGTTTGGTCGGCCTTTGTCCCCGTTAAGGGGACGCCTGGCGCCGAGATGAAGAAATCTCAACACTTCCGCGCGTCTCTGTGGCCTGTCTAGCTGCGACCCTGTGTGATACCTTCGATTCCCTCATTTCATCCCTGCCTGGGGGTGGTAGCATTTCAATTGAACAACTGTATGTTTAGCAACTGTTCTTTTAATAATATATGTATTTTTCCAGAAGAAAAGTTATTTGCTGATGTTAAAAATTAAGTGAGACTTATTTGAGAATATAAACTTATTTTTGCTATAACAAGAGAAGAGCCAAATACATGTAATTATTCTTGGGCTTAATTCTCCTCATTGGGTAGTGCCGAGTAAGTCGAAATGAATAGATTTTAGGTTTATTTTTATAGAATTTAATATTTTGCGTTACTTTAAATTCATATTTTTTATCAAATAGTGCAGATAATAACAACAGTTATAACTATAATAACAATAATAATAATGACGACGCTGGCCGATCGCGGCAGCAGACAACAAAGGAAGCTTGATCCTCTCACAGGAGGAATTACGTGACAATGGGCGCGACACGTCAAAAGGATTTTCGAGATTATCCGAGAAGTGTCCGGCTGCCGGAGCATTTCTAGAAGCTCCAGAAAGTTTGTGTTACGTTATCCCTGCTATATAAGGAAGAGAGGCAAAGAGTGCGGAGTTAATTTTTAGTTCAGTGTGTGCGTGTGTGTGTGTGTATCGTGCGAGAGATGAAGGATAGATGGCAAAGCACTTAATGAGTGTTGAATGATTTATCGTCAAAGACAGAAAAAGTGGAGAAAGACAGAAAGGTGTGAGTCAAGGTTACGAGAAGAAAACAGTTGTGAATTGTAATATCATGAAACACTGTAGAGTGTGTTAACCTCAGTAAAAGAACTGTTGTGCATTCAATAGAAGAAAATAACTGGAGTGGATTTTGTCACTTTGTCATATGGTGTCAGGAGTGGGATTCTTGAAATTGTTACAATAATAACAACCATAATAATAGTGATGATAATAAATTCAGCGGCCTCAAAACGCATATTTCCATGTATTTTCAGATAGTAGAGAATAATTAAGGATATGCCGGATGGTGTTTATTATTAGGTAGGACGATATCAAAAACAGATTCGAGCACGGCTGGTAGGTATTTCAAGTCCTGGTTCCACATACACGTATAATGAGCTAGCTCCCAGTGTCAGATGTGTTTGTGAAAGCGGAACACTATGACAAATTACCCCAAACTATTCAACTCCAACTACTAGAGTTATCTATCCTTCCTCAGAAAATCCAACCTGCTTTTGTGTAATTTGGAGAGGTAGGTAGGTGCTTGGCTAGGCATTCCAAGATTTACATAACATAGTCTGGCTACAATGTTAACCATGAATCAACTAATCGGACATCTAGTCAGGCGCAGTTTCCAAAGCTTAAGAGTTCAGCTATTTCCTTAGGGACAAAATCAAACAAATCAAATTTCCTTGATGGGCTTAATGCATCTTGGAACACCGTTTCCTACGCGCAAGAAATACCAAACATGGCTCTTCCTTGCTTCAGAAATCACGCCACTCAATCACAGTAAGTGGATTGTAAGGAATTCTTCTCCAGAACATTCTGTGTACGCTCTCACATGACTTTCTCAACTCACACCCACACAAACTATTATTTAACATGCTTATTCTTCTATCTACTTCAAGTTTATCGATAAATTATTTTATTGCTAATTTTCTTGTAGGCACAAGGGGAATATGGAAATAGAATACACCAAGTGATAGTCAAAATTTTAAAAGCAGGGTGCTATCTGAAGTCTTCGAAATTCCGTTTTCGTTTTACGGCCAAAAGATAAGAAAGTGAATAATGACGTTCCATTTATAAGAACTTTAGGTACTGCAAAACTCTCAGAAATGACAAGGAATATCTCCGAAATGGTTCACTCTACAAAAAAAAAAAAAAAAAAAAAAAAAAAAAATTAGTAAGACGTACGGCTTAACAGTTATGCAAAAGTCATTAAGAGTAAATAGGACTACATGGTCTATAGCCAGAAAATTCAAAATATACATCTTATTTGCCATAAAATACCTTAAACATTGCATTTTAATAAAAATCGTTAGTGCCATTTTTGAGAAAAATCAATGTTTTAAAACAATTTTCCATGTAAAGGGTAGTTTAGGGTGAAGCAATTTTCTTCAAAATCTTTGTGTGACATCTTTGAAAGATAAGAAACTTAAAATACCAATTCTGGTTTTTAATCGACTTTTCGCTTGAGTTATGCTGTCCACAGACAGACAGACAGACAGAGACACACACACGCACGCGCACACACACACACACACACACACACACACACACACACACACACACTCACACACCTTTTTGTAAATATGATTTGTTTTGTATTCAGGGGCTTCGAAACATATTTCCAGTGAAATGATGACATGGAATTTTGGGTCGAATACAATACTGTGACTTTGGTGGGTGTGTGTGTGAAGTAGAGAAGACAGATGTAGTCGAGATAAACACTTTTATTTCCGTAAACAGTAACTTTGTACACTCGTTGCAACAACAAGAAAGTCTTTTCCGATTCTCCAACAGCACGGCTCCGAACTCGGAACTCAAAGAACTAACTCTTCTCCGTCGGCACAACTCTCCACATCGTCTGTCCGTCTCCGTCGGCACGACTACTCAACCTTCACATACGACTAACTAACTCTTCTCACACTTTACCGCTATTTTTATATCTCCCAGGCACTATTCTGGAAGCTTCCGGAACGTTCACTTATTTTGCGGTGAAATACAAAGCAGACATTTCTAGAGGCCTCTATCACTTTCTCTCTTTCGGCAAGCGCCCAACAATGCGGCCATTCTCTGTCTCTTTCCTTCGGCTCCTTTGCGGTAGTGCCGACAATAATGCGATGGGCGACACTGCGGTTGTCGGCAATTAGATACGGCGGGCGCGGTGACAATACTTCTTCTTCTTCTTATTCTTCTTCTTCTTACTATACGTAGTAGAGAAAATAATACAGTGATAGAGAAAGTAGCTGGACTTTGTTGTCATTTTGTCACTCTGGTGTCAGGAGTGGGATTTGTCAAATTATCAATAGCTATAATGTTCCTTATTACATTAATACAACCCACAATTAATTTTCAATGCAAAATAAAATCAGCACTGTATCTTGTAACATAATTCATACTAGTGTAATCCAATCAGTGCAATATTACGCAAGAAAAAGGCTTCACCAAGAAATAAGCTCTTATATAAATTTGTTACCTGAAAAAATTATTAATTGGGAAATTTATATCGTTTTCCATATTAGCCTTCCTATTCCATATTACCCAATAAACAATTGGACATTTTTTATCGAAAATTAATAACAAATCTAATTTTCTGTTCAAAGTAAGTTGTAAGAGGTTTCTAAAAAGGTTCAAGTTGTTCATTAAAACATAATTAGTTGAATTATAAGAGTATTACCTCAAATATGGCGGAAGTAAAAATGGTATTCCACATTACCCAAACTTCCTCTAGTGTTGGTAGCCTTGAGAGTGAAGATTTAACCTGAGTGACCCTCACGTGCGATGCACTTAGCCGTTTTCTTTAATCACTTACTTGGCTACTCTTGTTGCCAACAGCTATTAATGAGAGTAACGCTGTTCAATTATGAGTTTCTCGTTTCCGAAACACCTGCCTAACCTCCCACATAACAAACATTTATCATATTGTATTGTGGGTATAAAGCAGAAACCAATTAAATCATGCAGGAACACAGGATATACGAATTGCCGATCCTTTCCCTAGCTAGTTAGTGGGGATGACGTGTGCACTTATAGTATGACCTAGCTGCGTACGCAGTGGCGGATTTAAGATAAACAAAAATGAACTAGCTATTCACTTTCCCAATTACGTGCCATTTCAAAAAAACGACGCCCAAGGTCAGGCTGCCTCGCTCGACTGTTTGTGTGTACGTGACTAACAATAAGACGGCAGAACGGAAAGGAGTTTTCTCAAGAGGCTTCTAGAAAGATCTGGCTACGTCATCGCGGGCGTGTTTGATGAAGTTCGCGAAAGTTCCGTGTAACGTTATCCATATTAGGCGAGGAAACCAATTTTGAGTCTGTCAGTGTATCATTAACATTTAACGAGCGTCGTAAATAGTGTGTGAGAGACAGACAAAGTGGAGAAAGACACTGAAAAGGAGTGAGTCAAGAATACTAGAAGAAAACAGTTGTGAGTTGTCATATCCCGAAAAAGTGACTGTGTTAACGATAAGAAAACTGTATTTGTGATACAATTATAGAGGGAAAATATGGACTGATTTTGTCGTTTTTGTCACAATATTGTTAAAGGGCCTTCAAGAATCGAGGTATTTGAACCTGCTGCTAGAAATAAATGCACTCTTCTTAGGGCATTTAGCGCTTATCTTTGGCAATGTTTCCCTCAACATATATTTAACTAGCAACTTTTTTCTCGAATAAAGTAAAAAATGAGAACAAAAATGTGTATGTTATTGCCAAGTATGTCACGGTTGTATTTTGGTATGTTCTAAAATCTATCTGACGCTTAATTTAGTTTTCCTTGAAGATTGTCGTTCATTATACATCATTTCTTAAATTTCTTTGGTCTTGTGAATATATAGTAGTCCTTTCTTATGCGCAATGTTTAGTTGTAACTTAAATAACTCCATTTGACAGAGCAAAGGTTGATGTACTTTTACTAGTACTAAAGACTGACTCGGCGTTTGGAAATGGCAGAAGTAAAGGAAGTACTGAATTTCATAAAAATAATTCGATACCGATATTTCACCGGAGGTCTCCTGAACCCAAAATAAACACATTTTTATAAAAACGTCGATAATATGTGTGTGTGTGTGTGTCTGTCTCTGTGTCTGTCAGTCTGTGTGCGGACTAACTCAACAGCGAAGAGTCGGTTGAAAACAGAAGTTTGTATTTAAGTTTGTGTTTTAACGATGCAACACGAAAGTTTTGAAGAAAATTGCCCCACCCTAAACTACCCTTTACATTGAACATTTTTATTTTATTGAAAATGGCTCTAACGATTTTGATTAAAATGCCATAAGTTTAAGATATTTTTATGACAAATGAGATGTATATTTTGAATCTTCTGGCTATATTCTATGTAGTCCTGTTTACTCTGGATGACTTTTGAATAACTCGTAAACCGTAAGAGATAGACCAAATCTTACTATACAAAAAATGTATTTTGTTATGTGAATCTTTTCGGAGATATCCCTTGTTATTTGTGTCAATTTTGGAAAACAAATTCTCGTGAAATACAACATCATTGTTCATTTTTTAGAGTGTAACCTTGCAAAGAGGACATAATTTGTAGGTTTTAAAAGATTTGACTATCGCTCAAAGCCAACTGTATTCCCATTTGCCCCTTGCGTCTACAAGGAAATAAGAAATAACGTAATTTCTGCAAATGTTTGTCAACTAACACGAAGAAGATACAGGAATAAGACTTTGTACAAGAATAGAGAAAATCATATGAGTGCAACACATCAGATTTTTTAATTCCTTGGCACAGATCCGCCAGTTTCTTTCAAGTCGTTTTAAAAGTGGATGTATTACGATTGAACGGGAGTTTCCTGACTAATCAGTAGGCCAAATTTTCCGACTAAAGCCCTCAGGGGATTAAATCGCTTGCGCCGCAGATAATATTATTCGTTTTGGCATTCTGATGAACTGAATCATTTGTGGGGATACACACCTTGAGTCAGCAGAATAATGCAAACACTCGATTCTGACATTTAGGAAAAGCTCTCCTCATGTTAAGCCGTTGCTTCAGAGTTCACACAGTGTGTATGCAAATGCTTCCGCGTGCCGCTCTCACTTTTCGTGACATATCACAGTCTCGAATCGATTCTTGTCTTCAGTTTTATATTTGTTACCAAGAGTGAAAGCAAACATACATATGTTTATTACATGACTCCTCGTCATATATTTATTTTATTGTTTTCTGTCTGCATAGATACCTTTGGTAAATAGAGAAAGTTATACAGGTATTCCAGCCAAAACCTTTTACCCAAATTTGTGCAGAGGTACACGTTTTGAAGTCCCCTACGTTTTGACGTAGCTAGCAGGTAGACGAGGTGTTGTAAATCTGCCCAGACATTGAAGACTCATGCATAAAAAAAACATTTTTTACAAAAGTATCTATTAACAGCTTAACACAAAAAATCTGATGTGTTGCACTCACATGACTTTCTCTACTCTTGTACTAACCATTCTTACAAACCCTTATGCCTATATCTTCGTGTTAGTTGAGATAAACATTTGTACAAATTATCTTGTTGCTTATTTCCTTGTAGGTACAAGGGGAATATTAGAATACAGTAGGCTTTGTGCGATAGTCAAATATTTTAAAGCTTTCAGTTCCACTCTACAATATAAATTGTTTGATTTAGCGAGACCTACATTTTTGTACAGTAAGATTTTGTCTATATCTTACGGTTTACGAGTTATTCAAAAGTCATCCAGAGTAAACAGGACTACATAGACTATAGCCAGAAAATTCAAAATATACATCTCATTTGTCATCAAAATCGTTAGGGGCATTGTCAAGAAAAAAACAAAATTTTCTAAACATTTTCCATGTAAAGGGCAGTTTAGAGTGGGGCTATTTTCTTCAATATCTTCGTGTCGCATCCTTGACAGACATTAAGCTTAAATACCAACTTTGGTTTTTAACCAACTTTTCGTTTTTGAGTTGTGCTGCCCAAGGACACAGACACACATGTACACAGACACACAGGCACAGACACACAAAGACAAACACTAAGACACAGGCGCACATACAGAAGACAGACACAGAGGCACACGGACAGACACAGCCACACGCAGATAGACACAGGCACACACAGACACAGACACACATTCGCATTCATACTTCCAGTCTCTTAGTCGGGGATTCGAACCAGGACCCCTCAGACAACAAGCAGGTGCTCTACCGACTGTACTACGAGGCCAGCCAGATTTCTTTTGTTATGACAGCAAAGAGAATACGTGTGGGAATGTCAACTTAGGATCCATGACAACAGCATTCATAAACACTGTTAATTAGATATATCGAACAAAAAACCATTTGACTTATCTGTCTGCCTTTCTCGCATATCTTAAACTTTTCTTGATGAAACCTGGCCTTGAGAGTGCTAATGTTCAAGAAACCCTCACGTAATAAAAAAGACATAATTGGTAGGTAATAAACAAACATCGGAACAGTGTGGTTTCGGCGAAAAAAAGGTATTGTACTTTTGGAGAACTTATATAACTTTCGAGATTCAACCTTTCGTTTTAAGAACTATAAGACCACAGTTCGGCTGCTAAGAACAGAGGTAAAAGAATGCAGGGTACAGTTCGCACACCATACTGAACTTAGCATGTGTTTAATTTCTTAATTCCATTGGGGAAAAATGCATGTGATCTACATTGCCTAACAAAAGTTTAAGACTAGCTTGACATATGAAATTGTTTTAATTAAAAACAACAATGTATAATTTTGTGATATAGAAAATCACTTATGCATATATGGGACTGTTTTCTAACACCGCTGAAAGTTTCATCCAGGTCTCCTAGACCTAAGGGCACTTCCACTTGCTTTAGCTTAATATATGTCATTTTTTTCAGGAATGTCAAATTATATAATAGTTGTGATACAAGGGTTATAAGAAACACTTCATTTTGTGAGTAGGTCTGAACCTGCGAACAAAATAAGATCATTTTAGCCCGTGCATCATACACTATTAGATAATGTCGAATATTTATAGGTAAATTATAGATCATATGTAAATATATAGTATTGTTTTATCTTTTTCATGGCCGCGATAGTCATTGGGCTGCGCTGTTCAGTTGTTGCCTTTCTTAGCATCAGTGTTAAAACCACAACATCCAACACAAAGAAGGCAGTGGAAAATAGATTTATCTTGCACCAGTCCAGAATCTCTTGTATGCAATGTCGTATTGGTTTCTTGATTTTTTGGATAACAATTGTAATTTCAGTCTCTCCGCTGCTTGTAAGACTTCAATAGGTTCAGCACAGTCCATATTCACAATCAAATGACTCGCCGTTTTATATGAACATTGTATAACTAAGATCCGTGGCCTACTTGAATGAGGCCATGGTTTCATTCTGTAAGAAACCAAATTTAGTATTATCGGAGTGTTAAAAGCTTTTGAGCACTGAATGGAAGAGTTTTGTACTTTTAACACTGTCGTGAACTGCTAAAAGTCTGACTTCTACTATCAACTGCCTAAAAGAATAATTTAAAAAATCCTTCATGGTTTCAATATGTTCTTGTGAGTTCATTGAACCATTGGTAAATCTTAATATTGCTGTATCTTTAGCAGATATACAACACCAGATCCTATTACCACCATTTTCAGAAGTGTAGTCTACGCGCACTGAAGTAGTCCTGGGCCGATCGCTGTGTGGTCTATCAGCCACTGCACTATTTATTTATACTTATTTATTTATTCAAAAGTATGCAATTCTGTTATTGTATTTGTCGCATGTTCTGCTGACACCCAATTCCGATGCAATTTTTCTATGAGTTTATTGCACCTGTAAATCCAATAATCCGCCACTTTAACGCTTGTTACCACTTTTTCCCCTCATTATTACGTTGTCACACAAAACTGCCTGCGTTCCCAGATGCGATAATAGAAACTAAATGTATCTCAACAGATGCCGCAGGCAACAAACATCTTATGCACCATCTATTGAGTGAAAACTGGATTACCGATTGCTGCTTGTTTGTCCACAATAGCTTAGTCACAAATGAAGACAGCCTTCCGTAAACTGCTATCATTGTTTGGTCATTTATTTTCCGTTTTCGGAAAGCATGGAACAAATTTTAAAATAATTAGGACATGTTTAAGATTTTTTTTACTGTGCCAAAACGTTCATTGGTTTTATATAGACTCGGAAAAAAGTAAACGATAAGATTAACAGGTTTGTTTAGTGTTCACAAATTAATCTCCACTATGAAAGGTTGGATTTTTTCAATAACAAATTTTCAGTAAAAAAATCGTAATTTAAAAAAATGTGATTTACACAAATAGACGCCATATTTGTAAAAAAAAAATTTAAAAGATAGGAATCTTTTAAGAGAAATAAGCTAGTGTTCTTAAACTTCTGTATTTTTACTTTCTCTATTGGTAAGTAGAAGGAAGTATTGTATTCCCCACAAAAATTCGATGTCGAGATTTCACCAGAAACATATGTTTTGAGACCCCCTGAATCCAAAAAAGAAGCATTTTCAGAAAAAGGTTTGTGTGTGTTTGTGTGTGTGTGTGAGTGTGTGTGAACAGCATATTTCAAAAATGAAAAGTCGCTTAGAAACCTACTCATTCCAGTAATTGCTCCATCACCTTTCTAATTATCGATTTCGCCTGCATTTCGATCTATCCTCTTCCTGCCTGGTGCTTGGCTGACCACTAGCTTCCAGGTCTTCACTCTACCCGGTCCATAGCTTCGTCCGCTCCCCGACAGGTATGTGACCCTAGGCGCAGTAGTAAGTCTTAGGAGGGGTCAGCCCTCCATTCGGGAAAGGTAATCAGATGAAGATATACCTCTTAATTTTCATTGCTCCGCCGAGTCCAACACAATGCAAACACTCCCTTGTGGGAGGGACTCAAATACTCGGCTGGACGAACTTCTGGCAACGTCAGAAGTGCCACAATGCTAAGGGTATGCAATGCCTGCACTACGGCAGAGAACTCCTGCGCCACACTCGCCCCTCGCCGACATTTCTGATCCTAGAAAAACTGAGTTAACTGATGGTGCAATGAAATGGAGAGACGGGGAGTCGCGGAAAGGTGGTTTGACCAACCCAGTTTTCCCCCTAGTGACAATAACCACGACAAAAATTTGGTGAGATTGTTCGGTACCAGGGTTCGAAGCCAGAACCCCAATCCCAAGCCTTACCGCTTGACAGAAGCTAAAAATGTATTCTCTGTTTTCCAACCAAAACCTAAATGCATTGTTTTTTGAGTGAGATAGTTGGTCATATTTAAAGCCGTCACTAGAGGTAGCATCGTCGCAAGCATCATATATCTTCCGCCTCACCCTTGAACAAAAAATGCACTGAAGGAATTGTTTTATACAGCCAGGGAGAAACGCTAACGACACATTAGCATTTTACCGCTGCCAACACAAGAGTCTAGAACATTTTTTTGTTCGATCCAGGAGCGACATGGGCAGGAATGTGCCTTTTTTGTTCGCTCAGAAAAAAAAAAAAAAAAAAAAAAAAAAAAAAAAAAAAAGGAAGACTTCTGTCAAATGCAGACAATTTATAATTAAAGTAGCAGAGCAGTGCATGGTCAAGTCAGTCGCCGGGATACAAGTGGGCGGAAATAAATGTTCAACTCTGAGAGATATTGTAATGTATATGCGACGATGAAGTAATGATATATGATGTGAACATGAAACTGGCACCGAAAACCAAATATGTTTGTTCCAAATTTGTTATTAAACTACACTATGCTTTTTTTATACACTCCTCTTTTTACAGTCTCCACTAGTGACCTATAAATAAGTAGAACAAGTATTGCATTGCACCAAAAAATCTGATGTGCTGCATTCACATGATTTTCCCTACTCTTGTACTAACCATTCTTACAAACTCTTATTCCTTGTTACTTGTGATGAACATTTGCAGAAACCTTATTGCTAATTTTGTTGTAGGTGCAAGGGGAATATGAAACTCCGTTCTCTTTGCACGGCCAAGAGAGACAAAAATTGAATAACGTCTTTCCATTTTAGAAAAAGGATTGCAAAACTCACAAATAACGAGGAAAATCTCCGAAATGGTTCATTCCAGAAAGAATGCTTTAGACATAACTTGTGTTTTTTGATTAGATCAACATTTTTGTATAGTAAGATTTGGGCTGTCTCTTACGGTTTACCACTTTTCAAAAGTCATCCAGAGTAAACAAGACTACATAAGCTATGCCAGAAAATTCAAAATATAAAATTCATTTTGTATAGAAGTAACTTAAACATATAGCATTTTAATAAAAATCAAAGTTCTCGAAAAAAGTTCCATGTAAAGGATAGTTTAGCGTGGAAGAATTTTTTTTTCCGAAAATCTTCGTGTCGCATGCTCGAAAGATATTAAACTTAAATACCACATTAGGTTTCTAGGCGACTTTTCATTTTTGAATTATGCTGTTCACACAAACACATACGCACGCACGCGCACCCCTACATTTCCACCCCACCAGATGCGCCCCCACCCTTGTAACAGATGTTATGAATGGGGTGCAGTACAGTACGGTGGGACGTGGTCAGCGCCACAATCTCGGTCAGTTAATGTGTATTAATCTTCCTAGGACGAGGGACGAACATTTTTTTACCCTTGTCACAAACTAGTCTTTACATGGACAAAAATTTGTTACATGTATTTAATTTTCTCAAAAATGACCAATCTCATATATTGAACAAATTTAAACGGAAAATGAAATGTGTTTCTTGAATTTTCTAGGCAAGTCTGAATGTCTTTCAAATTGGTTCTATTCATATGACCAGAAAAAAACTACAATAACTACTTCCCCATTGACAGCATTGAGTGAAGAACAAGTAGATGATGAAATGATTAACTTCAACAAATTGATTATGATATTAGTATTACTATTATATTTATTGTTAGGTATTGACATTGGTCGTACAACAATATACGGACGAGAGGGGGCCGGCCTGGAGCGGTTGTGTGTGTGCAGGCCGTGGCGCCGCGATTACAAAAGGAGCCCAGAAGCTTCTCGTTGATTCTGGCTGTATGCATGGAGTATTCTCGAATGGTCACGTGACATCGTCTCCAGTATAAATAGGAGAGAGATAGCACGGGCGGGTTGCAGCTTAGTTGAGTCTAGTTGGAGTTTTACTCGTGAGTTTATTTGTGCAAATCCTCGTATACAGTTAGTTTGTAGTTAAGAGAGTGAGTCGGCCAGCCTGTCATTGAGTGCGCATGTGTCGTCGAGTGACTGTATCGTAATAGTTAAGATATGAGACAGAGAAACTGGAGAAAGACATTGAAAGTCTAAGAAACATTATCAGAAGAAAAATTTTGAATTGTATTAAAATTTAGAGGAGAATAAAATGATAGGAAAGTAACCGGACTTTGGATTTTGCTGTTTTGTTACATTTATCATCATCATCATCATTATTATTATTATTAATCATCGTATGTGAAGTGCGCAAATCAGAAATCTGAGCATCAGAACGACTGTATCCTGTAACACTTTGAAAATGAAACCAAGGTAGGTGAAAAACGCCAGTTCACTTTGACCACATCTCATACAGTAGACATTGAATGACAAACAGTTATATTTTGAGAGGAAATGTTTGTCTGCTTGCTCAATGTGACGGGTACTGATAAAATGAAACTTCACTCGCAGCTGTTAGTCCCTCCATGTCAAAACTCGTTAAAAGTTGGATGATCTGTTCATAAAATGCTTGATGTCCGTATGAATTTCTATCCTACCTATTATCGTGTATTTTTATTTAGTTTCTATAGATTCATGTTAACCTTGAAATATGCAGAAATAGCTTCATAGATTTTGCTGTCCGTATTAAGGAAATACAAGTAACCAAAGTGAAATGATAAATGTTTAAATAGGGGACCACATATACTTCCCATGTTATCGAGAGAAGTAATTGAATTTGAATAGCACGAATAAGTATATTATACAGCGAGACTATAATAGTAGCATTAAGATAATGAAACGAGCGGATCCAGTTCATAATATTCATACAAACAACATTATTATAGTCAAGTTTTATAGGACTCTTTATGCTCGAACATGTGTCCAACCTCAAAATATTTACAAACTACGCTTATCTGATTCAATAAGTGCGTAGAGTTTATCTTTGCAATGAAGCAGCTGGCAGCGTTGTGATATGTCCGCAAACGCGAAATTATTAATTGTATTCCGATCTCGGCCTCAAGCATTTGATTTCAAAATAGAATAGTGATCCACAAGGTTATACCGGGTGGAAGGGAAGTCACTACATTAATTTAAACCAGTGGTATCTCAGTATTTGGAGCCTATTTTATATCTTACGTTTATGTCTCTGAGAATTTCCTACGGAGATTTTTTACTTGTGTCGAAAACAAGCTGGCAACACTGCAGATTATGTGGGTATCACTTTCACTAGGTCAGTATATAAACAAAGACGCTTCACTACTACTGCCATGCTTTCGTGGACGTAAATTATATGCTGTCTACTTCCATATTTACTGTGCGAGTGCAGGCCAGTCACAATCGTTAGCACGACCGACAGTTTACATCCACAAACCGGTTCAGTTCCCTGACCAACCTCATTGCAACGTTGTTGGGCTACTTCCGGTCTGAAAGAGCTACTCGGAGTATTCCATCAATTCTTTTAAGGACACCGGGAAGTGAATTTCAGCGAAAATATGGATTTTTTGTTTCGTATTTTAAAAATAGTAGAAATCCTCAGCTTTAAAATTACATATTTATATATAACATGGTATGTTTCAGGCTAGTAAGCCTTTTAATTTGGTCGTTTATATATGACAGCACATGGACATACCCCCATTTTCCACACTTTAACCTCAATTTCCCGTAACTTCATTTTTTAACACTTCTTGTGCACCTTTCTCAAAGTCTATTAACGATATTGACTTGAAATTTTTCTGTACCTATATGGTCATCTACTTTCACTACTGAACTAGCCTTGCTTAGAAATATTAAGCTTAATGTGATTAAAAATAAAAATAATAGACACACACACAAAGTTTGTGTCATTATATATGCAACATTTTCCAGTCTCATTTTCATGGCATGTGTATTTACTTAGATCCACATATCAAATTATCCATTAACTACCACAGAAAAAAATAAGATGGCAGTTAGTTCAAAGCTCACGTAGAAAATTGCACAAGAAGACAGAAAATTTTTGGTTGGAATTCATGGTCACACTTATACCACATTTGCACATTTTTTTAAATTTAACCTGGATATTACACACTTATTAAATGTAGAAACTGAAATTGAAATAATCGCATAACTTGAGTATAGCAAAAGCAAAATCAGTTTCTGGAATATTTAAGTAATTAATTATTTCGAAACCCTGTTTGATGTTCCGTAATTACTAGCAAAGTTATGTCAGAAATAAGTTACTCTACGCATCTTACAAATAAAGTGTTATCTTCGTACATTCTTGTGGAATTACGCATCCAAATGTGATCAAAAAACAAACACTTCCACCCTGTATACTTTGCGACAATTATTGGTAGTACACCAGCAATACATTTTGTGAAATGAGGTTATGAGTTTTGAGTTTTTTCAATCTGTGAATTGTGCATAGAATTTTTCGTACCTGTTTCTTGATTCTTGTGGCACATCGTGTGCTTTTGTAGAAATTTCTGGCGGTGTAAATTGTTTTTCACTGTCGCTCTTGTCCGACATTCTTATTTTTTCCAAGCTCGCACTAGTTGTTCTTTCATTGAACGTACGATAATAATCGATAGTTGTGCTTCCTTCTGATTGGTGGAGAGCTGCACTTTAATGAAGAGATACACTTAAATTATGTCCATTAAAGTGTACAATTACTATATTTAGGCATTCTCGAGCATAAATAAATTACGGTCCTAAAATTGAGTGAATAAGGCAAAATATATTGCAACAAAGTAGTCTACAAATGCATTTAACAAATATATTAGTCTCTCGTACAGTTTGTATCATTATCTGTCACGCTGCCGACAAAAACAACTAACAGGGACTTACAGCAGTTTGTTTTAAACACAACTCTAGTATTTTGCAGGTATTAATTAAAACCTGCTTATTATCTCGTTCTCCTGGCAAGATTTCATGAAACAAAACGAGCAGCGCAAGTGTCTCAATAAATCATGCAAGCTATCTTCTGTCAACGCGAATGTAATTGTTAAAAATAGAACACTAGTTCTAGCTCTTCTTGTTATACGGGAAAACTTAAATAAAACAACGCACTTTTTTCAGTATAATAATAGGAATAATAAAAACAATAGGAATGAGGATGGAGGAGGAGGTGAAGAAGGGAAAGATGAGAATGGAGGCAGAGGAGAGAAAGTAAAAGAAAGAAGAGAGGAGGGAAAAGGAAGGAGGAAGAAGCGAGAAGAAAGAAACGAGAAGAAAGGAGGGAAGAAGAAAGAAGGAGGGAAGAAGGAAGGAGGAGGGACGAAAGAAGGAGGGAAGAAAGAAGAAGGAGGGACGAAAGAAGGAGGGAAGAAAGAAGAAGGAGGGACGAAAGAAGGAGGGAAGAAAGAAGAAGGAGGGACGAAAGAAGGAGGGAAGAAAGAAGAAGGAGAGAACAAAGGAGGGAAGAAAGAAGGAGGGAAGAAATAAGAGGGAAGAAAGAAGGAAAGAAGAAAGAAGAAGGAGAGAAGAAAGAAGAAGGAGAGAAGAAAGAAGAAGGAGAAGGAGAGAAGAAAGAAGAAGGAGGGAAGAAAGAAGGAGGGAAGAAAGGGAAGAAAGAAGAAGGGGGGAAGAAAGAAGGAGAGAAAGGAGAAGGAAAGAAGAAAGAAGAATGAAGGATGAAGAAGGAAGAATGAAGAAAGGAGGAGGGAATATTCCTCGATAAAAGGGGTTCCTTCATCTCAAAATGATATTCTGCCTCCCTAAGTCAATGTCCATAGCATCTTCCTCCTTTAACCCTCTAGTCTCCATACTCCCTTTCACCCCATCCATCCAGCATTCCCTAGATTAAAACATTCTGTTAGATATAATTATTTGCGAGCAATTCCTCATTTCTCTTTCATTCTCTATTTTTTGTTTACGAACCTTCATTTCGATGTTTTTATTAAACTATTTGTGTACTTTTAACGATAAAAAACATCATTAAATTATCTATATGACATGCGATACAGATTTAAGCTTTTTGCTGAAATAAGAAGTCGTTATTCGTGTTTTTGTGCCCTGGCTATTGAAAGAGAACGGAATGTCTAAGGCATCTCATGACAACCAGCTCTTAAAACGATTTTATTATTTTCTTATTCACATTGTACCTATAAGTAAATGTGTAATTAAGCAATTTCTACAAAAGTTTATCTCGATTAACATGAAGTAGATAGAAGAATAAGTTTTTTAAAATTTCTACTCTTGTTCTGACAATTCTTACAAACTCTTATTCCTATATCTTTTTCGTGTTAGTTCAGTAGACTTTGAGCGATAGTCAAATCTTTTAAAGCTTTGAGATTCCGTTCTCTTTGCACACTTAACATATAAAAAAATGAACAACGATGTTCCATTTCACGAAAGTTGTTTTCCGAAACTAACACACATAACAAGGAATATCTCCGAAATGGTTCAACCTACAAGAAAACTTATTCAGACATAAATGTGTATTTTAGCAAGATCTACATTTTTTGTATAGTATGATTTGGTCTATCTCTAACGGTTTACCAGTTATACAAAAGTCGTCCAGAGGAAATACGACTAAGGGACTATAGCCAGAAAATTCAAGATATACATTTGTCATAAAAATATCTCAAACATGACATTTTAATCAAAATCATTAGAGCCATTTTCAAAGCCTACTGTATTCCCATATTCACCATGCACCTACAAGGAAATAAGCAATAAGATAATTTGTACAAATGTGTATCTCAACTAACACGAAGAAGATACAGGAATAAGAGTTTGTAAGAATAGTTAGTACAGGAGTAGAGATAGTCATGTGAGTGCAACACATCAAATTTTTTACGTAATTGTTTATTCATATCCCGCATTTTACTGCAATTGTCGTACCGGCGGAGTTTTTACATTGGAGCTTGCGTACAGGATAATTTATTAGGTTTTGTACATTAAATCCAGACTCTGGGAAGGATAGCTACACCCACCCCCAAACCAGGAATCGAACCCGGGACCCTCTACACAGCAGGCAGGTGTTGTGCCGACTAAGCTGCGGGCCACAACCTTGTACTCGATGTTTTACTGGCATCAAAATGCTAATGAGCAATGCCAGAGAGCGTTTGGCCACATTACGACCACATATACTTTTTCCTGCTATTTTCTACTTCGTCTTCCATCACGTTCGAAGCCATAAACATTCTGCCGATGAGGTGCAATTTTTATTTATGTTCTCGTGGGTTATGGCCATTCTAGGTTCCAAGAAAATCGAAACTCGTCTTTTATTACCTAAAGAAGTACAAAAGTTAAGTGAGTCTGTTTATCAACCGACAGACGAGCTTCTTTTGGGCGTTGTCTTTACTGCACAATCTAAACCTACTTACGGCTTATATTAACTGGCTGCTATCATGTACACAAAACAAATATACTAATACGCACTATTTGGGAGTATCTGTCAGCTTCCTATAGCCTTACGAGGTCGTGCAAGGGCTGAGGAATGATTACTAACCAATGACACTTGCAATACGGGGCTAGAGGTGTGGCGCTATAATGAGGGCAAGGAAAGGGGGAAGGGTAGATACACCTGGCCTCGTAGAAAAGCCACGTTTTAGTTTTCTTCAGATTTATCTCCAAATTATTAATGCCTATTATGGAAACGGTTGTAAATGTTGCAGCATTTATTGGGTTAAACGAAGAAAAGTTTTAACATTGCCCTTACAATCACAAACACCTAAACGTTTCCAATAAACATAACTCAATATGATATTGAAAAATATAGAACTGTTTAAACCAGCTACAAATTCTCCACATATGTATACTAAATTAAGATTAATATCAAAACTATTTGTCTATTATGTTATAATGCACTTTCTACTTTCAAATGGAAGGTTTTCTTCTAGTTCCTATGCAATAAACTGCCTTTCTTGGGTGGCATTAACATTTAGTTAAATTTCTGGATTTGCACAGTTTCTGAAATTTGTTGAACTATGTTACCAACTTGCCACAGACCAATAATCTGACCACGTGTAGCTTCAATGTGTAGCCATGTTGGGAACTATTTACTGAGCGAACAGAAAAATTAATACTTTCCTTTCAGGCAGACGTGTCATTGCTTGCAACTAGCATGTATAGTGCTGCCATTGCAGAGAGGTACAGAAAGGGAAAGAATGGGAAGCTAAGGCTCGTTAAACAACCATGACACGATTGTATTTTAATAAATTCGTTTTCTGTACATAGCAGGTGGAAAAGGTGCTGTGTTCCAACTAAAATTCTATACCGAGATTCCATTGGAAATAGACGTTTTGCGATCCCCCGATTCCAACGCGCGTGCGCAAAATAGAAAAGACGGTTAAACAATAAACTTGATATTGTTCAATATCTTCCAAGGACGGTACATCATGATTTTAAGAATATTTCCCCATTCCAAAATTTTAGTGACTGACTGGCTGACCGGCTGGCCAAGCAAGCAAGTGAGAGGAGTTTAAGGGCCCCTCGACTAGATATTTGGGCCCACCAAAATTTTTATTTACTCCAAAAGGGCTCTAACAATTTTCATCAAAATACCACACGTTTAAGTATTCTAATGACAAATTAAATGTGTATCTTGAATTTTCTAGCAACAGCCAATGAAGTCTTCTTAATTCTGGTTCACTTTTGCATAACTGATTGACCATAAGAGATAGACCAAATCTTACAACAAAAAATGTGAATCTCTCAAAGCACACAATATGTCAAACCATATATAACCATCATTATCCATTTCCGAGATATTTCTCGGTGCTGGTTTAAATTTTCTTTTTCTCTTCCCCCACCGTCCTGCCCATGCAAAGAGAATGGAACATCAAAGCCATAACTTAGCGACCAAGTGGTACTCTGTCAGTGGTCTTTGAATTTTTAGATATATTACTGAGGGAAAGAATGATTCAAAACGGTTACCTAAGATGCTTTTGATAAAATTGAAAAAGTTCTTCATATTTTATTGAAGACTACACTCCATCTATCCAATATATAAGCACAAAAATCTTAATATGCAAAAAGTGTTGTGATAAAACAAATTTTATCCCAATTTTAAATTTTGTGGTGTGAACCATTTCCAATATATTCTTTGTTATTGGTTTGAATTTCAGATGTGTCCTGGTCATGCACAATGAATGCACTGTCAAAGCCCTCACATAGAGAACAACTCTTAATTACTGTCAGTTAAAGTCTATTGTATTACCCTATTATCATTGTTTCTATAACAAAAAGTGTATTCTGTTTACTCAGCGTGTGTGCAGTTGATCTACAAAGAGTTGTACGCTACCCACGACTAATGACCGTCATAAATCCATATCTACCCTAATTTTAAGGAAATGACAGAACTCCACATGGAATCCCAGTTGCCAAAATTCAGTTCCGCTTCATTAGCTACAAAAGTTCATGTTAAGATGTTGCGATTATGCCTGAAAGGACTCAATAGGAAGGCACCGTGATGTAAAATGATTATTAGGGTTCCTCAAAGAGGCGGCCGTACTGCAAATGTGTTGACTAAACAGACTAATTAGATTAATTTCTGCAAATGTTAACATGAAATAGATTGATAAATAAGCATCTCAAATAATAGTTGAAGAATGAGTTAGAGAATTTCATGTACAATTAACATCGGAGTTTTTAATCCAATGAATATTATTTATAAATGTATTTAGACTGATAAGTTTCGACATGAAATACGGAATCAAGACCAGCTTCGACGAGCACAGAAGATCGTTTCAGTTGCTTCTATAAGAGTATGTTTTGCAAATCTCTTGGACTACTTTATTACCAAAAGCTAGACCATATGTAACAATCTGGAATTAACCGTTAAATCTGGTGCCAGGGAAAGTCAATAAAAGCACGACAAAAGAGATGGAATGGATTTAAAGTTTGGCTATATTATCAGATGATGCTTCAGAAGCTTAGCCTTAATAAAATAAGGCACAGATCTGGGTTTAGATGACCCAAGTTTTCTGGCGTCGATGTTGGCTGTTGGCTTCTATTCAAACTGAAAACTACTAACTTTTGTTGATAAATTTATTCCAATCTGCAGTATATTCAGAAAAACCGTCTCTTTGCTTGTACATTCGTGGTTTATTACTGGGAAATTTGATAGAAAATTACAATTTTTTAGGTTGCACTGATGTAAGGGAATGGATTTGTATTAAACTGACGTTGTAGTTTAAATTCGTATGAGGAATTAATTTCTTATTTGCCTCTCCCTTATTCTGTATGTATTTTTATTAGACAATGATGTGGAGGATTTTCATGGCTATTTTCTCCTTTGCCCCAAATAATTTAACTCCGCAACGGTTGAAAAAATCATTTTCATCTGATATAGATGGCAAGAAATTGCCATGGACATTTTTTGTTGACACATTTTGGTCTCGCTGTTCGAGCTGCAATACCATGAAAGAGGATAGGTAGAAGAGGACCAGTTTCAGGGTCTGCACATTGCCCGATCTCAAACATTTGGATATACACAGGTTCTTCATTTAAAACATAACGGAACACACGGCGTTTCGCTTCTCCCGCGACCTTGCCGGATTCCCCCACTAACGGCTGCCGTTGTGCGTGCGGCTAGTCGGTACTGGGTCTCTGAAAAACCACATCGCGTCCCAGAAATCCCTCGTGATCGGAGAGTTCGAGTTTGGTGTGTTGTTAGGGCTAGACGCAAAATCGGTCCAATATTCTCGAGCAGACTAAGTGCAGAGAGGTGCCCAGATGACATTTTGACCCCATTTTATCATGAACTGACGGAAGAAGAGAAATCATTTGGTGGTTTTAACAAGATTCTGCTACTGCACATACAGTAGAGGAGAAACTGGATGGAGAAACTTTTTTCCGACGTTTCAACCAGGCCTGCAGAACCATTTGACATGAGGGAATGCTTAACAGGGTGTGACAATCGATGATTCGATGAGTACGGATTGTCTATAGGCAAAACTGACATTTCGAGCATAGTATATGGGTTTGAACACCTTTTAACAAGTTGACAACGTGAAAAATAGATTCATGTATCGCTTTAAAATTCTTTCATAAGTAACTTTGATATTTAATAAATCGGAAAGGAAGGGTCCTAGGAAATATGTTTATATTAGCCTTTTTTCTTGTTTTGGTGTAAGGAACCTACCTCCAAATTTTGGAAAAGTAGATTTGAATCACTGTATATAAATGAAATAAACGAGAAATACCTCACATTAGAGTTATCTATAGATTTTGGCATCCAATACATACATCTATAGAATTACAACAAAGTCTTGAGAAATTTTGAAACTGTTTCATTACGCGCACGCAGACACCCCCCCCCCCTCACACACACACACACACACACACACACACACACACACACACACACACACACACACACACACACACACACTACGCAGAGTCATGGAAAAAATGAGCGCAATAGGAGAGCAGAATATTTTAAGTCATACATTTGTATTTGCGAATATGAATACAAATGCCAGTGGTGACTCAAGACAATCTATTTGTATGTCCTACAGACGATTGCATATGGAACAGAGACTATTAGCAAACTCAGCTGCATGTTGGAAATAGCGACTTGTATAAACCGCGCTGTAACACGACATAGGACTTGAATATTCTCTCTCCTAATGAACTTAGTCATTTTTTTCGTATCTGTATATCTGCAGTATTAGATAAATAACAATTAAAGAAATAAATATAACTAATTCGTACTGTTAGTAGTAGTATCGATTGTTCCTTTTCAAACTCTGTGGAGCTGACTCGATGAAATCTTGCCAATGTGCACGATGTTACTCCTCTTGCAGGATGACAGTATCCATAATATGGGCTCCAGTATCCAAACGCAACAACGTCTCGAGGTGTGCATATCGCAGTGAATTAGTAGAGTAAGAGTAGATAGTGGGAGCGGTAGATTCAATGCGAGGAGTGGAAGTGCCATGAGGCCTTCGATCGAATCCAGATTTATCCGAGTAGCAACGAAGTCTCAAGCAGGTCTCGTTTGCAAGCTTTCGTTTCGTTACATCAGTTAAATCTATGCATATTGCTATGTAACCGGCGTTTGTTTTTATTACAAATCCTCTGCAAAATGCAACGGTTGATCGGCCTTTGTTTCGAAATCCTAGATGAGGGCTGAATGTACTATCATAAAAAATAAGTAGAGAGCCTATTTCTCTCGTAACTTTTACATCAAGAAAAAGTTGTTCTGGTGCCAAACACCGCCAGATTTCAACAAGTGCGGTTGTCGGACACAGCAATTTGCCAACATTTTCTCATCTCTCACTTGTATGTGGACGTATTGACGAAAGTGAATATGTATTTTATATTTCGGCCGTGGTTAGTGATTACACATTTCGTCAGCAACGATATCAATGCGAATTATCCAACTTGCGCGTTATTTTCATATTTTGAAATACATCTTGCTAGTTGCTTTTGTTGGCTAACAAGTAATCGAAATACCTTATAGCTGGGATTTCTATGTGATTACATATTTTTTTCGTACTATTCAGAGTCTGGGAAAAGTGATACGTTTACAAAGCACTATGTCAAGGTTAATATAACTGAATTCATATACTTAGCACATGCCTGACAGCACTTCAAACCGTGTTTGATCTACTGTAAAGAGCTGGACTTTGCAAATCACTGAACTATTGCGAGATTGTTAATGATGGATTAAAAGTTCTTGGATCATGAACTGCAACGTATTGCCGAAGATTTTTTCTACACTTCAAGAAAGAAAAGACCTTGAAAGTGCTGCATCTATTTGTGAATGCCATGAGCAACTTCAGTTGTCTTCCGGAAAGCATCAAACTACTATGTATGCAAGATTCTATTGCTGTCATAGAGGATGTTATTGTAAAACTCAGTGATGTGCATGGAGAAACTGGTGCAGGTGTATTAAGTGAATTGCAAAATGTGTTAAAGAGAAATCAACATTTCCCCAGTTACATCATGTGACATGGAAAGATCTCTCTCTGTCTATAAAAGCATTCTCAGTGACATAAGTCTTTCAACGGTCCCAGAAAACATTGAAAAATACATAATGGTTCACTGTATAAATAAGCAATAAGATAATTTCTGGAAATGGTAACCTGATACATATCAATCAGTTCTTAAACTAACTGAGAGCTTTATTTCCTTATTCCCAATTTATCTGCCAGAGAATCAATGCTATATTGTAAAGGGAGAAATTTTTGTTGTACATTCTGGTAAATTTTATATATCATTCAACCAATTTTGAAACTTTCAGTGATTGCAAAGGCCAATTCGGACTTGGGGCTATAAAATATAAGTATATGTATTTTCATTTTATAAAGAACTAAAAGGGTTACAAAGCTTTGTACTTAAGGGGAGTTAGGGGTGAGATTTGGCCCATTTGGTAAAACAAGTTGATTTTTAGATTTTTATGTTGAAAAATTGTTCAATGTTTTGTCTATTAAAAAGTGCAATGGTTATGATGCCAGCGCCATTTTTAAAGATCTGGCGGCCATTTTTAAATAGTGGTGCATAGTGATTAAATGGCTGGTGGTTAGGCGTACGCACCCACCGAGACTGAATATCGACGGATCAGAAACTCAATCATGTAAATTATCCTCAATCTGCATCCACAAAATCACAAGTTGTCTCCAGAAGTGGTACCTAAAATTCTATTTCCAGATCAGCGACTTGGTTCTGACCAGCTGCTAGAACGCTATGCGAAGGGTACGACACAGAACTCGAATGTATCTCTTCACAAAGTTGTGAGAGCTATTTGTCCAAAATAGGTGTGTGTCTAGGAATAAACTTGAACTTGCAGTACTGAAAACTGTAATGGAGTTTAATATGGGGTGTGTGAAGTCAATTCAAGTGTTGAATAATCTTAGGAATGAAAACATTTCAGTTGGAACAATATGCATTTGTCAGAAGTGCAATGCTAGAAGACGTATTCAGAGTAGAAAATGCAGTGCCAGGAAACAAACACACACAAGGAGAGCCCATAAATTGCATAAATTGTCAGTACAGGAGAGGGTAAGAAATCAGAAAGTGAAACCTATGCTACAATACACCTCTGATGGGGTTAGAACGTTTTAAAAGTTTAATGCTGTTTTTCTCAGTTTCTTGTTTCTCAGCATTTTCACGTATCTGAAAAACTCCTTGCGACAGAGTCCTTAAGGGATTTTTTGGAAAATTTCAGGATGTGTTCTTATTCATATAAGGTTCAAAAATTGCTCTGGGTTTTGATATCAGTCAAGTAATATTGAACATATTCACATTCAAATGCCGATGGAAAGTTAAAAAAACGTGAAATCTGTAAATAGACATTTTAAAAAATTTCCAGATACTAAAGTACTGGTGTAAAATAAAAATCCAGAGCAATTATGACTTTCAAGTGCATAAAGCATCAGATCACCAACGTCCATGTCAAACATATAAAAATTGTTACGCAAGGAGCATTTTTAATCAGAGTATCTTTTTAATCAATTAATAGCTTTTAATTAAAAAGCTATTTGACTTACATACTTCAAATTTTGTACAGTTGCATATCTAAACCCTACATTAACGTGGTTAAAATTTGGTAATGCTGGCATACAAATTGTAGAATTTCCTAAACTCACCCCTAACTCCCTTAAATACGAACACATTGGAGTTATAAAGTATGAGCCGTTATATGGCGCTCAATTTAAAACATCTACAAGCATCTTGGTTCCTGCATCAAATTTGAAAAGAAATATAGTGCGCCGTTACCTCCAGGTAGTGAGCAGAGTTGGAGATCGCATAATCACCCGGCGAATTAGCTGCTCTCCCACGGCAACTGGCGGAACCTCCGGCGCATGCGCATAGCCCGACGTCGGGGCCATGCCTGCGACACCAACAATGTGCTCTCTTCTGGCTTGCGATCTCAGCGAAGGAGGACGTTCGGTGGAGCCGACTTAAATGGCGTAACCCACCGGAAAGGAATTGCGTTTAGCACACGCCATTTAGTTTTTTCTTGTAAAAGTGTATAAGATTTTCTAATAATGTTCAGCATGGCAGGGATTTTTGGTAATAAATAAAAAGGACTTGATAGTGGAAGAAAAATATTTTGAAAGTGTATTCTGTGTAAAGTCTTTGAAGTAGCCGGTGACTGGATTCGATGGTTTATAAGTCAAGGTGCTAGGTTTATTTATAATGTTGAAGTTGTGAAACTAAAGGCAAGTTTTCCTTGTCATTTCAACTATAACGTTCTTTAAAAATATCCACAGATCCTACTGGTTTTATCCCTGTCCTATTCAGTAAAATATTCCGTCTCAGTGGGTTGTAAGACCTTAATAAATTATGGTTCTGTAAACCCCCGTACATAGTACAAGTACGCGAAGACGACTTGACTTTTATAATAACATCCGGTTATATTTTATTGCAAAGATGGCCATGATGTGACACTTCAACAAACAGAAGGCCGAGTTTCAAAGCGAAATCAATTCTGTTTAATTTGTTTCTTTAATAAAATTGCCATATATCAAATACTGCACATCTATAAGCAGTGACAAATCCTCTGAAAAACCTGTATTTTAATGGAATAGATGTATGCCCTTACTTTTATATCTGGTAAAACTTCTCATTAAGCAAGTTTTGCTTTATTTCTTTTTGTTGTAGGCAAGTTTGTCGTCAGCAAATTCTAAATAATTATACAAAGTGTTAAGGGGCTATGAGTGCGCTGACTTTAACGGGACATCTTGACTTCAAGCTGAAACATATGCCCCATAAAAAATCTGATGTGTTGCACTCACATGACTTTCTCTACTCTTGCACTAACCATTCTTACAAACTCTTATTACTATATCTTCTTCGTGTTAGTTGAGATTTACAGGAATTATCTTATTGCATATTTACTTGTAGGTGCAAGGAGAATATTAGAATACAGTAGGCTTTGTGCCATAGTCAAATATTTTAAAGCTTTGAGATTCCGTTCTCTTTGCACGCTTAACATATAAAAAAATAAACAATGATGTTCCATTTCACGAAAGTTATGTTTTCCGAAACTGACACAAATAACAAGGAGTATCTCCGAAATGATTCACTCTACAAAAAACTTTAATCAGACATAAAGTGTGTATTTTAGCGAGGTCTACACTTTTTGTAGAGTAAGATTTTGTCTATCTCTTACAGTTTACGAGTTATTCAAGTGTCATCCAGAATAAACAGGACTAAATAGGCTATAGCCAGAAAATTCAAAATATACTTTTCATTTGTCATAAAAATACCTTAAACATATGTCATTTTAATCAAAATCGTTAGAGCCATTTTCAAGAAAATCAAAATTTGCGTAAAATGTTCTATGTAGTTTGGCGTGGAAAAATTTTCTTCAAAATCTTCGTGTCACATCCTTGAAAGACAAACTTAAATACCAAGTATTTAACCGACTTTTTGTTTTGAGTTATGCTTTCCACAGTCTAACAGACACACAGACTGACACACACACAAACGGACCTTTTTCTAAAAATGCTTTTCTTGGATTCAGGGGGTCTCAAAACATATTTGCGGTGAAATCTCGACATCAGATTTTTGGGAGGAATACAATACTTCCCCTACTTACCTGTAGAGAAAGTAAAAATACAATTGGTCTAAAATTTGATTATCAATGTGTAAGCACTCTTATTTATTTCTGCACTTAGCATAGAGTCATAGACCTTCAAAAAATGAGTTATTCATGTCTTTTTCATTGATTTCTAAAAATATTAACTTATTGGATTCCAGCATATCTTTGGAATAAATTTGTAGACATACGCTTGGCAACAAGAGCGTGGTATAGAGTTGAAGGCCAAGAATGTTGACAGTAAAAGCTACCTGCCCGAAAAGCTTGAAAGAACACTATCCCTCCCCTCATTACTTGCAGTAGCTGATAATCAATACATAGATACGTGATGAAACCTGTTTTCGAGCGTTCGCCAAATTTCAAGCTTCACACGTCATGGGTGTGAACGTGTGGGCAGTGGAAGGCGTATTAGTAAACAAAACATCCGCCTCTTCTGTCTTAGTATAGCCAGACTGTGCAGATAATGTTTTTATTAATGTTCCAGCACTTTTTACCTTTCACTATAGATTAATTTGTTATTGGAATTTTTATTCATGATATTTGAATCCACCAGAATGCAAAATCTATGCACTCATGCCCTTAACACCCCGTATAAGCAGAGATAAATGCTAATATTAGAAATCAGAGAAACAATATTTTATATTTGCTGAGAAAGTTTTTTCTCTCGTTGGCTGCTCAATTTTCTCCCCTACCCCGACCCCCCCCCCCCCCCCCAAAAAAAAAAAAAAAAAGTTTAACTTGGTGGCCTGGGTGTGCGGAATATTTCATTGTAAGTTAAGGATTTCTCTATTATGTGAAAATGGTGTAGCCTTTACATTAAATAACTGCAGAGTTAAAGAGGACAATCATTTTACTTTCATGTTTCTGTGTATATTTGAGTATGCCAGAAGGAAGTTATAATACTGAGTAATGAGGTAGCTAAAGCTGGTGGAAATAAGCCTGAAAATAAGTGACTGGAAACAAATAAAGAAGATAAGCATAAATGCAGTTTGTGTATTATACACTTGTATGTAAATTGGTTCCAACAAAAACATATATATGCTCTTTGAGACAGTGCTGGAAAATCTTAATGAAGAAGAGCAAAGTAATTTGTTTAGTAGATAAAGATAAAGACGCGTAAGATTTCACACCCTCTAGTTGCATAATGCATAAATCTCTCAAGACAACTTCAATGGCCCTAAGAACTGACAGAACATTTGCCATTATAGTATAAGGGGTGGAAAATACGTCTATAACCAATTCTCCACAAGCTAACACTTTTGAAGGAATGAGTGTTGATTGTATTGGACCAATATGGACTCCAGAATGGACATGCAAAACGTGAATAAACAATGTCGTGATCTTTTATGTACAGCCATGGAAAAAATGACAGCGCACTTCGTATCGCAGCGCAGTTTACACTGGTCGATATTTGCAATATGCAGCATAAAAATATAAAAGGTCGATATGAAAGGTGTTAATATTACATAAAAATACAAATAAAAAAACTACCTGCGTCCGGAGATTCGTAGGAGGTTGCCACAGAGCTATTTCTACCACGGAGAACCTCATTTCATATATAGAGAACTCCAACGGAGAGCTCAACCCTCAGGATTTGGATTACGTATTTCGCGAGAAGTTGGTGAAGAACGGTTCTTTTGATTGTACCCGTTTACTATTTTATGTTATAAAGTAATAAACTGTCTCTTATCTCGCTGTGTACAAGCCTACTTTAGAGCATAGCGCATGCGCCGTGTGTGAACCAGGCGCTGGTTACTTCGTGTACTTCCGTGAGGCCGAAGCGACACTTAGAAAATTTACAGCGCTCTAATTTTTTCCGTGTACCTGCAGTTATATATTGAAGGACTCATATCTTCTTGGTTCTCGTTGTTCTATATAAAAGGGGTATATATTGTACATATGAATAAGTGAAACTTTCAATTTTAAACTTAATTGTCAATGCAGACTGCGTATTCTTAGATTATACGATTTTTTAAATTTTTAATACTAAGTTCATTTTTACCTTCTCTGCTAAGTATAGTAAGCAGAAGTATATTCCACCCAAAAATTAGATGTCGAGATTTTCACTGGAAATATGTTTTGAGGTCCCCTGAATAAAAAAAAATGCATTTTTAGAAAAAGGTCTGTGTACTGTGGGCAGCACAACTCAAAAACGAAATAGTCAAAAACCGTATGGTATTTAAGTTTAACATCCTTTAAGGATGCGATACGAAGATCTTGAAGAAAATTTCTCAAAAAACTACCTTTTACACTGAACATTTTTTCGAAAATGGCTGAAACTATTTTGATTAAAATGTTTAAGATATTTTATGCCAGATTAAATATATATTATGAGCTTTGTCGCTATAGCCCATGTAGTGCTGTTCGCTCTTGACTTTTGTATAACTGGTAAACCGTAAGAGATAGGCCAAATCTTACTATACAACAATTTAGATCTCACCAAAGTATACAATTTATGTGTAATTTTTTTTTCCAGAGTGAACGATTTCGGAGACATTCCTTGTTATTTGTGTCAACATAGTTGTTCATTTTTTCTATGTTAAGCGTGTAAAGAGAATGGAATCTCAAAGCTTTAAAAGATTTGACTATCGCGCAAAGCAAGTATTCTAATATTCCCCTTGTACCTACAAGGAAATAAGCAATAGGATAATTTGTACAAGTGTTTATCTTAGCAAAATATCAGATTTTTACTTTCTCTACTGGTAAGTAGGGGAAGTATTGTATTCCACCCAAAAATTCGAAGTCGAGATTTCACCGGAAATACATGTTTTGAGGCCCCCTGAATCCAAAAAAAGCATTTTTAGAAAAAGGTCCGTGTGTCTGTGTGTCTGTGTGTCTGTGTGTCTGTCAGTCTGTCAGTCTGTGGACAGCATAGCTCAAAAACGAAAAGTCGGTTAAAAACCAAGTTGGTATTTAAGTTTAATGTCGTTCAAGGATGTGACACGAAGATTTTGAAGAAAATAGCCCCACCCTAAACTACCCTTTACATGGAAAATGTTTCGAAAATTTTGATTTTCTTGAAAATGGCTCTAACGATTTTGATTAAAATGTCATATATTTCAGATATTTTTATGACAAATGAAATGTACATCTTGAATTTTCTGGCTATAGCCCCTGTAGTCGTATTTACTCTGGACGACTTTTGCATAACTGGTAAACCGTTAGAGATAGACCAAATTATACTATACAAAAAATGTAGATCTTGCCAAAATACACAATTTATGTCTCAATAAATTTTCTTGTAGGGTGAACCATTTCGGAGATATACCTTGTTATGTGTGTGAGTTTCGGAAAACTTGGAACTTTCATGAAATGGGTCATCGTTGTTCATTTTTTTATATGTTACGTGTACAAAGAGAACGGAATCTCAAAGCTTTAAAAGACTTGACTATCGCACAAAGCCTACTGTATTCCAATATTCCCCTTGCACCTACAAGGAAATAAGCAATAAGATAATTTGTACAAATGTTTATTTTAACTAACACGAAGAAGATATAGGAATAAGAGTTTGTAAGAATGGTTAGTAAAAAAGTAGAGAAAGTCATGTGAGTGCAATACATCAGATTTTTTAAATTTCCATTTCAGTCAGAATATGACAAATTGCATACGTTAAGTTCTCTAAACGAGTTTCTGGTTTTGTGAAAAGAAAAGCTTCAAAACGTTTTGCATAAAATGTGGAGTGAACTTCTGAAAGAAAATTTTCAATAATTAAAAAACTTAATTGACATACAAAAATGAAATTCTGCCAAATAACTTCATATATCATTTGAAATATGTGTACAAAGGCTTGAGCAATGCAAAGTAGAAATTTTGCCATAATCCCCCTTAAAGGGGCTCACTTTAGCACTAGTCAGCAGTGACAAAACCTAGCAAAACTAGTTTATATCATATGTACCTAACCGAGTTGTATTTGCTGTAGGAGGGGAACAGGTATTCTTTCTGTGGATCTCATAAAATGTTCGAAGTCCTTGGAAGTGAGTCTAGATAGACCCTGCACCAAGTAAGTAACAAAAAAAGAAATGCCTGATTCATTACCTGTTTGGCACATACGTTTATAAGGTCATAGCGAGCATAAAATGAAAACATGGCCGCAGTAAAACTGCTATATGTAAATTTTCTCTTTCTCCCCTCTCCCATATATTTTGCCCCCGAAGTTAAGTTCAAGCACAAAGCCATATACATTTACGCAAGGGCAAAACAAGATATAGTGCGTCAAGGAATACCACCCTCCGCCATCTTTGGCGAGACGCATTTAGGGGTTCATGAAGATCTACAGCACAGAATATCTAAAGGCAGAGAAATTAGTATGCATCTACATATACTCTCAACTTTTGGAATAATGCCTGGATATAACATTTTCACATGCACAATTTGCTATAAAGCCGAC